>CM067536.1:6805000-6965000 GCA_034509925.1 Hirudinaria manillensis
CGTTATAATAAAATTACTATTACTATCATGAATACCAATTAAGTGTAATGTAATCTATGCAATAAATCATCGTCGTCGTCATCATCACCATCAGCATCATCATCATCATCACCTGACAGCCTCTCGAGGCAGAATGTCTTTGGCACTTTTACGACTTCCTCACTCGTGTCTCAAACGCCCCGCATGCCGGAGGTTATTTTTATTTATATTTTTATTACTGTTACTATTATTGTTATTATTATTATTATTATTATTATTATTATTATTATTATTAATTTTTGCTTTTAATTAAGTCACCATCCATGCTAAGCATTATTATGACCGTTACCCCTTAATGTTACCATCATCATCATTATCATCATCATCATCATCGTCATCATCATCATCATCATCACCATCATTCTCCCTCGATGATGATAGGCTGACAACCTGATCATCAATTCATCCCTCATCGTGTATTTTCCAGTGACGTCATCGTGGCTTACAATCGCCATTGTAATTTCATTCAGAATTGCTACCGCAGATGTATAATGATGTATAAATGTTATATAATATAATATAATATAATATAATATAATATAATATGATATGATATGATATGATATGATATGATATGATATGATATAATATAATATAATATAATATAATATAATATAATATAATATAATATAATATAATATAATATAATATAATATAATATAATATAATATAACGTAATATAACAAAACTTGCATACATTGACTAACATTGGATATTGCGAAGTCGGCTGGAACTGTTATACTCTAATCTGGGTCCCTTATTCCCCAAGAGATGTAATTGATTCTTTTTATTATTACTATTATTATTATTATTATTATTATCTCCAGGCAATCACATCACTTGTGCCTGTATGTTATTCACGCATCCGTTAACGAGCTATAAATATCAGGAACGGGCTTTCAATGAATATGCTAATGTCCCCCATGCCGTCCCAATAAATATTCATAATTTCGTAAATCGTAAACATTCGTTAACGCTACCCCGAGGGTAATCTATGCAATTCTATGCATTTCTTGTTAAATGTTACTATTCACTCAGTCACCCAATCACTCACTCACTCACTCACTCACTCACTCACTCACTCACTCACTCACTCACTCACACTCACTCACTCACACTCACTCACTCACTCACTCACTCACTCACACTCACTCACTCACACTCACTCACTCACTCACTCAGTCACCCAATCACTCACTCACTCACTCACTCACTCACTCACTCACTCACTCACTCACTCACTCACTCACTCACTCACTCACTCACTCACTCACTCACTCACTCACTCACTCAGTCACCCAATCACTCACTCACTCACTCACTCACTCACTCACTCACTCACTCACTCACTCACTCACTCACTCACTCACTCACTCACTCACTCACTCACTCACTCACTCACTCACTCACTCACTCACTCACTCACTCACTCACTCACTCACTCACTCACTCACCCACTACAAATTGCTTTTCAAAAGTTGAACCGAAAACACAGAGAATTCAATAGGAGCTGTTAAATCTTTATTATCCTTTTGACTATCACCACTAATCATTTTAGCTGATATTATGGTACATATTCCAGGCAATAAAGTCGATAACAGGCAGTTGATGAAAATAATAATAATAATAATAATAATAATAACAACAGTAATAATATCAATAATAATAATAATAACAATGACAATAATAATCGTTAATTAATATTAATATTATTACAAAATCTTTGGTTTTTTGTCATCAGAAACTGTTCTGTCAATAAGGAAAAGCTGTAATTCGTTTGAATTCCTCGTCTGGCAGTTGGTGCTGTCGGCAGACGAACGTCACCACGAATGTCATCACGTGTTTTGTCACGTGTTTTGTTATCACGTGCGTGTGCGTGTGATTGTTTGTTTGCGTACGTGCGTACGTACGTGTGTTCGTTTGTGTCTTTGCAGACGGATGGAGTCGTGTTCCACCGAGCTAACTGTTTTTATCACTAGAGGCGATTGCAAAAAATAAAAATAATAGAATATAACAAATATAATAACAAAGATAATAACAATAAGAGTAATTATAATAATAATGAACGATATTGTCATTTTTCTTATATAATAATAATAATAATAATAATAATAATAGTAATAATAATAATCGAATTACCAGCTTCTAATAAGAGCTTCAAGCTGCAACCTAACTAAATGTAAATGTAATTTAATTTACAAAATAATAATAATAATAATAATAATAATAATAACGTTAACTAGATAACAGAATGCAAGAATGAATTTTAAAAAAAAGAGAGAAAGAAAAGAATTGTGTGTACGCACGTGCGTGTGCATGTGTGTGTGTTTGTGTACGTGTGTGTACAAGTATTCACAGGTGTAAGACTGGTGAACAGCAAACAAAAAAGATTCAACGCTTTAATGCCGTACGAGTGCCGTATACGGGCCACCTCAGGAATGAAACAACAGCCAATGATGGACTCTTCCTCTTCATCATCATCATCATCTTCTTCTTCTTCATTTTCTTCTTTTAAGGCAACAACGATTCCTTCCATTCTTCCTCGGTCCGGAAGGTCCCGAGTTCGAATCCTGCTAGTTCGGTGACACGACGAATCCACTGTCTTCGCTCGACATGCTCGACGCGTCAGATATGACGTCGATGAATTCTGGAAATAACATAATTTAAATTTATTAATTAATATAATCATTTAATAACATTTATTATTTATTAACGTAATCATCGCTTATAATTATTATTATTAACATTATAATTACAGATTAACTATATTATAGATTATGATATTCATTACGCTAATTAAATAATAATAATAAGGTTATTATTAAATTATAAATATTAGTTAAATGTATAAATATTAATTATATTAGATTATAATTAGTTCATTAAATAAAACTTAATTCGTTCAATTTGATTTCGTTTCAATTGATTGAATAATTAATTAATAGGAAGGTTATTATTATTATTATTATTCCAGAATTATTTGGAAATTTAAAAAAATAATCTTCAAATGCCAGAAATAAATGATGCTGGGATTTGAAATGAAATCATTCTATAAATTATAACATCCAACGATACGTCATAAAGCTATCACCATCATCATCACCATCACAATCATCATCACCGTTGTCGTCATGGTGAAATATAATGCACCCGACCCACAGCTTAGGGGCCTGGGAGGCACCCCACGGATAATTTATTTGGACGTGAGGAGATGAATTGGAGATCGCAACAGAAACGAGTGAATTTTAGGTGCAAATTCGGCCACCTATGGAGAATCTAAATACCTAAATACGTGAATCACAATCATCATCATAACCTACCAACAACAACAATAACATCATAGTCATAATCACCACCATCATCATCATCATCAACAACAACAACAACGTCATACTCATCTTCATCATCGCCATCAGTGCAATAGCAATGATTATCATCGTAATTAATGTTATCAAATCAAAGAGCCTGCTTACGTTGTTGTGTTGTTGTGTTGTTGTGTCGTTGTGTACGTCGAGATAACATTAATTAGACAACATTAAGCATCAAATGGATAAGACTCGTCAGAAAGGTCCGACAATTTTTATAATAAAAGGGGTCTTTTCGTATCATTATTATCATTATTATTATTTATTATTATTTATTATTATTATTATTATTATTATTATTATCATTATTATTATTATCATCATCATCAGCAGCAGCAGCAGCACCACCACCATCATCGTCATCATCATCACCATCGTCATCACTGTTGTTGTCATTATTATTAGCGATTTTTGATATTATCAAAACTTTAATAGTTTTAATTAGATAGAGATAGTGAGCCATATCTTAGAGGGCCTTAATTAATAATTAATTAATTAACATGCAGCTTGTAGCGGGATGTATAATTAATATTCTGCGAGAGTTCATTTATGCACGAGATATGTATTTGGTCAATAAAAATAGGTCACTAATTGGGTCAAGTGTGGGTTAAATCGGTGCTCATTCTAATGTTGTCATTTGAGTCTAAACAGGAAATCTAGAAAGCCATATTAAATAAAAATATATTAACAATTGATATTAATAAAAACAAGTAATAATAATAATAATAATAATATTAGAAGATAATTAATCTTTAAAAAATGATAATTATGAAAAATCCCTTTTAGTCCAAGTTTCATAAGCATATTCATCGTAATTGAAAATTACAAAATGCTTTTAAAATTCAAATTATTTTGGCAGACGATTTATATTCAACTGATTGAAATGTTTGGTTGGTTGGTTGGTTGTTCCATCGATTTACATCCTATAAGGAATCAACCAAGTGTCTGCAAATGTTCGCATCCTGGCAACATTGTTATGCCTATGGATGATGATGATGATGATGACGACGATGATGATGATGATGATGATGATGACGACGACGACGACGATGATGATGACGATGGGAAAAATCAGCAGCATGATCATCGAAGGGAGCAGAAAGAAAAATTATGTCAAGTGCAGGGAGGCAAAACCGCTTTAGGCTAACATCGAGAAATACTCAAATAATTCTCTCGTAAGCAAACAAACCTTGCAAAAAATAAATAAATAAACAAATAAATAAACAATCCTTTGCGGAATTAAAGTCTGAATAGAGTGTTCACAGGTTGGCCACATATGCCCACAATTCAACCCACCCACAATCCATACCTCACCCAACCTTGGGTGGTCCCCCCAACGGTGGGAAAGTACCAAACTGTACAAGAGAGTGAGATGAGAAAAATATAATGGGATTCAAACAATCGACTTGAATCAATAACAAATCGACCTCTTAATTATTAACGTAGTCATATTTCTAAGCCGGGTTTATTTATCTTTTCAACAACAGTTGGCGCTAGTGAACATAGGCTATAATTAATTGTATTAATAATAATAATAATAATAATAACAATAATAATATGTCATTTGTATAGCGCCGTGCGCAAGTGCCTACCTGGACGCTGAAATTATTATTATTATTATTATTAATGTTATTATTATTATTATTATTATTATTATTATTATTATTATTAACTATGGTTATAGAGGAATCTATTCGGATTAAAGTCCTAACCACTTAATGTTAAAAAATAAATTATCTATTAATAAATTATCAAAGTTATCTAATCTAGGTATGCAGAGGTGGTTACGATGACGCAGATGATGACGACGACGACGACGATGGTCGAGCAGGTGCTCGCCAATTGAATTGGAGACAATAACAATAATAATAATAATAATAATAATAATAATAATAATAATAATAATAATAGCAATAATAACCATTATCTTTATCACAATACTAATAATAAATAATGACAATAGTAATGAATAGTGATAATGATAAAGATTACCTAAGGAATGGGTAGAAGTGATAGTGATAGAATGAGTGAGGGTAAATTAGAGAGATGTTTAGGATTGGAGAGAGAGAGGTAGGGATAAGGAACCTACGTGACTGTACAATTCGGTGCACATTTCATACTAAGCAACAACAACAACAACAACAACAAGAACGACTTAATTATTAATATATAGAACTGCTTAATCTCATTATATATTCGCACGGAGATAATTGGCTCCGTTTGTCTCATTTGCATAATAGGTCGAGCGCTTTAATTAATTGGGTTAACATATCCTGAGCTAATGATATTCATTTATTCACACGTCCATCCATCGAACTATTATCCGCACCGGATCCGCTCCTTTATCCAGGCAAGCCAAGATCGACTGGGATCATTACCACTACCATCGTCATAATCATCATTATCATCACCACCATCATCGTAGTCATCGTCACTGTCATTATCGTCGTCGTCGTCGTCATCAATCTGATAATCGATAAATTTTATTAACGTCGTCACAGCCATTAGTGTCATCAGTCATTTCAAAATCTAACGTGGACTTTCTAGTCCAGCTTACTAAGGATGAAAATATTTAATAATAATAATAATAATAATAATAATAATTACCATCATTATTAATTAAAATTATAACATGAAACAATTAAATTATTATAATCATATAAAATAATTAAATTCTTATTATAATAATAATAATAATTCATAATTATACTATTATTGATGTTATTTATTGTCATAATAAATGCAAATAATTTCGCTTTAGTTGGACTAAGCAATCACTTAGCAAGTCATCGCTTCAAAGTTAAATATTTTTACAAGAATGTTATTGTAATATTTTTTATCACACTTATTATTATTATTATTATATTATTATTATTATATTATTATTATATTATTATTATTATTATTATTATTATATTATTATTATTATTATTGAATTTTATATTTGTTAGTTCCAGCAACAACAACAAAACAACAACAACAACAACAGCAACAACATGGAGGCACAACAAACAATGGAACCCAACAAAGGAGTTTGACAAGGCATAGGCGTTAAACATGCGACCTTCCATTGTCTCCACGGACCAATGAGAGCTCTCCACGTCCGACACACGGTAGAAAAAATAACAACAACAAGGAGGACCGGTGGAGCTGCTGGAATTAATGGAACACAACGGCTGGATGGAAGAAAGGAATGAACAGGTGGAAGAAAATAGCTTCAATCAACCGTGACCAACCGGTGTTCCACAAACCCGGGGCTTACAGGCTCGGGTGGACTGGTTCAAAGGGCTTTTCAATTGCATCACCGATGGTAATTATCGTTGTGCCTTATTGTTACTCTTATTATCATCATCATCATCATCATCATTGTAATATACCACATAAGATTTACTCATTCTTATTACTATTATTATTATTATTATTATTATTATTATTATTATTGTTACAGTTATTATAATTTTTAATATTATTATTATCGTACTTATATTATTTATTATATTTACCGAAACGTTTACGAGAGAGAACAGGAAGACGGGCTCGAGCCAAAGTTGGTTCTAATTATTATGCTCTCATCAGCATTCCAGCATAAATTATGATAATTTGAGAGGAGCGGGCAAAAAAATTTCACTTTCGCCTTTGTTGTTCTTCGAGTACTTTCTAAATGCCAACGGAAGGTCACAGAACAACATTATGTTAATGTAATAATAATGTTAATATAATAATAATAATAATAATAATAATAATAATAATAATAATAATAATAATAATTACCAAGGTGATGACGATGATAGTGTTAATAACAGTGTTAATAATAGTGATAATAATAATAATAGTAATAATAATGCTAATAATAACAGTACTAATAATAATAATAATAACGGTAATAATATTAATAATAACAACAATAATCATAATAATAATCATAATTTGTTCACTCAATCATCCACGTCCACGTCCGATGCACTGAACAGCCTACCTTTACCAACAACTCGTTCACTCAGTCGTTCAACATGGAGAAGACAAAGGAAAGGACAAAGAAACAGAGACGTTTAGCGATACAGGGAGAGATACTTAACGATACTTAGAAGTACTTGGAGGCCTTCGGTGCTCGGTTGGAAGCGCCTTTGTTATGGAGGGAAGGATTTCTGGTCCTGGAGTCGTTATAAGATTTGCACGTGGACGACGACGACGATGATGACGACGTCGATGACGCCATTGTGGTGGTGATGATGATGATATGACATCGATGATGATGATAATAGTACTGTTGCATGCCACGTGACCAGGAATACAAGAGAAAGAATGAGAAGAGAGAGAAAGAGAGAGAGGAAGGGAGGGAGGCTGATCGTAAAGAACTGAGAAAATAAAAAGAAGTGAAGCACGGACAGGCGAGATTAACAGAAGAGCTGCTGACGAAGATGATGGAGATGGTGATGATGATGATGATTATGACGATGGAGTTGGTGAAGATGATAATAATGATGATGATGATGATTATGATGATGATGGTTACAATCAAACAACGGATCAAATGCTTCAAATTCACTTTCAACTTAGAAACTCCGATCAAACAGAAGTACAAAAGGATGGATGGATGGATGGCCGGACAGATGGATGGATGGATGGATGGATGGAGCAAATGAAAGATTAAGAGGAAGAAACCAAATGGGAAAAATCATACACCTCCTCGACGAAAATTAACTAAAAAAACTCATGGAACTTTCCTTAGCATCATCATCATCATCGTTATCACAATCATCATCGTTATCAAAACCGTCGTTATCAACACTACGCCGCTTTCAGCGCTGATGGGCCATCGAATTAATATGCATTAATCAGCTTATCTCACCAATCAATTAAAGAGGACATGATAATCGCTGACTCATCGGGACGTTTGTTGATCAAAATCCCTGATTATATTATGCTAATGACCGAGGTCGTCATAAATTATGCCAATGACCGGTCGGTTGTAAACAAGATTCCGGGCCGTAGAAATAGGTGAACCAGATTTTATTTATTTATTTATTCATTTATTTATTTATTTATTTATTTATGTAATTGGCCATCGACCCAGAAACGGGAGATGGTGACGTAGGCTGTGAAATTAATATTCATAACATTCCTGCCACTATTTTTAACTTAACTTATTTACTTATTTAAATATTGTAATAAAATTGAATACATTATAATACATTATAACTGCTCAAATAAATAAATATTGTCGATGACGTTGAAAAGCCGAAGCCAGTGGTGGAAATCATGTCGATGGTGGTGATGATGATGATGACGACGACGACGATGATGATGATGATGATGACGACGACGACGATGGCGACTTAAAAGAGTCAGTGCTCGAACTTCAAGCCGCTAAACGTGCTTCATTAATTCAAACATTCCTAACATTAGCGACAACAACATTAGCGGCGGCGGCGACGACGACGACGACGACAACAACAACAACGGAGTTCATGTGAATCTATATCAAACAGGACGACGAGAATATCAGTGCATTCTCACGGATGACGACGACGACGACGATGGCGATGATGATGATGATGACGATGATGATTATGGCCACAACTATGATAATGACGATGATGATGTCAACTGACACAACCAAATACGTCTCTTACAACCACAACGACTAAGACATCAGAGGTTGACAGGTCACGTGCCCATAGTGAAGGCATGAATAAGACTTCAAGGCAGATACCCCATAATGACTAATAGTCATTAGAAATGATGACGACAATGACGACGACGAGAACGACGATGCCTAAGATGATGATGATGATGATGATGACGGTTATGAAGAAGACGATGATGATGACGACGACGACGATGCCGGTGAAATACGATGACAGGGAAGACAAGGGTCGATTCCCCAGCTGAAGGTGAACAATGGATATTGTCCTGAACAGCTCAGGTCGTAAAAACTAAAACAGAAAAGAAGAAGAAGAAGAAGAAGAAGAAGAAGAAGAAGAAGAAGAAGAAGAAGAGAAAACCATTCAAGTTCTATGGCGTCGTAGAGGCCGTTCCCATGGAGACGGGAATGGAGCACGTGACTAGGAATTAATAATATGGATTGAAATGAGTGATGAAGCAGCTCGAGTATGAATCGATTAATTAATTAATTTTAATAATAATAACTTATATTGTCACCATTAATAATAAGAATAATAAGAATAAATAATAATAATCATAATCATAATCATAATAATAATATGACGTATGGGCAATATTTGGAATATTAATTTATATAAATTTTGTAATTCGTAAAATCCTAGGTAATAAACGAAGAAAAATTAATAATTATAATAATAATAATAATAACAATAATAATGATAATATAAAAAAATAAATAATAACAGTTGTCACGCACACATCGGATTGATTGAAAGCGATCGAAAAAGTTGTTTGTTTGTTTTTTTTTAAATAATACAGAAAATAAAAATATTTGTCCTTCATTTGGTCACGTGACCTAACATGGAAAAACATGGTGCCTGGACAATATGAGAGTTGTTGACCTGGTGACTCATTGACCCCCGGTGGCCAAACCACAATCACACACACACACACACAAACACACGTGCACACAGAACATGCGCAAACACGATGTAACAAACACAGAGAACTTGAAATGTTATTGTAGTTATCCTTATTTTTATTATTATAATTATTATTGTTATTATTATTATTATTATTATTATTATTATTATTGTTACTATTATTAATATTATCATTATTATCATCATCATCATCATCATAATTATTATTATTATTATTATTATTTGTAATACACTGCTGTCTAAGCAGCATACAACACGATCATCAGAGAGTCTGGGAAAAGTAGAGAAAGCTGATGCAACCTTCAAAGTTGTTACATTAACTCAAGGGGTCTGCATGCCTGCCTGATGTTATCGTTAGTTATTTTTAAGAGACCCAATTTACTAAGAACATAAAGGTCAGACTTAAAAATAAAAATAAAAACAAATATAAAAAAAATAAAAACATCCCAACAAAATTCCGTGAACTATTGGTGACCTCTGGAATGAAATAATGAAGGCAGATCCAATTTACCATTGGAGTTGAATTAGAAGGAGCAAGAGTTCAAAAGGTCAAGAGAGGTTGTTGCCAGGAGACAAGTAATGGATTGATAGGGTCAAATGAAAGATGGGGGAAGGAGGGGATAAGTTTGAGCGAGTGAGTGAGTGAGTGAGTGAGTGAGTGAGTGAGTGAGTGAGTGAGTGAGTGAGTGAGTGAGTGAGTGAGTGAGTGAGTGAGTGAGTGAGTGAGTGAGTGAGTGAGTGGGCGTACGAGCGAGCAAGTGGAAGAAAGAATATCCTACACAGGCTTAGAGGACCTATCGACCTAGGCCTCTAAAAACCGTAAACAAAAGTTTATTTACGAATTCAATGGCCACGCCCACCTGGCGAATAATAATCGCCGAATTTATGACGTCACGAGAGGCAGCATAAAATACTGGACCGTGGCAACAACACATGCAAACTCTTCAGAAACCACCAGAATAGAACAACATCAATCTGGACTCAGTGATAGTAGGAGCTCGGAATTCCTCTCCGCTGCTTATTTATAGCTCAATTTCGCCTTAATTCGGCAGGCGTGACGTCACCTAATTGTCGTCCAATCGCCGACGACGACGCCACGAGTGAGTGAGTGGCTTGGTGGGTGGGTGGCTGGGTGGGTGAGTGAGTCAGCGAATGAGAGAAAGAAAAAGATAGCGAAGAGGAAAACGAAACGAACGAACCTGGACTCGAATTGTAGGAGCTTCTGCCACTGCTGCAGTTGGTCTCGGCCGACCTTGACCTTTTCGTGACCTTTTCGGGGATCGATTGGAAGCCGATGATTCTCCTCTTGAGGGAGGTGTTGCTCTTCATCACCACCCACTTTTCCTCCTCCAACAAGCGGCACTCCTCCTCGAGATCCTAAGACGATGACGACGTTGATGATGGCGGTGATGATGATGATGATGGTGATGATGATGATGATGATGATGGTGGTGATGATGGGCTGCAGGATGTTTGGCAAGGCAAGAGAGACAGGAACTCACGTGAACACACGTTCAGAGTTGCATTCACACGCACGCGATCCTCGAATCAATCGTAGGAATCTGCCCATAAAACCAGCTAACAAGGAGCTGTGCATCGAAGAGCGGGCGAAGGAATGATTGACTTGAGTGAGTGAGTGAGTGAGTGAGTGAGTGAGTGAGTGAGTGAGTGAGTGAGTGAGTGAGTGAGTGAGTGAGTGAGTGAGTGAGTGAGTGAGTGAGTGAGTGAGTGAGTGAGTGAGTGAGTGAGTGAGTGAGTGAGTGAGTGAGTGAGTGAGTGAGTGAGTGAGTGAGTGAGTGAGTGAGTGAGTGAGTGAGTGAGTGAGTGAGTGAGTGAGTGAGTGAGTGAGTGAGTGAGTGAGTGAGTGAGTGAGTGAGTGAGTGAGTGAGTGAGTGAGTGAGTGAGTGAGTGAGTGAGTGAGTGAGTGAGTGAGTGAGTGAGTGAGTGAGTGAGTGAGTGAGTGAGTGAGTGAGTGAGTGAGTGAGTGAGTGAGTGAGTGAGTGAGTGAGTGAGTGAGTGAGTGAGTGAGTGAGTGAGTGAGTGAGTGAGTGAGTGAGTGAGTGAGTGAGTGAGTGAGTGAGAGAGAGAGTCAGTGAGTGAGTGAGTGAGTGAGTGAGTGAGTGAGTGAGTGAGTGAGTGAGTGAGTGAGTGAGTGAGTGAGTGAGTGAGTGAGTGAGTGAGTGAGTGAGTGAGTGAGTGAGTGAGTGAGTGAGTGAGTGAGTGAGTGAGTGAGTGAGTGAGTGAGTGAGTGAGCGATCGAGAGAGTCGAAGGAGTGAACGACTGATGGGAAGAGTGAATTCAGTCCTTTGATCAGAAGGCGAAACTAGGAATAAATTAGCTTTATGTATGACTTCAAACAATTACTCTGTCCTCTTGCGATGCATCACCACAAAGACAAGTTGTTAAGATTACTTTCAATGGACATAATCTGCCGTATAATCATTTCCATCATTTTTTTTTATTTACAACCATATTAAATTTAATAACAAAAATTATTTGGTGTGAAAGAAGTAATTTAAGATTATTATTATTACGAAATTATTATTAATGTTACCATTATTAACGTTATTATTATTGTTGTTATTATTATTATTATTGTTATTGTTGTTGTTGTTATTATTATCAGAGTAATGGACTAGATCAGGTTTGTACATTCAGAAAGCTGTCATCACGAAAACAAACGGATGGACAATTCAATTATTGACTCTCGTGACCTAATAATTTCTGTTGCATTCCTGACATTAAACAATCAATAATTAAGTAAACATGTAAACATGTGCCTAAATATCCCACATGAGGATAAGGCATGTTAATAACAACAGGCATAACATACTGGTTGAGGAAATATACATTATAATAGCAATAATAATAATTATTATGGTAATAATAATAATAATAATAATAACAATAATAATAATGATAACAATAATAATAATAATAATAATAATAATAATAATAATAATAACAATAATAATAATAATAATAATAATAATAACACCATCATCGATACTATTAATAGTAATAAAAATATTACCGATACACACCAGCCGTCCATATTATGTTCAGTTCTGCAACTGATCAGGACGTAGAAATATCGAGAAATACGGACACATACCGAGAAATACTGAATGAGACTCGAACGTCTAAAGAACCATTACGTGACTAGGGAACAATTAGCCATGAATACCTCAACTTATGCTAATTAGGAGACAAAAAAATGTTTTTTTTTTATTTACACAAGGGGGCACTTCTTAACTAAGTAACTTGTAAACATTTTTAAATTGTTTATTCTATTTTTAGAATAAACAAGGAATAAACGACATCGAAATTATTAATTAATTGTTTTTAATATGAAATCGAAGTATTGAGGTGCTGGTCATTCTGGAGGACATTATGTCCGCTACTGATCTCCAGAGATGATGATGATGATGATGATAATGACGATGGTGATGATTATGATGAAATTGTTGATAACACCAAGTCGTTCAAAAATAAATATGTGGGTTGTTTCCTTTACAATACAGTCTATTAATAACAATAATAATAATAATAATAATCATCATCACTGCTATTATTAGTAGTAGTATCATTATTGTTAATTGCATTATTATATTATTATTATTATCAATATCATTATCATTATCAAGGTACATTACAAAGTAAGCAAAATGTGGCCACACTCAGTTAGATTGGGTTGAAATTCTTCAACAACAAGGTGGTGATGACAGCTCTCTCAGTACGGCAGTATATCGGCTTTCATAAACATCATCATCATCATCATCGTCATCGTTATCATCATCATTATCATTACCAGCAACAACAAAGTCACGACGATACTACTATCATCTCCATCCGTCATATTCATCATCGTCATCGTCGTCATCGTCGTCGTCATCACTAAATCTCACCACCGTCTTCACTCATGCTCGGCATTAGGGATATGAATGCTAACACCACGCGTATTAACAAAGAAGCAGGATACACACACACCCACAAACAAACACAAAAACATTCACGCACACACACACACACACACACACACACACAAACAAACACACACACACACACACACACACACACACACACACAAACAAACACACACACACACACACACACACACAAAACATGCACGCACGCACACTTAAGCATGCACAATCCACACACGTGCATCCAAGGGCACATCCAATCACACTCTGCCATTTTTTTTCCCAAGCTCTTAATCTTACGAATCTAAAAAATAATAACAAAGTCTTTTGCCTGCTATGACCAATCACTTTAACTTTGAATAATAATAATAATAATAATTGTAATAATTATTATATATTCATTATTACTATATAATTACAACAATTAATATTATCATTTATTAATCATTATGTGATTCTAAGAATTTCCTAAATATAAGCTATAAGCCCGGATATCTCGTCTTAACTGTGCCTATTGCCACCATCATCGTCGGCGTCAGCAATCGAGGCTCGAGGAAAATATGACCTAGTTGTCAACGTGACCCAGTTACATAATTAACCTCCCCCGTGGAAGCCCCTCCCTTCCAACAAGGAAGCCTGGCGGGTCAGACCAGTGGAGCGAGACTGATTCATTGGCGCGTTCAATCAATTCATCTGCTGTCGATCGGAATGAGGTCATTCCCTTGATGATGTCATAGGTCACGTGGCGGGATATGAGTAGCAGCAGCCCATGGGGGAAGAGAGAGAGAGAGAGAGGGGGTGCAATCAAATCCGAAGACGATGGCAATGATGACGAAGATGGCGTTGGTGACGACGACGTTGAAGATGACGTTGATGATGAATAAAAGAGAAACAAACTTTGATGAGGTTGTGCGCCATGTTGAGAATCTGCTGCGAGGAGGCTCGGCTACCGGAAGCTGAAAGGCAGGAAGATGAGGAAGACGAGTACGACGAGGACGGAGAGAGCGACATGGAAGAAGGCGACAGCGACCTCGACTTGCCGCGCTGTCGCTGGTCCTGAAGAGTGGAAAATATGGTCTCCCTCAACTGGTCAAAGCAGGAGCGCATGTAGTGTCGCCTGGTGAAATAATTTCAAATAATTTTCAAATAAGTTTTTCTTATAAATTTCTTTTTCTTTATTATATTTCGTTCCAAGAACTATGCATCCTTATGGACGGAATGACTAAGTTTAAAAAAAAAATTAAAAAGCGCTGTCGGATGAAACTGACCTGATTTTTTCCATGTGGTTGTGGGTTGACCTGGTTTAGGAAATGCGGAAAAGAAAATTATTATTATTATTAATAATTAGTTAATTAATTTCAATAATTTATCACAATTCATTTAATTGGCAAGCCACTTAAAAGATTGGAAATTGCTCTCGTCATCACTGTCTACTTGCCAAAAGCTCAGGCGAGCAAACAACAACGACGACGACAATAGCAACTACTACAACAACAACAACAACAAACAGCCCGGCAAAACCCGGCAGACGGAAAGGCAGCTTAGCTAAAACAAAAAAAAAGCACAGGGAACAAAAAGCGCCGATCAAGATGCATCGGTTTTTCTCTGGGGAGGGGAAGGGAACTCCACAGGTACGACGGACGTGGAATCGATAGGCACACCATTGTTACGACCACCACGACGTAAGGATCGACGTAAGGATCGAGGAGTGCTAACCAACCTCTGCGAGGCATTGCATTGATTGGACGATCTTCTCCTATCTAGGGTATCGGATTTGGGCAGGTAGTCTTCGTCCCTCTTCAATCTTTTCACCGGGGATTGGTTAGGGTACCCGGACCTTTTGACGGTCGCGGGTCGCGGTCGGAGGCGATCCCTTCGGTCGGAACGCTCCGGGTTCGAATCCCGGCGCGGACGTGTGTATACCTGAGATGAGGCGTAATCGTGTTCGGACCCTGGAAGGTGAATAGGTGAAATTAATATTCATTTGACCGATTAATTATTATTCATGAGGTGCGGTAACGAGAGTTCGTTAATATTCATGCATGCTAATGTTTCCTGCTGGTTCAGAAGGATAGAGTTTTATTTATTTTCACTTCGGAGTTGATAGTCTCGACCTTATTGCGTAACTATTCTCAAGAAACAATCTACATATTCATGAAAATATTAATAATAATAATAATAATAATCATCATCATCATAGTTACAATTATAATTAATTGACCTATTAACAATGTTGGCAACACATTGTCGTGATAAAGACATCAAGCAGCTGATAGGACAAAGAAAAATAAATTGAATTAATCAATCAATGGAGCTTTAAATAGAAATAAGAAGAGACAGAGAAAGACACAGACACACATAGACGGACAGACAGACAGAAAAAGAGAGGGAAAGTTCAGACGTCAATTAGAGGGTCATAGACTGCCCGCTGTTCCCTTTGTCGACCTGTCTGGAATGAATGGATCGTCTGGACACGGTGATGTCAATCCAGGTGTCAGTGGACCAATGGCTATGATTAGGCATCAAGCAGATGTATGGTTAGCCAAGTGAGTAGTCGACTCGTCCAGCCTAAAGAGTCAACTCATATCTGGCCTAATGAGTCAACTCATTCAGTCTAAGCAGTTAATATCATCCAGCCTTTGAGCAATTAGCAATCAAATTTCTGCAGAAATCAACTCAAAAGGAAGTCTAAAACACATCTGCTCTGCAAATCCTTCAAAACGAGAGCACGAAAACGAGCGCTCTCTTAATTGCTACAGTTATGTAGAATATGCGTACCATTTCGAACCCGTCTGAAGATAACCTCCCGACGTCTTCAACTTTGAACCCCGGTGAACCTAGCACGCACAACAGCAGCTCAGCACAACAACACAACACGACACAACACAAATAAAAAGATGAAAAGACAAAAAAAGAATCAAAGTCGACTCTATAATCTGCCCCACGACCCAATCCAGGGCCCGCAGCACGGTCTACAAGACCTCACGTTGCCATAGCGACGGCTCTATGCCGAGGGTTTCGGATTTCCAGAAATAGGTCGACCTGACCCAGTTCAGATCCGTGTCATCAGTCATCGAGTTATGGCCCTATTACTGGATGCAAAGGAAATTCCTTTCTGGCATTCAACTGGTTGTGCAGATATCAATCGAGTTGCAGTGGCTTTCGGTAGCCATGACAACGAGAGTGATGATGATGATGGTGATGACGATGATGATGATGATGACTGCATAAGCAACAACGGTGATGATGACGATGTCCGCTATAGTTCACTTGTGATGGACGCGCCTGGTCATCTCTAATGCGAATTGTTCGCCCGTGCAGAACACGCACACGCACATACACATACATACACACACACACACACACACACACACACACACATATATATACAAACACATACATACACACACACACATACACACACACACACACACATACACAAGCGAACATAAACTAAACACGTGACATCGACAAGCAATTTATGACAGCGAACACCTGGACAGTTAATCGTTCACCTGTCCGAAGACAGGATTTGAACCCGCAGCTTAAGGTGTGGACTTGTAGGATTTGAGAGAGAAAATGTCGTCTATAAAGCAGATAGGAATTGCCACAGATAGAGACTGCCATGTTTGATTGTTTGCCCAAAATCTCGGACATCCAAGTTTTATACACAGTTATTATACTGGTCTCTAATGCAGAGTTGAACAGGCAAGTTAACAAAACATGTTCATGTGCTTGTGCATGCCTGTGTACGTATGTACGTGTGTCTGTGTGTGTGTCTGTGTTTGCGTGTGTAGGTGAATCTATTCGCACGCGTGAATCATAATTTTTTTATCTCTTATAATTGATTGCACTTCTTCTCTAGACTTAAAACTAAGCCCAGCATCCATCTCTCCACGTGGGATAATCAATATAATGGCAGCTAATGACGACGACGATGATGATGATGGTGGTGGTGGTGATGATTGTGGTGATGACAGCATTCTTGGTAACGATGACGACGATAACGATGATGATGACGATGACGATGATGATGACGATGAGTGGGAAAGGTTATTATGTCACTTCTAGGGTAGCTGAGAAGCAATTGAGATCGGGTCACGACCCGACATACTTCTGCAAACAGCAGCAGATAAGCTGACTCGACAAGCGAGATTACAAAGCAAACTTACCTGCGCGTCCCCTTACCAACGGGGACCTCATTATAAAAAAAAAATAATAATAATAATAAACAATAAAAATAATTTAAAAAAAAACGAAAGAACATCTGCAAGCAGGTGCGAGAGGTGAAATTATTGATTGCGTCAATTCGCCAATCGCTGGTGACATCGGAGACTGGCAATAGAAGGAGTGAGTCATGAGTTTGGACTTCAATCATTCAATCAATCAATCAATCCTTCAATCACCCGTTTTACACTGCAAAACTCTCTAGATAATCATCGCCACATCGTTAAAGATCACACGAATGATGATAACGCTAATGATGATGATGATGTCGACGACGATGATGATGATAATGCACTCGGTCAACTTGTGCTTTCCATTTTTCTACTGAACTCCATCGTCAGCGGACCCATGATGATCTCCAAGTTTCATTTTCAACTGCTTCGGCACCGATTTTATTGACTTTCGACGTCAAGAATTCTCAACTCTACAGGAAGCCATGACTCTCAAAAGTCGGCTGCTCAGCTGCATTCTTGGGCACTAATTAGCCGATAGCCATACAATTACAAGCTAGCAGATCTAGCACGAAGTCGATTAACATGTTCATAACGACAATGGAATGCACCCTAACACTCATGCCGTACACGTATTTGAAGACACTCTGGAAACATGTGTACAGATTCGAATGCACAGATCAGAGTTAGAATTGAATATATTTAGAATCCTGAAAATTCTACAGAATGCATTAAAGCTTAAATGCTAGAAACTACTGCAGCGACAAAAACAACAACAGCTTTTAACAGCTGCAACTGTGAGAAGGAGATCAGACAACTGACACAACAACAGCAACAAGACACAAAAACAAAGCAGGAAACAAAGCAAGAAATTAAGCAACAAATAAAGTAAAAACAAATCAAGTAACACTCACCGATGACATCAGGTTTTTTGGAATCTATATACTCAGCGGCTTTGAGAAGCATGAGAAATTTATTCATGTTTTGCAGACAAGAAAAACCAAGGTTACAGGGGTAACAAACTGTAAAACGAACTATTTCTCAGTAGACGTTAGTAAATTATCGGACGGGCCTTAAAAAAAAATCTAACTTAATATCTCGCTTGACTTAATTAAGTCCAACAATATCAAGAGAGAGAGAGATAGAGAGATAGAGAGACAGAGAGAGTCTATCTCCCAAATTATGTTCAGTCCCAACTCGAATCTCAAACTGACAGAATGGTCCGCAACTCGAGACTTTATAGGCAGTCGAGAGAGAATGCGTGCTCTAGTGATGAGTTGATTTCGTTGTTGTACGATGACCACGTGCTAACCACAACGACTGCAACCGCCACAGCGACTAGCGACCGATCCGAAAGTCTCGGCTTTTATACTTTCTTTGTTTACATGAACGACAACTTCCGTACGACTGACCAATGAAACGACTCCGGCTTATGTAACTGATTACAAAAAGCAAATCGTTCGTTTTCTATTTGTCATTTCCAAGAGTCAATTGGCAATTTGAATGCATAATTGCATAAATGATCTACACAATTAACTCCAAAATGTTTATTCGAGATTCAAAAATTGATTTAAAATCAAAGTACCGAGAAAGAAAAAAATTTGAACGTCGGAATTGAAAGGAGAAATCGTAAAATATTAAACTATTAAAATATATTAAAAATATTTTTTCATTCAAATGGAAATAAATGTTCAAAAATATTTCAACGATGAGCACTCGAAAACAGAAGGAGGTTTGAAGAACGCTTCTGAGTACGTGACTACAATCACACGTACGCCTCTGTTAGGCAGAATATGAGATGATGAAATAAAGGAGAGAGAAGCGACAAGAAAGTGAGAGTGTTTACAAATAGCAATGGGACTTAATATAAAAAAAAACCCAACTTGATTTATTACGGTTTAGCAAAAATGCTTGCGAATTGACAGCCATTGGTCTGAGAAATTAATATCCATTGCACAGGGACTCGTTAGGCCGATAAGAAGATTTTCGAAGCAGAGAAGCAAGCGCTACAAAAAGGTCATTCCAAGCGTGCCCGGGTCAAATCGATCGTAATACCGAGATCTTTGTTCGTAACTTAGACAAACTGGAAAGCATAAAACGTTTGCTATCGGAAAACTGTTAGCTCGGTAGACGGGCTGATAACGTGATTCCCTGGAACTCTTTGGCGAAGGTCAATTGCGAATGGACAAAGCGGTCTGGATTTGACGGATCGATAGATGGATGAATGGATGGATAAAAGGATCGATTGATGGATGGATGGGATGATGGATGATAGATGGACGGATGAATGGATAGATAGATAAATGGATGTCAGCGTGTAAATGGATGGATCGAGAGAAGGATTACGTGCTGGAGGCTTTCAGAATGTTTGTCGCGTTTTAATTGTTGCCAGGTTGGAGGTGGTAAGAAACAAATGAATTGTCGATGTTAAAGATATGAACGAATTGACAGAGTCTTAAGTGACACGCCTGTTAAGTCCAGGAAATGACTTGAGAAGACCAATTCTGGATGGAGGAATGAATGAAAGGATGACTGGATGAATGGACGGATGGATGGATGGGTGGATGGATGAGTGAATGAATGAATGAATGGAATATCGTTATAAAGAAAAAGACGCTTCATAAGATTATGGTTTGTCCTCCAATGGAGCAATGATGATGATGATGAATGGTGGTGGTGACAGCTGTTGGTGAACTTTTGGAGATGGAAATGTTCTTTGCAAACGGATGCAGGCATGGAAAGAGAGCAGAGGACAGATGGTTGACTTTGATTGAAGTTTGGTTGATTAAACGAATTTCTCTCAGCTTTAATTCCGCATGTAATAAAGACGTTGGCGCGGATCAACATAAAGAACTTGGACGAAGACAATGCAAAGAAGAATAAAGACCGATTAATAGTCGTGACAACAACATTAACAACAACAATAACAGTATTAACATTTAATCATTAATCATATAATCATATAATCATTAATCATCAATATCAATATAAGCTTAAAAAGTATTATTATTATTATTACCAATCAGCTATTAATCAAATTAATAGGCATATATTGTCATAATTCGGAAGGGATTCGTGCAAAGAAAACTAGGAAGACGTGGATAAGAGCTTTTGGCTGCGTGACATATTCTACCTGGGAATCCTTTTTATATCGACAAAAACTCTCGTCTAATCTCAGCCGATGATCATTGTACGTACGTCATGACGTGGACTTGACGATGACGAACGATTTCATCTTTTCAGACGCTCCTAACAATGGCAACCACTTTCTTTCGGCCATTCTTTGGGGCCTTTGTCTTGCAAAGGAGAGCCAAACCTCTCATTATGTGCGAGAGGCGTCACGATGATTCCAGCCAAGTAATTAAATATTTAACTGAAATCATTTTAACCACGAAATTTGCAAGAGAATATGTCGTCTATTTATCAATTCTTGTGCGTTAATGTAACCATATAATCAACAATACTTACTAATACTTAGTACTACTTAATACTTAATACCAATATCAATATTTATTAATGTATCATCATTGTTGTCAATCGGTTGTCGTTCTGCTTCGTAATGCATCCACGTAACTAAGCTGATTAAAGCAATTAATTAATCAATGCGTTTCGTAGCGGAGTTAATAGCAGTCTAGCGACGACCTTATCATCACTGTAACGTGTACTGATATTAGACAATTAGACTATTAAAATCAATGGAGGCTCGTCTTCTAGGTAAAAAGACTCCAGTTGAAAAGCAACACAGTATTTCATAGAAGCGATCGTTACTTCAAAAGTAGACGACGTAGTTCTTCGCAAAGAGGACTTTAACAGTCATAAGTGATCTCACATCCGCATCAAAAGAGGTTCCTCTTGAGCTACTATGGCAACGACGAATACATTCACAGTTTGTCTTTAACCTCGCATGTTCTTACGTAACGGAAAGTACTTCTCGATCGGAAGAAACAATTAGCGGGTTGAGAACTCCAGTCAGACTGGCATTGCGCAACCTATTTGCTAGTCGAATGTCCCATTACCGTTAGTCTGGGCTGCTCTTTGATTGAGACCTTACCACCACGGGTATCGATCGGGTATCGTAGGGTATCGTCTGAAGTTCAAACTGAGTTGCATCGATTCTTGTTAGGACTTGAGAGAGTTTTCGATGTTTACGTTTTGATGCAAGTTTCAAGTGAAATTTCTGGTATCACGCGATCAATTCATCTTCTTGCGTCTCGTAGCGGCCAAGGATGAAAGGCTTTTTGATATATTTCTCACTCCTGCAGGCATCTAGGAATGATTAGAATCCAAATAGAGCGACTACGTCTTCACACGATTCCAAATTAAAGGCATCGTCGGGCAAATAAAATGGCCATTTAGTGGAGAATGATGAATCGAAAGCGAAATAGTTTACATTTAGAGTATTTAATTAAGATTAATTCAATATCTAACATTGTTTTAACGACCTTAACGAGAATATATCTTTCTCGAGATTAACTTTTCATGCTCCATTGAATGCCGGCCGTATCCAAGCAACCAGCGAATGAATGCTTAGCACGTGAGCTCGGCACATTCGATCGAGAATTGCCTTGAAGGACATTGAGATGTCATAAATTATTTCCCGAGCACGTAATGTGCTACGTGCACTTTATCTATAAGACACCCCTGGCACAGAAAGAAAATTTACAACTTAATTAGATAACCGGGTGGGGAATCGATTTCTGATTTCCATGGGGTAATGGGACCCCACTCCTCAAAGGGTCGCAAATGGTTCGATGTGGGAACCGTCTTGATACCCCGTCGGGCCGAGCCCGCATCCTTGGTTTGGGCCCGCGGTACGGATAAAGCAATCAATCGTGTTCAGCGTAGTTCGTACTCTCCTTATGGTAGGTCCATCACGAATTTCTCACGGACTAATTCAGAGGACACGCTCTCTATGAATCGAATCACGTTACTTGATTTAATGATTTGCGATCATCATCATCGTCATAATCGTCTTATCGCGGAGGAGATATCGGGTGGAAACGTAGACAATGCATTCCAGAAATCATAAACTACGATAAGATTTCACTTCGGTATGGTTTAGAAAATACTTTTAAGGATTACAAGAGCAAAACATGGCTGTATTGCTGAATTGCATAACGGAAAGACACTTGGATAGAATAGCCTAAGGCTCATTAGTCGATTTTGAACCGTTAATAATAAATATAATATTACTAAAACTAAAAGTAATTGTAAATGTAATAAGTTGGCGACAATATTTGGTTAATTCGTTTAATAATCCTCTTCATTTCTGTGAAACAGTGTAACTATTAATAACGAGGCATGCCCTTTTATAAGCGCCATCTAGAGAATAAAAGGTTACACGTCTTCAATTCTCAATTTGTGCACTGGAACACGTGGAGTTTTGAAAGTAGTTTTGGAATTGAAATTAATCTTCCTGAATATTTATTTTTAAATGTTAATCTGGCAAATATTCATAAAAACTTATGCCATTGATTCTATTCGAAATGTTCTTGTCATCATCAAAAGGTTGAACTCGTTGGAGTTAATTAATTTTCACGTTTTAATCAAATTTTTTTAAAATCACTTGCAGAGCCAACAATCCGCCGGCACTTAAAATCAGGGGCCTCTTGTGGCGTGACTGATTGATATCAGCAGCGATTGTGAAGGATTTAAACTCTTTTTTTTTAGATATTCCCAGTAATGTTGAGCATACCTGTGCTTGTAATGTTAGAAAGATTGCCTGGGAAGCACTTGTAACGTGTAACTTGTAATTACTCCACAAGATTGATGATTAACTAATGATTACAAAATTAATGTTGCAACCAACCTTGTTGTATGTGTTTTTTGTTGTTGTTTAACAGCCAATAAATAACATTTAAGTCTTTATTCATTTTCTGTCTATTCATGTCATTTCTTTATTTAAAAAAATTACAATTTAAAACATCTACGATCGCGGGACGAGGTTTTATTGGATGTGAATGGGAGCGAACTCGAATAATTGAAGAGAAACATTGTTTCTGCTTTGGTCCATTTCATAGGTTGGCAAATATTTTGTTTAAAGCCTTTTCAGCGATTTGGAAAGGTCGGACTAAACGCTCGGGAAAATGGGGAAAAGTTTAGGAGTTCGATATTAATAGCAGTAGTATAGCGGACATTCTTATCGATTATTAAGAAATTCTATAGTTTAATAAAATTTGAATTCAAGTTTTTAAATAAATATGCGGACACTTACGACATTTAATTTCACTTTCTACCAAAGAAAACGATGTTGTTTTGTTTTTATTCACATTTAGAGAGATGGCTATTCTATGCTGTTCTAATGTTCCCATCGCTTTCTAAGAAGAGTTTGAATTACGTTACTTTAGACCAGGTTTCCCTACATAATTTGCTTAATTTGTTTTTTACATGACCGAATTTAAATGCGCTTTACTAAATTAAAATATTTACTGGAACAAAAACCAGGCAAACCAGTCATAATTAATGGAGTATTCGAGCAGTGGCCTGCCAAGCCATGGACTCTCGATAAACTACAGGAAAAGCCGGTGAGGCTATTGTCCATGTGAGAATTAATACGGATTGTAACCAATACAAAGTAGGTTGAATGTGGTAACACTATTTTATCATGGATATCTATGAGTAACACTACTGATATCGCTGATTATATTTAAAATACTTTTAAATAGTGGAATTTGATAGCTATATAAATTCGTATTTTTGTTTGTATCTAATATAAAATTGGCTTGTTATTTGTGATTATTGAAAGGTAAATATTATCTTCCAGCTTGGTCAGCATGGAAAGATGCCTTTCTCTATTGAAGACATCAAAAAGAACAAAAAGGCAGCCTTAAAGTCATATCTGGCTGTTCAGAATATCAAAAAGGCTCTACCAATGCTTGAGGTAATTATTGAAGACAGAAACAGTTGCAAAAGGAATTGAAAACTCAATTCCTTATTTTTGAAAATAAATTCAAATAATTTCAGGAAGATATCGGACTACCTCCTTATGTTGGGAAAGTGCACGGAGGTCCTTTTTTGTGGATAGCCAATAAAGATTTGGTCGCACATCCTGATTTCGAGGGCGTCACGTGTCACTACGGCCAAATTAGTGATGGACAAATGTGAGCTACTTTTGGCATCTCATTATAGTTAATTAAAATGTAAGCTGAGATATGTTGTTTTCAGGATAGTAGTGATAAAAATTAGTAGTATTCTAAACATTTTAAGTATAGCTATGACATGTTGTCAGATTAATGTTTTAACTTGTTTTGGTATTATTATAATATGTTGATATATATGATATGTATTATATGATGATGTTGCTTACTTCCTATTCATTGAATTTGTGAAGTATTTTCAATCCCAATTATTGTTTTTGTGTGTGCAAAAATGATGAATCATATGTTTTGGTAGGGGATAGACATTTATGAAAATAGTAGAAAATAATAATGGCAATACCTGAATGCCTGACATTACTTTGATTTCACAGATTGCTATGAATTGCAATTATCTTCTTAGTAGTATTAAATATAAATTATCTAAGCAAGTTACTCTATAGTCCCTCAAAAGGAAAACAGATACAGTTTTAACCTGCTCTTCATAGTTGTCAGTTTAACTTTTATTTCTTGCCACAGTTGCTCACAGTTGTTGTTCCTGTTGTTTGATCTCCTCATCATAAACAAGAAGCATAAAAGCACAGGAGTCGTGAGTAATGGGCAGTTCCTATAGCGTAGCATATTTCACAACTTCCCAGGACCACAACTCATACAACAACTTACGATGTGGTTTGGGGGCCAGGCGACCCGCGGCCCATAAAACGCCCTCAAAATGATATGGTGCTCCAGGAAATGTCACCCCCTGGATTCTTAGTACAACCCACCCTTCCTTCAAATAGTCTGACCAGTGGTCACCCTTTAGAAGTTTATGCGTAGTGATAAGAAAAACAATAATAATAATTCCATGGATTCCACAGTTGCACACTGTGAGGCAACTTCTTGCACTCAACTGTGTTGATAACTGTGATCATAACTCATAAATCCACCCCTGCATAGCTTTGCTTTCATGGATATTCATCTAAAAGCAAGTTACTCTGTAGACCCTCAAAAGGAAACCATAAACAGTTTTAACCTACTTTTCATAGTTGTCAGTTTAACTTTTCTTTCTTGCCACAACACTCAACTGTGTTGATAACTGTTATCATAAAGTGTGAAAATGAATTAAGAATTCATTTTCAAACCATCAACACTGTCAGAGCTGAACTCAGCAATATATCTATAAATCTAGCAAAATTCATCGCATTATGCAAGTTTTTTGATCAAAAGCATACCGAGCCATATCGTCAGGACTAGAGTCAGAAGCTGCAAACAGCTGGAGTCTGGTCGGATTCCCCTGCACTCCATAGTGCTGCAAGACTTCTGTGGTTATTTCGGGTCCTTCTGAGGCAAATGCCCTTCAGAAGGTAAACAACATGATTGAAGAAGTTATACTTATGCTTCTAACTCCTTTCACCAGAGCTCTACTTCTAAATAAATGTTCTTGCTTTCCAATGCAGAATTCCTTTCTATTAGATGAATTACAATAGTTACCTATTCTACTCTGATTAATTCTAAAAATATTTCACTGTTTGATAAGTGTTCGAATAAATCCTAGCTCAAATTGCAAGAAGTTTGTAAGCCTGCCTCGTGTCAAATTTTGGCAGCCAAAGTAGTTTCTTCTCAACGACATGAGAATTTGTCTACTAACCTTCCACTGAACGAGTTTCTGACATAGTGCTTCAGAGCTTTCAAACTGAGACCGGGGTCATCAACAAAAGCCATCACAAAGATATGAGCTTCTCTTGCCCCGTTTATAAGTCCCTGAACCTAAGCGGTTTGTATCAAGTTAAGTTAAACGTAACGAAATTTCAACGTATAAAAAGTCTGTCACATGTCAGTTACATTCACCAATTATCAGTTCACAACTTTTAACAAAGTTCTTTTTATCGCATATAAATGTTTGCTTTGAATAGGCTTGAGTAAAACCCTCAAACGTTGAAACATAAAGCAGCCTTTGCTGCTAGTTCAAATGAAAGTCTTTGATTCAATTCAAGATTCAATTCCTCCAATATTTTAAGTGCCTTTTTTATCTTTGAGTCTTTGGCTTCGATGTATCGTGGCGACGAGTCTTGCCATCATGGTTAATACATGAAGGTTACATTGCCTGGGTTGTCATGACACTCAAGATGTATGTTGAACTCATCAGTAATGAACAACACTGGGGAGACGACAACAAACCTGCTCACGAGTTCAGTTAACTCTGAGGAAAACTTTTTTCGTATAGGACCGGTTCTGTATATTGTCAGTAGATTGATGCATTTTCAAAAAATATACTTTCCATCTAGCATCGAAGATTCACGATTGTCGTGGTAAACAATAATTGAGAACGATTCCGACCGTTGAATCTAGATTAATTATTTATAATTGACTCGACATTTTTTTTTTGTTTTGAGTTTATGAGTTTATTGAACAAACAGTTATGTACACAAACGAAACAAATGAAACTTAAAATACAAAATAAACTCATAGGGTCAGTCTTAAGGAAGCGCAAGCTTCCGCTAAACAGACTGGCCCTGGAAATCATAACATATATGAATACAACCATGTAAACTCAAACAGCTCTCACTAGATGAGATTTATACAATTTCTTAAACAATAAAAACAATAATTCAAAAGGACATGAATGCAAACAACTTAACTCCCTAATTGAATGTGGTATAGAGGTATATAATCTGGGACCGTAACACTGTATGGAAAATAATTTAATTATTCACTACTTATTTAAAAAAATAGTCTGTATATTCCAGCCTTGTGATGGCACCAAATCGCATCGCTTGAGACCACGATCTCTGACACACATTCTTTATTCAATGAAAAAAAAGCACATGAACTTAAAATAACACCAGTAGGCCGGAAGGGATTTACATCCCGCTGGGTGGCCAACCGTTTACGACATAAATTATATAATAAATGTGATACATAGTACATAAATAATATATCAAGAATAAGTCGGATATTGAAAAAGGATTAATGGTGGAGTGGTGAATTGATTATGAAATTTTTTAAGTTACGTTTAAAGGCATATAAGCTGGAATGCTGAGTTATAATACTAGGAATTTTATTGTATATGTTGGGGCCTGAGCATTGAATAGATCTTAGAAAAGTATGGGATTTTGAGAAGGGGGTTAACCTGCTTTTCATAGTTGTTAGTTTAACTTTTCTTTCTTGCCACAACACTCAACTGTGTTGATAACTGTTATCATAACTCATAAAGTGTGAAAATGAATTCTTAATTCATTTTCAAACCATCAACACTGTCAGAGCTGAACTCAGCAATATATCTATAAATCTATCAAAATATCATTAATATCGCATTATGCAAGTTTTTGGTCAAAAGCATACCGAGCCATATCGTCAGGACTAGAGTCAGAAGCTGCAAACAGCTGGAGTCTGGTCGGATTCCCCTGCACTCCATAGTGCTGCAAGACTTCTGTGGTTATTTCGGGTCCTTCTGAGGCAAATGCCCTTCAGAAGGTAAACAACATGATTGAAGAAGTTATACTTATGCTTCTAACTCCTTTCACCAGAGCTCTACTTCTAAATTAATGTTCTTGCTTTCCAATGCAGAATTCCTTTCTATTAGATGAATTACAATAGTTACCTATTCTACTCTGATTAATTCTAAAAATATTTCACTGTTTGATAAGTGTTCGAATAAATCCTAGCTCAAATTGCAAGAAGTTTGTAAGCCTGCCTCGTGTCAAATTTTGGCAGCCAAAGTAGTTTTTTCTCAACGACATGAGAATTTGTCTACTAACCTTCCATTGAATGAATTTCTGACGTAGTGCTTCAGAGATTTCAAACTGAGACCGGGGTCGTCAACAAAAGCTACCACGAAGATATGTGCTTCTCTTGCCCCGTTTATAAGTCCCTGAACCTAATTTGTTTGTATCAAGTTAAGTTGAACGTAACGAAATTTAAAAGCAGAAAAAGTCTGTCATGTGTCAATTACATTCAATTCGCAGTTCGTAACTTTTGACAAAGTTCTTTTTATCGCGTGTAAATGTTTGCCGAAAACTCACATTTCTGGAACGTCTCAACATTCTGGTCAACAATAAACGAGCTCTTTCTCTAAAATTCGTCTGCACTTGCCATGGCGGTACTTTGTAAACATAAGCATCTGCGCTGAGTAGTACTTTCTTCAATTTCTATCATTATTTTATCCGGTAAAAATATTTTATTAAACCTTTTATGGTTTGAATAATTTGATTAGTAGTAATGATTCACAATAATAATAAATCAAACTATATTGCCATTTTCTAGATAAATAGTGCAGAAAAAGTTATCACATAATGTTCAAAATATGCGATTTTATCCAATATTAATAAGTTGTTTAATAATAATGTTAGAATAATGAAAGATATGAACCATTGCCGTTTATGTAGATGATCTCCTTATTCTTTTTTTTGCCTGTATATCACACACATTCTTTATTCAATGAAAAAAAGCACATGAACTTAATATATAACACCAGTAGGCCAGAAGGGATTTACATCCCGCTGGGTGGCCAACCGTTTATGACATGTTGTCAGATGCAACATAGGAAGTAGTCTCGACCTTCGGAGGCCGCTTTTCATATCTGCCAGCTCCCTTCTTTCCACTGTGCACTTTCAAACTCTCCATCCACTGTATGTATTCCTTGTCAATCAAACGGCGCTTTGAGTCGATGTCAGCAACTTGATTTCTCAACAGTTCGGAAAGTTCCTCGCATGGCAGATTTATGTATTTGTAATTTGCGAGTATAAATTGCTGCAGTTGAATGAAGCTATTCACTTCCGTTTCGTAATAATAAATGTGATACATAGTACATAAATAATATATCAAGAATAAGTCGGATATTGAAAAAAGGATTAATGGTGGAGTGGTGAATTGATTATGAAATTTTTTAGGAATTTTATTGTATATGTTGGGGCCTGAGCATTGAATAGATCTTAGAAAAGTGTTGGATTTTGAGAAGGGGGGGTTTCTGGGCTTGTCTGAGATTATAGGGATGTGTGGTTGGAGGTGCTGAAATGAGTTTATGGAAAGACTGTGGGAGCATATTATGGTCGTGCCTGAACATACATATACCAGCCTGGAACTAATTTATTTGATGGACTTTGAGAATTTTGAATTTTCTAAAAGTGGGTTCAGTGTGTTTTTTATTCTGTCAAATGACAGGGTCAATTAATCTGTATCCTTTTGTGTTGTCACTGTAACCAACAAATATGCACTCTTTAGACTTTGAATCCAGTTTTTTTCTATGTGCATCAGGAATTCTCACTAGTGCCTTGCAACCAAAAATCTTGAGATGACTGAGATTTGGTTTTTTCTTCATCCATGCTTCAAAAGGAGTCATGCTTTTCAGTGACTTGGTGGGAGATCTATTTTTAAGATAAGTAGCTGTGGTGACTGCTTCGGCCCATAAATCACTGCTTACTCCTGAGTCCATAAGCATGCTCCTTGCACATTCTAGCAATGTTCTATTGAACCTCTCTGCTAAGCCATTTTGCTCTGGGGAATATGCAATAGTTTTTTCAAACTGAGACCGGGGTCATCAACAAAAGCCGCCACGAAGATATGAGCTTCTCTTGCCCCGTTTATAAGTCCCTGAACCTAAGCGGTTCGTATCAAGTAACTATTCCATTGCTCTTCAAGATCTCAGAAAAAAGATTATTGACATATTCTAGACCATTGTCTGTTCTAAGAGCTTTTATTTTTCTATTTGTCTGATTTTCGACTAGAAGCTTGAACTCTTTGAATTTCTCAATGTCTTGTGCTTTTGAATTTACAAAATATACAAAGCAGAATCTGCTATAATCATCAATAAATGTAACAAAGTATTTCGCTCCACCAATCAAAGCTATTGGCATGGGACCACAAACGTCAGTTCCAGAAGAGCTTTAGTTTTTCTTGTACCATTCGACACGAATGGCTTTCTGATGTGCTTTCCTTTTACACAAGCCTCACAAGGACTTGTTCTGTCTCCTTTTATCTGAATACCAGTGGCCATACCTTTACTTAATTGATTGAGTGAGTGTCTGTTCAGGTCTTCGGTGCCAAATGTTGTTATCCGATGATGTGCATGTGAAGAAGCTAGTTGTTTTCTCTTTATCTAAAACATACAATCCATTCACCTGTGTGGCAGTTCCAAGAATTGATTTCTGAGGGACCTGAATGGCTTGATCAACAATTTTGCACCCATGCTAATCAAAAATGATGCTTCTTCCAAATTCTGTTCACAGCTAGCAGATTTATTGACAAGTCTGGCACATACAAGACATCATTAGCATCCATGGTTTTACCAGTGGTTAATGGGATTGGGATTTAACCTCGTATAAAGTGGGGATGTTAGAATCGTAAATTCGCATTGTTATACTTTACATTTGGTTTTCGCCATTGTGCTCGTTGTTAACGTTGTTGTCCAGTGTTGCGTTGTTTAGTTGCTGAATAAATTTAGTTTCTGTGGACTAACGAGTTTCCAACAATTATTAAGTTTGATCAATTATACGATAACTTGGTGGAATCCTATTCTTATGCCGTTTGTTGTCATCTTGAGTAGATTAAAGCTAACTTTCCTGAAAATAGACAAATATTCTCATTTTAATGCTATTGGTGATAAACGCTTTCAATTTATATGAAAATTCAAACTATTAAAACACCTCGTAATTAACAGACCATTCGGGAAACTTTTCACGGCAAATGTTAAAACTTTAAACTGAAGTTTAATAATAGTAAAATACCGTCTTAATGTGAGTTAATAATTTGAATTTTAGTGGAAATCAGGGGCAGATTAAAGTGAATTTAATTAATTAAAAAATAAATTGCAAATTTTAAAAAACGAAATTCAAGATTTTTAGTTCAATTTTCGTTTTAGTAAAAAATCCTGGTAATTCTTAAATATCCTTTATTAAAAATAATCAACGACTATAATTAAATAATTATAAATAATAAGTATTTATAAACGAAAATAATTTTGCCGAAGCATATCAAAACATCACAATCAGTTGAAGGATCTGGAACACTTTGGCAGAGGGAGGCGGAAAGCAAAACTTGGAGTGACAGAAAATTAGACGGGGGGAGCAGGCCCGGGGCTTCTGCCCTTACTCCCGGGTCATCCAGGCATACAAATTTGATTCTTTCTACGATACCATAAATCCACCATTGATCAGACTATAGTCTAAATGGAATCCAACTTTTTATCTCGTTTATATTTCGATCGCCAGAAATTAAGTTAATTAGTTTACAATCATTCGGCTGAGCGCAAAAGCGGGTCTTTTGTTTTTTGACGAGCTCTTCTTTTCAAATTAATATTCACAATAGAATGTATTTTTACAATTTTCACAAATATGATTTTTACGACTTATTCAATTATAGTAATTTTACAACTTATCTTGAGGCTTCGCTTACAAAATCAATATTTCTTCAAGAATGCAACTTGCACTCACTTCCACTTCCAGAGGACGCTGACGGGAAATGGATGAATTTCATGGGAAAAAAATTCCTGAAATTTTCCAGGCTGCAAAAAGGAGGAGACCTGTGGAATCGAGATAAAGACGAGCGGTGTCAAAAGGCTATGAGAGGTTAAAGAGCGCCAAAAAGTATAAGAAACGCAGACGCCGTGTGTTGCCAAAAATTGAGACGATTCCTTCATACGTCGGAAATAAATATTTTTAACTTAATAATTGTTAATAAATGCCAATGCAAAACCACCTACAGATAAATAAATTATTAAATTTGCGAATTATAATTTATTTTTAATAAATAATTTAATTACTTAATAATGCCACATAATTTATTACTTAAATACAGCATGCTGAAGTGGTAATGGTTCATATTAAATTCCAGTTCTACATTTAACTAGATGTTTAAGCTGCATTATTTAAGCGCCTCCGACGCTACGCATACGGTGCTATATAAATTAATTATTATTATTATTATTATTTCGATTTCTAATAAAATGCGATTTAATTTTAATTTAACGCGATCTTTTTTATAATTTTAAATTTTGAGCAAAGGTGAAGATTAAGTGACAGAACATACCAAACAGATTGCGCATCGTTCGATCATAAATTATGATTATTCATTAATTTGCATAACTAAATTCAATTTGTGACGTGAAAACCTCCGCAATTGACGATTCGAGGTTGAATTATTGACAGCTTTTTGAGAGGTGGCCTCCTGAGGGTTAGTATTCAACTCAGTCGGACTTCCGTGAATTCTCAGCCTAGCGTTCGAGACCCAGGCTCGGATGAAACATTTCCCTGACATTCAACGAAAATTCTATCGTCTTGTAGGAAATTTATCGAATGAACAGCAAATAGACATTTTCATGCATGGGCTTGCATATCTAAGAGTATGTTTGTGTGGGCTCGCGCGAGTCTGAGCAAAATATTTCATTCTTGAATATTTCATGTCGCACCAGTTGGGTTATTTTCGCCCATCGCCGGAGTCTAAATCTAAATCACAGACATCCAAATGGGACCCACGATTCATGCCATGCCCTCCTCCCTCCCCTCGATTGGCACGGGTGCATGGACCACGGGTGCCGAGAATCTATTTTCGCTCGTCCGAATCACTCTGCAACCTCTGACCCGAATCATGACGAACCCGGCGATCTTCTTAGGCAGGGACAGACTGTGTTTGTCTAAGGACTTTCTCGTCTCGCGAGGGTAAACAGTCAAGTCCGATAAAACGTGGGAGACTCAAGCAATTAGCATTTGTTGGGAGATGTTCCGTCTGAATGTACGCGCTTTTATTGTCGTCTCGTGATGTCCTAGCGCGCATTTCGGTCGCTTAAAACAATGTCAATAGCTTCTACATTTGAAGGTCAGTTAAGGACTACTCAACAATTGCTATTATTAACAGTAAAATTTACGCGAGAAATTGCAAATGGCGACTTAAAATGCCAACAAATTCAAATCTCAGCACGTCTGTCAACATTCCTCTCTCTTGGAATTTGAAATTTACACCCGAAATGGAAAGAAATCAGTCCCGACCAAATGCTACTAAAAAATCTTCAAGTGGATCTTAAGAAATCTTCACAAAATGAAGAGAAAAAAAGTGTTTTAAATTTACAATCGCAAAAATCCTAAGAGGTAACGAGCGTAATAGATGACTGCGACTAGTTCCATGTCTAACATTTTTTTTATACAAATAAAAACTTAAATAAAAGTAGATAAATAAATAAATAAATAAAAAAAACACAACAGAACAGAAAAAAGATAAGAGGCAGTTAGAAAAATGCTGAAATACTTTCGAATACACGAGAAGGAAAACAAGGAGCATTTTGTTCAGATTTTATGACAGGAAGATCCGACGGAATTCTCTTCCATGCTCCGCATGACGCACTCCATGCTTAGCCAGTCGGTGACCGATATGCCCCTGAAGTGCCCGGGCGTCCAACAGTTGCCCGGTATGAACGGAAGACCTCTTTTCCTCTCCGTCCATCGCTTCAAGAGCCTCACCTTCGTCTCTCTCAGCCAGAACATGGAACAGTCGCAGTGGAAAGGATTCTCTCTCAGGTTTAATGTCTCCAGCTGGAGATGATCGAAGAGGAGACATTTATCGATGGTTTTAATCCGGTTGTACGACAAGTCTAGATGTTTCAGAGCCGGCAAATAGGTGATCTCGTTCGGCAGTCGAGAGAGTTGATTGCCGTCCAAGAGTAGGATTTGAAGACGAGGTAGAAGCAGTGTGCCGACGTGCAGATGTCGCAGCTTGTTGTCGCTCAGATTGAGTTCCTCTAGTTGTTTCAGATCCACGAAGGCGTCTCTGTCTATCTCCTTCAATTTGCTCTCGGCCAGGTTCAACAGTCTCAGAGACTTCAAACCTTTCAGAGTCTTCGAATCAATTTTTTTGAGGAGGTTATGGCCGAGATAGAGAACCTGGAGGGAAGTAAGATCCGAGAAAGCGTACGAATCCAAGGATTTCAGCTGATTTCCTCTCAAGTCCAGCGTTTCCAGTCTCCACAGACCGTTGAAGGAATTCCAGGCCAGCTTTTCCAGCTTGCAGTAGCCGATGTCCAGATGTCTGAGCGACGACTGGTAGCGTAGGAGTTCCGCGCTGACGTCGTAGAGAGGATTGCCGGAAAGGGAGAGGCGCTCCAGGTTGACCAGGTCTTTGAAGGTCAGCGGGAAGATTCTCTTGATGTGATTCTCTGCCAGGGTCAAGTTCCTGAGCGAGGTCAAGCCCCTGAATAGCTTGCTGGGCAGTCTAGTGATGTTGCACCAAGCGAGGTTCAGAGAAATCAATTGTGTTCCTACGCCCGAGAAGGCCTTAGAACCGATGCGGAAGCCAAAGTTGTTCCCTTGCAAATCGAGTTCGTCGATCTGAGACAATTGATGAATTCGATGGAAATATTTTTTTAAAATTCACTATCGGTAATCATGCATATTCATAGCGGTTCATTAGAAGGTGTCATATCGTTATCGCGCCCATAGTAGAATCACAATTCGTACTTAACTAATTAATATTAATCATGAATGACTAATCGCCCACACATCGTCACCGGTACACATCCATTGTCACGTTCAGTCACTCGGTCCGTTCCGTAGGACCATTGACGTCTGATTTATGTAGCGCTCACTTCTGACTTCCCACACAACTCATAGACAAACTCATAGGCAAAACATTTTCATGTTATTCCACAATATTCGTACAATGTCGAATTAAAAAGAACATTTTAATTGAAAAATCCCTTAAATAAAATAAACTCTAACTTATAAATTATTTAATTTACTACACTTTTTTTTATAAGAATTAAAAGCTGGATAATGCTAATATTAACTTTGTCCTCAATATTAACGTTGATAGTGTAATATATATGAATTATAATATTAATAATAAATATTACCCTCAGCGGTTCAAGGGCATAGTCTGGCAAGTGATTGAGGTCCGCGTAGGCCACTGACATGGACTTGATGAGTGGGTTCATGGCTACGACCTTCGGGAAAGCCCCGCCCCCTTGACAAACGACCTTGACCTTCATGCTCAACTTACCAGGACAATGACATGGCGGAAGGACAGGGCAGTCGGGCAGGTGCCTGTGACCTTTGAACCTGGAGCTGATCGAGTTCTTGTGGTAGTCGAGGCTCGAGTCTAAGCTGTTGTTGCTGTTGTCGTTGTTTGAGGGCATGATAATGATCATTTGCGAGTTGTTCGACTGCTGTTGTTGGTGTAAGAGCAATAGTTGTTGTTGATGTTGTTGTTGACGTCCACGATAAGAATTCCTGGAAAAATTCCTGCCTCTCCAAAGAACATTTCCACCTCCGGCCAGCTGATGCGTCCACGTGACCTGGTTGTGTCCCGGGTAGTCCTTCAACTTCTTCGCAACGTTCCTTCCCCTGACCTTCTTCTGTCCTCCTTCTTCCATTCCATCTTTCTTTTTTCCTCTTTTGAAGTCCAGTATTGTGTTCAGCTCGTCGTCATCGATGTTACCGTCCTCTTTGTTGACCTCGCCTCTAGATTGACCCCTGAATGACCTTGACCTGGTCCACTTTCTCCTCGACCTCTTGTCACCTCTATTTGACCTTAGGCGATCGTTTTTCGGACTTCCGAAATTTTGCGGAGAATCGGAGTTTTGTTGTAAAGAGTTCTCATCCTCGTCATGGTTGTTATTGACGTTGTTGTTTTTGTATCTATTGATGCTGTTGTTGTTGTTGTTGTTGTTGTTTCGACGGATCCTCAATGACTTCCGTGGCAAGTCACGGGACAGTTTTAGACGTGATCTCGTGATGGGAAGGTCAGAAGAGTTCAAGGTCGAATTGTTGTTGAGGTCAAACGAAGGTCGAAAAGATTTTGATGTTGACTTGTTTGTCGCATAGCTCATATGATTCGAGATTATTGGGTCGAGTGGATACGGCGATGATGATGATAATAAAGACGATGGTGATGATGGTAGTGATGCTTTTCCTGGTAGAGATGATGTTGATAATGATGACGACGACGATGACGACGATGATGATGATGATGATAATGATGATAATGAAGAAGGTGAAAGGGTTGCAACCATTGCAAAGGATGATAGTAACGCCGTTGTTGGTGAAGTAGTGGACGACGAATTTGATGTTGATGGTGATGGTGATGACGATGATGGTGATGATGATGGTGATGGTAATGATGATGGTGATGATGATGATGGCGATGATGTTATAATGAAATCAGTATTTTGATGAGCCGCATGATCTCCCGTTACATTCATACGTTCTGATGTCATCGTCACGGATGATGACGTCAGTGTTGATGATGATGACGATGTTGCTGGTGGCGACAGTAATGATGACAGTGATGATGACGATGACGATGGAGATGATGTTATTGATGAAAGTTGGTTCGTTACCTTATCTGGCATTGATAATGTCATCGTCGACGATGATAGTGGTGATGACGGTAGTGTTGTTGTTGGTGACGACGATGATGATGATGATGGTGGTGGTGATGATGATGATGATGGTGGTGGTGGTGGTATTGGTGACTTTGGAAATCCAGTCTCTGTTTTCCCAGACAAAGCAAAGGATGACACGAAACGTTTATTGGACAGAGTAGATGTTGTTATTGATGATGACGATGATGATGTTGATGACGATGATGGTGATGAAGAAGAAGACGGTGATGATGATAATACTGGTGAGGGAAACGTCATTGTTGAAAATGACGGCGACAATGGCAGCGAAGATGATGACGACAACAATGATAGTGACGACGACGACGACGATGATGACGGTGATGATGATGATGATGATGACGGTGATGATGATGATGATGATGATGACGGTGTCGCATCAAAAGGTCCAGAAGGGGATGAATGGTTCTTTCTAAGATTCGACGACTCATTAAATTCATTCGCGTAGGTCGCGACGGGGAGATTCACGTCCTGATTGGACGCTTGGCTTTGTGACGTCATTTCTTCCGGCCAATAACAAGTCGGGGTGTCGTCGAAAGCACGCGCTGATTGGATGTTTAATTGCACTGGCGAAGAATTGCCGGCGTATGTTTCCATGGTAACGACGAGAAGAAGAGGAAGAAGAAGAAGCGATGGAAGGATGGAAGGAGTGTAAACGCTTCCGTTCAGTTTCGACTGCAGTTGTGATGTCATGTTGCCTGGATGATTGAATTTAATTATTTTAATACTTAATTAAATACTTAATTAATAATTAATTTACAATCACTAACGTAAATGTTAAAGAAATATTTTATCTATTATTTGTGTACCCATATTATAATTATAATAGATTTATAATAGGTTTATTTATATTATTTTTAATGTGAAATTAATAGCCAGGATATTCTTATTTATCTGTTGGATGGAATAAACTTGTAATAACTGGTAAAATAAAACACTTACATATCAGCAACTGATGAATAGTCGCAACGGAGCAAGATACAAAACTTTGATACAATACAAAACATAACAAACAAAACAAATAAACGGATTAATAACTGAATACCGATTAATAATGCATCTTAAATAAACCACTCTTAAGTGAATTCTTCCAAATTCGAAATGCAAATTTGCACCAAATTAATTTATATTTTTGAGGACCAATAAACTTTGGGTTGTGGAGAGTATTTGTTCAACACTTTCATAAGAACTTCACCAAGATAGCGTTGCTCTTGAACCTTGTAACTCTCATCAGCTGTCATCGTCATCATCATCATCCTCGTCACCATCGCCATCATTGTCATCATCGTCGTCGTCATCGTTATCGTCATCATTATCAACATCATTATCAGCATCGTCTTCAACACAATCGACTTGTTAGTGCCGGCCGTGATAAGAATGTTGATGTTGATACGTTGTAACTCGTGGGAGGCAGAAATGCCTGACAACAATTAGAGTCATTAGCAACAGGCAAATAATGATTAAGCCTATAATAATAATAATAATTGTGACGATGATTAGGACGGCGATATATGCCGAGATAATAAATCAAAATGAAATATTCAAAAACAATTTCAAGTCACTTCTGTCTGTTGCGATGTCTTATTTGTTTGAGTCTAGATGATCGGATGAATGAATGAACGAAAGATGGATGGATGGGTGGATGGATGGACTGACGGATGAATGGAGAGACGGGGAAATCAGAAGGAGAGGCTAAATTAACTTAAACATCGTGGAGGTCGCGTGACAGATGCCTGGAAAGTCATCCTCTTCCTACTCCTCCTCCTCCTCCTCATCGTCGTCGTCGTCATCGTCCCATCTCCACGTCTCGAATGACGTCATCATTCAACACTGTCCTCTGATTGGACGACAAATTAGTCCCATTCTCGAACGTTCCTCCGTTCCTGGCAACAAAAGGAGGTCGGGTTTGTAGTTACAAACGTAGTATGTAGTCGTCAATGGCAACAACAGCGGCGCGGAGTCAAATGTTCAGGTCAGTTGCCATGGCAACAGGGATGTGCCTGGCAGCTTAAATATTATCCTGTTTGTTGTTGTTGTTATGTGTTGGCAACAGCTTTGCTGTTTTTTGTTCATTAAAATTTAACATGGAAATAATTTCTTTCAATATTATTATTGCGTCTTCATTCAAGACATTAATGGGAATCATTCATGTGTTCGAGTGACCTCGGAAATGACCTTGGCCTTGATTACCCTTTGAGTGAAGTTCGAAGTTCAAGCGTGCTCAGAGGGACCTATGACAAGCAGTAACATCATCATCTCCTATCATCATTATTATTATCCCCGTTATCGTCGTCGTCATCGTCGCCGCCGATATATCGAACTTCAACGACGACGACAGCAGCAGTAGTGGTAGTAGCAGCAACCACAACAGAGATCATCCCGGCACGAGAGTGTCGTGGAACCAGAATGATTCTTAAGTACCAGAACCAGAGTGGAATAAACACAATCGGCACTGAATTCGGTTCAGGATGAGGTAAACAAAACTGGAGGTGTTTATCAGACTCAACATTCGAAGTCTAAATCGGTTCAAGTCCTACTACGGTCATCAGTGATCCAATTACTTGATGAGGACGACGATGACGATGACGATGATGATGATGATAAGGAGGAGGATGAGGAAGAAGAGGATAGTACTGCATCGCTCGGTAATTTCTGGAAACAACTGATGCCAGTTGGTAATACCAATTAGGAGTGGGTTCAACAAATGCAACATCACAAAACAACAGCATCCTCGTCGTCGTCGTCGTCACCTCAACCTCACTATCACCATCATCGTAGTCGTCGTCATCATTATCATCATCATCATCACCACCATCTATCTACAAATAGCAGCAAGAGTCAACAATATCAGTTCAATTGATGTCTCATGATAGTTCAAACTTTAACCTTATCAGGTCACCTTATCATATTCAAGTACATCCCCCTCACATTTTATCACTATCACGCTCCTATCATCAACATCTCGGCCGATATATCGAATGTCAACGACATTTCAAACGCGTCATTGTTCCCGCTTGACGTAGTTGATGACGTCATCTCGTCACGTGACGTTTGCGTTTTTTTTGTTAGTACGACGATATTTTGGTCATAAATCCTTTATAATTTCTCTCGATATTTAATATAAATAAAAATAACAATAATAATAATATTATGAGATTATTATTATTATTATTATTATTATTATTATTATTATTATTATAAATTGCTTATAGGATTAATAATAATAATAATAATATTATGAGATTATTATTATTATTATAAATTGCTTATAGGATTAATAATAATAATAATAATAATAATAAAATTGTTCTAATAATAGCAGCATTATTAATTAATAGTATTACATTATTTTACTAATAGATAATAATAATAATAATAATAATGATAATAATAATAATAATAATAATAATAATAATAATAATAATAATAACAATTATATCTTAAACTGCATTTTATCATTATCACTGCTTTATCACGTCCACAGCAAATGCGTAATTCAACAAATGATTGGTTATAATATTTTTTTTATTATTGTTATAATAATTAACGTCTTGAAAAGAGAACCACAACAATGCCTTCTGAGATTTCAATCAGTTGAGGCGATCAATCACAGATAGAAACAAAGGCTGTTTCTAAAATTAGAATGGAAAAAAAAAATTTTTTTTCCCGGAAATGCTCGTCACGTGGGCGGAGTTTACTGCGGTTGGGAAATACTTTCGGTTTCTGTTTAATCCATCTGGAGGTCCAAAGAACATTTAAACTAGGTAATTGAAAATAGCTCCATCTTTGTTTTAAAAGCGAGCAGATGTTGAAAATCATTGGCCAGACATCTTTCTTGTTTAATGCGACCGCTTACAAGATTAATCGATGAATTAATCGCAATTAATCGATGCATTGATCGCCAAGCAGACGAGGCCGGTTTAAAAAAAAAAACAGCGCCTCAAAAATGAACAGACGCTAACAACGCTTAGAAATGAATGCTTGTTATTATGTGTTCATTGTTTTATACCCGAACCAGAAAATAATAATAATAATAATAATAATAATAATAGCAATACTAACAAGGATAATCATTCGTAAAAATTATTACATATTAAAAGAACCATACAAAAGCAATATAAAAAGAATATTTGCAATATATAATAATAATAATAATTATTATATTAATTATAACAAGAATTTGTAATAATTATCGGTATAACCACCTTTATTGTGTTTATAGCTGCAATATTCCATTAATTAGTTTTATCAATAAGTCACGGATGATAAATCTGAAAATAATTTTTTAAAAAACGTAAATGGCAATATTAATTGAAGATTCAAGGACATTATAAACAGAAATGCAAAAAAAAGATAATTATGATAAAAATAAATTTATAAAAATAAAAATAATATTAAAAAGAAAATAATAACATTTTAGTGAAATTATTATTATGAAATTATTATAAATGCGAATCAATATTTACATTAGGATGTCGACCAATCACGTTGCTTCCTTCAAATTTGTTTGGTAACAAACTGCCAAGACAAACATGAATTAATTTGAATAATTTCGCAGCTATTCACTTAATTTAAACAAAATAATAATAATAATAATAGTAATAATAATAATAATATTAATATTAATATTAATACCAATAATAATAATGATTGTGATAATGCTGATGATAGTAGTAATAATACTAATAACAATAAATAATAATAATAACAAAACTTAATAATAACAACAATAATAATGTTAATAATAATAAAATAGTTTAATAACACTATTACTAGGAATGTATGATTAATTAATTAATTAATTAATTAATGTTATTAGCCATCAAAGCACTTGAAACCCCCAAAGTTATTTGTGGTTCAAAGGTTCAAATGCAGCCAATGAAATTGTTCCAAGCAGTCGAGTAATGTTTCTGTAATTAGTCTTAATCTTAATTGCCTCAATTTGTCATAAAAATATACAAATAATAATAATAATTATTATTATTATCATTTAATAATAAATTATATTTTATTTAATTACAATTATATTAAGCTTTAAGTTAATATAATGATTATAAGTATGTTAATAATTTTAAATGTGACAATCAGTGAAATAATAATAATAAATATTATAATAACTATATTATATACACTATTGTTATTGTCATCAAACAATAATATTGCATAGTATTAATAATAATAATAATAATAATAATAATAATAATAATAATCGTTGGAATAATATTGATAATATTAATTTAATTATAATAAATAACTAAAAACATGAAAAGCAAAAAATAGTTCGAAGGTCATGAAAAGGACAAACAAATCCTACATGTGCAGACTTTCGTATGTAAACACGTATGATAATCTCATCGGCAAACATATCAAAGAGATTGGACAACTGTTGATTTTCTGTCGCATTATTTCAATCGAAGAAACGAGTATTTTAAAAATCGCGCGAGCCTTCCAGAGACCCTACTGCGGCTACACCGCACCGTAACTCACCACGCCACGCCACGCCACACCACACCACACTACACCTCACCTTACCACACCACACCACACTACACCTCACCACACCACACTACGCCACACCTTGCCACATCACACCACTCCACACCACACTACACCACTCCACGCCACACCATACTACGCCACACCACACTACACCTCACCTCACCAAACCATACTACGCCACACCTTGCCACACCACACCACTCCACGCCACGCCACACCACACCGCACCACACCACACCACACAACACCTCACCTCACCACACCACACCATCCTACAGGGTACGTTTGGAACACTTCTCCCTGTGGACTTTCAAACACATGTCCCTGTGAAATGACCACAATGGAGACATCTGCATTGAAATTCAATGAACCAGCGTTGATGCCGTTACTATTGTTAATGTTATAGGGTGAGTTTATTATGTTACTGTTATTGTTATTATTATTATTATTATTATTATTATTATTATTATTATTATTATTATTATTATTATTATTATTATTATTATTATTATTATTATTATTATTTCTATGTTAATATAAAATTTACTATCAGTTAAAAGATATAAAAGCATGTATTATTACATGTTGAACATATTTAATTATTATTAATATTATTATAACTTTTATTATTATTATTATTACTTGGTCGTCGACACGTGATCAAAACGAAGTTCCAGAATTTCCGGACTTTTCTTGAATATTTCAAACAAATGGGGTTTAATTCAGTCTCAATTTGCCCTGAAAATCCAGTATTTGTTTGATATATGCATAATTTGGAGTGGAATTTTAAACTTAGTTTTGATTAAAAACAAAAAAAATCTAATTTAATATTTGTTTGTCAATGTTTTCAAAATTATTTTTTAAACAATTACTAATCAGATAAAATTATTTTAGAGCTAATTATTCAGCCTAAAATTGTTAAATTTTCAGCAGCATGCAATAATAAGTGGATTTTAATTATAAATAAATTAAAATAATAAATAAATTAAATAATTATATGGTTAAAAATAGAAACTAATATATAATAATAACAATAATAAAAATAATAAAAATAAAAATAATAAAAATAGCTATAATGTTATTCAAGAATTCTTTTACAAACAACAAATCATAATTTATAGAGAAGGAAAGTCGACGGTGGTTCATTAATATTCAAATATTTAAATGAGGCATTGCACAAGAAACGGCAAACAACGAGCACACAACACTTCCGTGACGAATAATCTTCGAAATTCGAACAAGAATTGAAGGAATTTTCTGTAAAATATGAATAAATTAAAAATTTAAATGACCTTAGTACAACTTTCGGATGCCATGAATATACAATTAGGTGTCCTCCTAATCTATTATTATTCATTAGCTGCATAGTTATGGACAGGTTAATTGATTACACTTGAAAAAAAAATATTGTAATGAGAATAATTCATGGACATAATAAATTCAACCGCTTGATTAACTATTGGATATTCAAATTAGGTGATTAATTATTTATAAATTTATTTATTTATTTCAAAGTTAAATTACGTAGTTTATATTCAATAAAACAATATTATTCATTATACATGAACACGAAATATTATAATGAAGTTGTAATAACGTAATAACTCACTAGGTTGATCACCTTTTGATCAATTCAAATCAGATAATTCCCCAGGTGTGGAATTGGACAGAGAGAAATAAAATATAAATCCACTTTTCATCTCATATGAACTCGCAAATGATTTGAAAGTCTCAACAGGGCCCCTTACCTCCATTGGAGGTTATTTATAGTCTCGCGAGGTTTTACGATTTCGTAACGAGCAATTGAAGCAATCGTGGTTCAAGATAATTCACTACGACGTGGGTAATTCATCCACCGGCATTTCACCATCAACGCTGCCAATTCTCCACCGGTACTTCACCCTCGTCGTCGACGGTTCTTAACCCTTTAATTCACTCTCTAAGCCGACGACGTTGCCTTCCGTCGAGCCGTCGAAGTCCCCGAGTCCCAGATCCTGTGGAAGAGAAGACCGCACTCTTTCTTTGTCCTTTTTCATTTATTCATTCATTCGTTCGTTCGTTCGTTCATTCATTGTCAGTTTGTTGATTCTAAATTGAACCTTTTAAAGAGCCACGGTTATGCACGCCGTGTGCATTCTCCTGAGACGAGTTCGCACTCCTTCACTCCTACTTTCATTCATTCATTCATTCACTCATTCATTCATTCATTCATTCATTCATTCACTCATTCACTCCCAGAAAAGGTCGGAGGTCACTTTTAGATCTGACGAGGTGTTTTTTGGGTGGCAAAGTGAAGTAAGCAAGAAGTTATTTTTGAATAAATTATGATAATTTTTATTTACCTAGAAGCTACCGGTTAATTAATATTAATAATTAGCGGCAACAACAACAACAACCTTCTATTTCTCTATTTTAAGTTATTTTTTAAATAATAATAATCATAATCATAATAATAATAATCATAATCATAACAACAATAATAATATATAACAAATAATAACTTATAATTGAAACTATTTTCCCGTTTATCCCCCATTTTCATAGCTCATTTAACAAAGATTACTGAAAAATGGTGAGTACGTGAATATCAATTAAGTGTAATCATCAACATTATCATAATTTATTCACCAACCAAACCTTTATCAGTTTCCAGCGACGCCAATTCTAAGGACCCAATAAGAATTAATCATTTATGTGGCCCGAAAGATAGGCTTCCTTCTCGTCGTCATCATCATCATCTTCATCATCATCATTATCATCATCGTCATCATCTTCATCTTCATCTTCATCATCATCATTATCATCATCGTCATCATCTTCATCTTCATCATTATAATCATCATCTTCATCATCATCATTATCATCATCGTCATCATCTTCATCTTCATCATTATAATCATCATCTTCATCATCATCATTATCATCATCGTCATCATCATCATCATCTTCATCATCATCATCATCATCGTCATCGTCGTCGTCATCTTCATCATCATTATCATCATCACCGAGAGGAAACCGAGTATTGAACAGGGCGCGTCTGGTCTTCCTGTGATAGGGATACAACCACGTGGTCCTTGGCGGAAAAGTTTTTATCGTCTGCCATTCAATTCAATGTGGGGTCGTCTCGTGGATGTTCATTTAAATAAATAAACAGATTTTTTAAAAAAATATCTTTATATTTAAATATTTGCATAATAATAATAATAATAATAATAATAATAATAATAATAATAATAATAATAATGATAATAAAAGAATATTAATAAAAATTTATCATTTGTTATCAAACATTATTGTGTTTTTTTAGAAAAATAAAAAAAAGATTTTCGACAAATTATCATTATATTTATTTTATTGTTTAATGATACATTTTGATATTAATTAATAAATAACTTTATATTAATAATTTTTCTAGCGCAAACTATTAATATTTAAATTATTAATATTTATTCTCCTTTAAATTAGATTTTTCTTCAAATTATTATAATCCATTATATTATGTTATTATCAAATTGTATGATAATTATAAGATATAAGATATCAGATAATAGTACATACAATTTCTTGTACGTTAATCTTAAGATTAACTTCGATTAAAGATTAATTAATTAACTAAATAAATAAAATAAATAAATAAATTTAGTATGTCTTTAAATGAATAACATTTTAATGAATATTAAATTGAAGTTCAAGGCGTTAATATGCCATTAATTATTAATTAATTCGGTTATTTATTTATTTATATTTATTTATTTTTATTTATTTATTTATTTAAATTCGTTAATTCATTTTAATGAATATTAAACCCGCTTATTAAATTGAAGATTAAAGCGTTAATAAACCATTAATTATAAATTAATTCGTTTTATTATCAATAAATCAATTCGTTAATCGTTGAGCTGATCGTCCTGTTGCATTAATTCAAATGATTTCAATTTCAGATCTTCCTTGCTTATGATTTATGAATATTCATTAACTCGAAATGATACTAGTACTAGTTACAACTCATTAACATAATAATTACCATTAACGGTGAGTCGAGTTTGTTTTTTTTTTTATCTTTTCGTAAATATTATTGTTAAATCATTTTATTTATTAATAATGTTATTAATAATTAATTAATCTTTAATATTAATATTCTTTTTTTTTTTGGAACTTTTCCTAAATATTATTGTTAAATAATTGTATTTATTAATAATGTTATTAATAATTAATTAATCTTTAATATTAATATTCTTTTTTTTTTGAACTTTTCCTAAATATTATTGTTAAATAATTGTATTTATTAATAATGTTATTAATAATTACTTAATCTTTAATATTAATAATATTAATATTGCTTAATAGAATCAATTCTTGGATTATTATTAGTATTGGATTTTATAACAATAGCAATAATAATCCATTAATATTCCGCTAATTTCTTAATTTTTTAATAATTTTTACTTTCATGATTCGCAGATTCTTTGGCATCCTTTGCTCAGAAGTTGATGATTCAGAGTTTGATGTTTGTAAATAAACCCAGTGACCTTTTCTTTAAGTTATTAAATAATTAACTTATTTTAATGATCAAACTTCTACTACAACAACGACGACGACGACAGCGACGTCACCGACGTCAGCGACAATAGCGACACTCGAAAAATTCGGAAAGGAATGTCGTCTCAGACTGGCGAATGAACTGAAAATTTTGAATAAATTTCAAAATTTAATCAGAAGCGTATCTTCTTAAGAAGACATTCTTAAATTACGAATTAATTAATTTATTTATTTATTAATGCAAATTTATTGACTGTAAAATTATGGAAAAACTAATTACGATTGTTGTGATCAAGTTAAAATTGCAGATCGTGAATCCATTTTCTCGTCTGAAAATTTTTCTTAAATACTGGAGTCGTTCAGAAGATGATGATGATGATGATGATGATGATGATGATGACGACGACGACGGAGGATGATGATGATGATGATGATGACGACGGAGGAGGATGGAGATAACATTTGATCGTAATGATGAAGGAGCTGATAAACATCTTGCGTTTTTAAACAATTCGTAAGTGATTGTTGATTGAAAACAAGATGAAATGGATGGATGGATGGATGGATGGATGGATGGATGGATGGATGGATGGATGGATGGATGGATGGATGGATGGATGGATGGATGGATGGATGGATGGATGGATGGATGGATGGATGGATGGATGGATGGATGGATGGATGGATGGATGGATGGATGGATGGATGGATGGATGGATGGATGGATGGATGGATGGATGGATGGATGGATGGATGGATGGATGGATGGATGGATGGATGGATGGATGGATGGATGGATGGATGGATGGATGGATGGATGGATGGATGGATGGATGGATGGATGGATGGATGGATGGATGGATGGATGGATGGATGGATGGATGGATGGATGGATGGATGGATGGATGTGGATGGATGGATGGAGGATGGATGGATGGATGGATGGATGGATGATGGATGGATGGATGGATGGATGGATGGATGGATGGATGGATGGATGGATGGATGGATGGATGGATGGATGGATGGATGGATGGATGGATGGATGGATGGATGGATGGATGGATGGATGGATGGATGGATGGATGGATGGATGGATGGATGGATGGATGGATGGATGGATGGATGGATGGATGGATGGATGGATGGATGGATGGATGGATGGATGGATGGATGGATGGATGGATGGATGGATGGATGGATGGATGGATGGATGGATGGATGGATGGATGGATGGATGGATGGTTGGATGGGTGGATGGATGATGGATGGATGGATGGATGGATGGATGGATGGATGGATGGATGGATGGATGGATGGATGGATGGATGGATGGATGGATGGATGGATGGATGGATGGATGGATCGATGGATGGATGGATGGATGGAATGAAGGATGGAAGTATGGAAGGATGTATGTATGCAAGGATGGATGGATGGATGGATGGATGGATGGACGGGATGGATGGATGGATGGATGGATGGATGGATGGATGGATGGATGGATGGATGGATGGATGGATGGATGGATGGATGAGATGGATGGATGGATGGATGGATGGATGGATGGATGGATTGATGGAAGATGGATGGATGGATGGATGGCTGGATGGATGGATGGATGGATGGATGGATGGATGGATGGATGGATGGATGGATGGATGGATGGATGGATGGATGGATGGATGGATGGATGGATGGATGGATGGATGGATGGATGGATGGATGGATGGATGGATGGATGGATGGATGGATGGATGGATGGAAAATAATGGAAAACATTATGGCAAACATTGGTATGGACGGATGGATGGAAAACAAAGAGGATCAAAAGATACGAAGATGGAGAAGTTGAAGAAAAGAATCTTTTTTCGGCTCCAGGTTTTTTGCTCTGCTCAAAGCGAAGCAACAACTGGCGCTGTGAACACCAGTTCTGCAACATTCCAAAGCATACAAATAAAAAATCAGAGCCAACCGAGCAAAAACAGGACATTAGCACCGACCCTCTTTCCCTATCTTTCCATCTCTCTCCTCCCCAACTCCATCTACCCTACCACCCTACCACCCAGCCCAACGAGGTGACGACACCTCCCCAAACACCGATTGCAACTGGTTGTTCGCCAGACCCGATACTGAAATGAAAGATCCAACTTAACACGGAAGACGATTATTGCTTATTTTTAGTTATGTTAATTAGGAGCTCATTAATATTAATTACAGATGTTCATTTTGAACTTCCAGGAGAGGTGGCAGGATGGTGGGTCGTTGCTGTGGTGCGAAGTGAGTGATTGAAGGTGGAAGGGGAGGAGTATAAAAAGAAGGAACAAGTAAACTTGTGCCATCGCTTTGCAGGGATCTCAGTGGCTGCTTTGCTTTTCCTCCTCACGACTTGCAGGCAACTGTTTCAGATTGTTCGACTTTTTTAGAGGTTGGTTGTTGATTGATTGATTGGTAGATTGACTTATTGATTGATTGGTTGATTGGTAGATTGACTTATTGATTGATTGGTTGATTGATTGATTGATTGATGGATGGATGGACGGACGGACAGATGGATGGGTTTAATACTAATGTTTATGTCGTGTAACATTTATTATCACGTGAAGATAATGTTTTTGTTGAAATTGTAATTCCGATAATGATTTAATTTGATTTTACGTAAAATTAGAATTTAAAAATTAAAATTTAAAAAATAGCTTCAGATTTAATTTTATTTATAACAATAGTTTGAATAATGCCCCTTATTTTCATCATCATCGTCATCATCATCATCATCATCATTATCATCCGAATAGAGGATGTCATGACTATCGTCTCGACATCGGGATGTCCAACCTAATCATGTATTCCAATTGTTTAGATTTATTTTTGTAGTAATCCCTAAAAATAAAAATGAATTCAATCAATAAATTGGAGGTAAAAAGAATAATTAATTAATTAATTTATGAAGTAACTTTGAAGTGTTCTTGGTGGTGAATCATCTTCGTTATCATCATCATCATCAGTGATGACAGACTTTTTATCGAAATTGTATTTAATTAATCGTATTTATTAAACAAAATCGATTAAATTACAAAAATTAATATAATAAATGGAACTTAATTACGCAATTGTACAACAGGCGATATTGAGCCAATTCGAAATACTAATGATATAATAATATATAATATAATAATGAAATAATAATGGCTACGAATAATAACGACCAATATTATAATATCCATATTCAAATACACTCATTAAGAAGATCATCATAACTCATTGTATCGAATCAATTGACAATCAATTCAAAACGTGATTATCATAATTTATTATAACGAGCTGGTTAATTAAACATTCACAGATGGCTCCACCCTCACCGGCCACCAAAGTGTCGACCAATAGCGACGGTTCTGTGACCGTCAACTACACGCCCAACAAGAGCGGCGTTCATGACGTCAACGTCACCTACAACGACAAAAGCGTCACAGGTGAACTCATTGACCTTTGCATTTATGAGGCGCTTAAAAAATGTCGATCCGTTGATAAGTTTACTTTTCCCGTTACCATGACCTGGAATGCTTTGTTGCTGTAGTTGTTATTTTTATAATAATAATAATTATTATTATTATTAATTTATTAATTAATTATTATTTAATAATAATTATTATTATTGTATCATTATCATAGGAAGATGATGATGATGACGTCGACGACGATGATGATGATGATATTGATTGACGGGCTTGCAGTTTCGTCTTTCTAGTCGGCTTCAATTTTTTATTTGCTCTTCCCTGTGAACGTTGAGTTGTTGTTGTTGTTCAACATTCTCCTGTTGTTTTTGTTGGTTTTTGTTGACGTTGTTGGTTGTCTTTATTTATGGATGATTGCGAATAATATTCAATATTCGTTTTCCATCCACATTATTATTATTATTATTCCATCCACATTATTATTATTATTATTATTATTATTATTATTATTATTATTATTATTATTATTATTATTATTATTATTATTATTATTCAATATTCAATATTCGTTTTCCATCTGGTTTCATATCTTTTTATACCCGGAGGCATTTATGGGCTGCCATCTTCAGAGGTGGATCAGTAATTCATTGAGTTACTCAGCAAATATTCTGTAACTTATTTGCTTCATATCGTAAATATTATGAATGTAATAAAAACAGCGATATTGATAATTATTGTTATTATTATTAGTATTTTGCTATTATTATTGTTATTATATAACGTTAATGGAAATATTAATTACCTAATTAACCGACAATGTTTCAGTCCTAAATTGAGAATTTTTTATCGTATATTATAAAAAAAGAAAATTTTTAATACTTTAATTATTAAAATTATTCCAAATCATTTCAACAAAAAATTTCAACCTAGTCATTGCCTCCCACTGGTTGATTAAGAGACTCCATGTACCCATTTGTCAGAAAATTAATTAAAATTAATTATTATAATTAATTATTTATTAATTTATTATTTATAAATTAACTATTTTAATTAATTTAAATAATAATTTAATTAATAAAATAATATTTAAATAATCAATTCCCTTCCTTAGGCTTCGATCTCCTCTTAAAACCAAACAACAACAAAAACAACAACGTTTTGATAATTTAAAAACGGCGGACCTAGAAAAAAAAACTAAGGAAAAGCAAATAATTTTTATCGGAAAAGTACTGAAATTCATAAGTGATTCTCAGTAAGCATTCCTCATCGTGTAAGATCAGACGATCCAAAAGCCCGTGAAGGAAGAAACCAGATGAAAGCCTACTTATTAGCTCAGCATAAAAACAACATTATCATTATTATTATTATTATTATTATTATTATTATTATTCATGAATATTCAAATCAACGACCACAGGATCCCCACTACGCCTGAACGTGGATTACCAGAACAACCACTCCGTAACTGCTTATGGAGCAGGATTGAGTCAAGGAAAAAGTGGAGAACAGCTGGAATTCTTCGTTACTGGAGGACCAAGTTAATGAATAATGAATTAGCTATTTAACTGATTGATTGATTGATTGATTGATTTATTTATTTATTTATTTATTTATTTATTTGATTTTATTTATTTATTTATTTATTGATTCATTTATTTATTGCAAACTTTCATGAACTTACTTGAACTTGTTAAGAAATTAAAGCCATTAATAAATAGACTAATTAATTATGGAACTAATAATGAAAATAAATCGAGCTGACCTATGCTCGTGCAAACCAATCGACTAACTCCAGGCGACATAGACGTGAAAATCGACGGACCTGGAAAAGTGGACATCGTGAAGAAGGAGGATCAACATGGAAAGATGAGGTACGAGTACCTGGCTGTCAATCCAGGTGAGTACAACGTGCACATCAAGTACAAGGGGAAGCCCATACACGGATCTCCTTTCTCGGCCAAGCTTTCAGGTGCTGGGATTAATAATATCGTTTTAAACTTTATTATGAATAAATTCATGTTTAATTTTCAAAAACATACAGCTTATTAAACAATTAAAATTATTATTAATTACTTAACTACCAGGAGAGGGACGAAAGAGGTCTCAGATATCCTCGCCTGGTACGAGCGAGTACACCTTGGGAGGTCAGGACATCGACCTGGCGAACATGGTCGGAGTTCTGAAGACCCCTAGCGGGACCACTGAACCGTGTCTGCTCAAGAAAACACCCGACTCTAAGCTGGGTGAATGATTCTCAAGTGTTGATTAGGATTGAAATAATAGATTTGATTTTTAATTATAATAGTAATTTGTAATGTAATTGTTGTGACGTGCTGGAACAAAGTTATTGGAAAGGAGTTCAAAGTTCAAAGTTATATAAATTATAAGTATAAGTCACAATTATAATATCATAGCTAGTTATAGATAATCATAGCAAATTATAAATCATGGTTGTAATTTTAAATTATAATGCATCATGGCGACGATAAAAAAAAGAATAAGAAATTGATAATCCGTCCATCTTGTAACAACCACCACAACAGCCATAGCTTCGTTCCAACCGAAGCAGAAAGGAAACTACAAGGTCGAGGTCACTCAAGACGGGAAGCCGATCAAAGGAAGTCCTTTCGGCATCACGGTCAACGAGCACCACGTCTGCTCGGCCATCAAAGTCCACGCCAAAGGAGCGACCAGCGAAGCCGCTGCCAACGCCTGGAATGATATCCACCTCGACACCTCTCAAGCCGGTCCGAAGAGATAATTTATTCATCGTCGTCGTTCTCCTCATCACTGCCCATCATCATAGTCGTCGTCGTCAAAAGCTGACATTCAGCTTTTAGTCATTAATTATCAATATACAATTATGTAATTGTGCCAGCTCAACCTAGATCTCACCAAGCCTAATCTTTACATAAAGTCCCGGAAACTGAAAGTTCATTTCTAGGTCATAGCTTCTCGTCCGATACTTATAATATGCTAATGTCACGGCTTAGGAATTGAATATTCATAGGCTACGGATCGCTGGCAATCTCCATAGAAGGTCCTCACAGGTCCGACTTGGACTTGGTCAGCAAATCACCGACCGAATACAGCCTCAAGTTCAAACCCCACGAGCCCGGGGTCTACCTCATGAATATTAAGTTCGGGGATGATCATATCACAGGTTCTTTTTTTTCTGTATGGAGATAAAATTGATATTAATGTATTTATCAACGGGTCGTTAGTGCTATGTCATTAATATCAATTGAGAACAGTGTAGTTGGTAGATTCTATTAGTAGTGAGATGACTATTATTGGCTCTAATACTTGTGTGCTGATATCACGAAGGTTCAAAATCACAGTTTCTTTCATTTTTCAATTAACCTTAATTACAAAAAAAATACTTTAAATACTTATTTATATATTTTTTATTATCATAACTTTATAATATTTAATATTTTCATCGCTAATTGTCCTTAAATTTGAACGGATTCCTTCAGGAAGTCCTTTCATGGTGAGCGTCGGAGGAGAACCTTCGGGTAGGATTAGGGAGACGGTGGTGAACGAGGTGAAGGCCGTGGAAGTTGCTGAGAAGAACAAGGAGACTCACCTCGAACTCAAGGTGCCAGGTCAGTGAACTCTGCTCTTTGTTTTGTTTTGTTGGTTTTATATTGTATGTCTTTGTATCCCCATAACTTAAGTTAATTGAGCAGATATTATGAGATTTTTGCTAATTATGATTAAAAACAAATTATTCAAAATGTTGAAAAATATGTTCAATCGAAGAGAAATAAAAATTAAATGTATATTTTTAAGACACATTAAATAAGTCACACGTTAAACCTTTATAGACAAAATATGGAAACAATAAAGTAACATTTGAATTTATTATGAACTTATTATTTATTCACAATGAACTCATAATCAAACCTCCAATTGACCTTCACCCCATGACGCTGTGGAATTAAGGAACGGATCCACTGGACATGGAAGCAACGATCACGACACCTAGCGGACAGACTGAACTCTGCGAGATCAGAGGCTTAGGAGACAGTCTGTGCAGTCTCATCTTCAAACCTACCGAAGATGGTGTCAATACGATTAGTCTAAAGTACAAGGGGCTACACTTTGCCGGTTAGAATAATAATTAATTAATTTGATTTATAGTAATACTTTGTTTTTTTTTTAAGTTTATGCTTTATGAAATTATTTATGACATTATTTAAGTTTAACTAATTAAGCAATTGCTTAAATTATGTCATCAACGTTGTTAAAATCAAAACTTGGAATAGTTTATGTATACGTATTATTACTGGCAATTCCTATGACTTGACACACAAAGAGATATAAATAAATTACTGATTCTTCCAACGAAGGAAGTCCATTTCAATACACCGTCGGAAAGTCTCCCTCGGGTGGAACCCACAGGGTGGAATTCGGAGGACCGGGAGTGGAGCAGGGAGAAGTCGAAACCAAAAGTAAGGTCTATTTCTAAAACAAAACTACATATAAAGAAAGCGCCTTTTAATTAGATTATTAACTGAACAAACGAACGAAGATTTAAGATAACAAGAAAAGATAATTAGATTAATAGTAATTAAACAAACATAAAAGATTATTAGATCACAAGAAAAAAGGACAATTAGATTATTAATCAAACAAAATGGAAAAAAAATTTCGCTCGATCGCTGAAACCTCAAACGTCCGTTCGTTGCAGACGAGTTCAACGTGTACTACAGAGAGGGAGGCCCGGGCACCGTGAGCATCGCCGTTGAGGGTCCGTCGAAGGCAAAGATCAACGTCGTTGACCGAGGCAACGGGTATCTGACGGTCGCTTACGTCGTCGATAAGGAAGGCGACTACGGCGTACACGTCAAGTTTAACGACGAACACGTGCCCGAGTCGCCGGCCGTCGTCAGAGTCCTGCCGGTCAGCAGGGACGCCAAGAAGGTCACCTTTGTGGCGCTGAGAGACAGAGGCATCGATGTGAGGATGTTTCGTTCGATGTTAGGAACGTTGGTAGTAGCGGTGATTGTATAAGATGAGAATGTTACAATTGTAATTAAGAGATTAAAGTGCTGGTTAATGAAATTTGATAGCATACCGTATTTTTACATTTGATAACCATGGTTTCAATAGGAGCATAAAGCTAACAGTCACTTTTAAAATAGCCATAAAGAATATTGCTCATAAATTTTTCTTTAATTTAATGAAGAGTTGAGCTCAAAAATCCGTCAGAAGCCAAACTTTCATTGTCATAGAAATATTATAACAACAATACATAGAAAAGAAAAAAAATGCATTTAATAAAAAAAAACGTTAATTTGTCTCTCCAGATAGACAAACCCGTCACTTTCAGTCTGCAAATGAACGGAGCTATGGGAAATCTGCGCTCGGTGGTGCACACTCCATCAGGAAACGTGGAGGATGTGTTCGTCACGGAAATCGACGATGACAAGTACGCCTTGAGATTCACTCCGAAGGAGAACGGAGTCTTCTACGTTGACGTGAAACTCAATGAGGCCCACATACCCGGGAGTCCCGTGCCTTTCCTCGTCGGCAAACAAGGAGCTGACCCGGCCTTAGTAGTGGCAAAGGGACCGGGACTAGAGAAGGGCGATTCCGGTTAGTCCACAGGTCTCCTAAATCTTTCAAAGTTCTATAATTTACAAAATAATTACACCGCAGGCAAAATAAGCAAATTCTCTGTGGTGACCTTGAACGCCGGAGCAGGGACCCTGTCGGTTCAGGTCGACGGACCTTCTAAAGTGGCCCTGGTTTGCACCGAGACGGACGAGGGCTACGACTTTGCATACACACCTCTGGCACCAGGAGTGTACATGATCATGATCAAATTCTGTAACGTGACTTTGGCAGGGGCTCCATTCAAGGCTGTAGTCACAGGTACCCAGAGTTCAGGATTCATAAATTTAGTGAAGATTTTTGATAAACAAGTTTTTGATTGCATGATGCCTGAGTTAATAATTCAACAAGTATATTTATAGTGTACCACAATCACATACCACTTATGCAATGCAAGCTCACCACTAGGGAAATTCATGTTTAAGACTGGAATTCTTTAATGTATCTTAATTACAATGTAATAGTACTGACTCAGTACTGACAATGCACACCACACTCCAAATTCAGGTCAGGGCAAGCCCTCTGAGATTACGGAATCATCGAGCATTGCCGTAGAAACTGTCGAAAAGAAGGCCGGTCAATCGAAGGCCAAGCATTTTCAGGGCTTTTCTCAGAGAGTTGTGGCTCAAGGACTTGGACTGAAGAAAGGGCACACAGGGAGGGCAGCCACTTTCACTCTGGATGTCAAAGATGCGGGTAGGAAGCTTTTTTAAAGCTGTTTAATCAACCTGGCCTGAGAATGATAACCGTATTACAACTCTAGAACAGCATGTTCCATCCTTAAAAGCTTTTGTTGCATTCAAAATGGTTGACAATTGAGTTCTTAAAAAAATTTGAAGTCAATGAATTCTATAAATAATCTGTGTATCCAAAAACCTCACTGAACCCAATTAGTGTTAATGATACCAAAGAAAATGGCCGAAGCAATGCTCTTTGATAGTACTCCATTTCTATTCTATAGAAATAAACTTCTTAAAACCATTTTACTGCAATTCAGTTTGCATTACACTACACCCCAACAGGTCAAGCCCTGCTGACCCTCGGGATGATCTCTCCCTCCGGCAACCCGGTGACGGAACTGGTCTACAAAAAGATCAGGCCGACGGTGTACAACGTCAGTTATTCGGCTGCGGAGAAAGGCGATCACACGCTCACAATTCGCTGGGGAGCAGACGACATTCCCGGCAGTCCCTTTTCTATTCCGGTCGCTTAAACCCGAAAGACAAAGCGGACGCTTATATTTTCTCCTGTGCCTCGTTCGCTGAATTATTAAAAGCTTTCGTTTGGAATTAAAAAACAGAGGGTTTGAAAGACGTGGTAGTAATCAGTCAATAATTTACTGGTGTTTTAATTGGCTGAGAAGTTGTCATTCGAGAGATTTCAACATTTCAGATATTCTCTCCTCGCTGGATTCGACATGATTCAAGCAGTTCATAGCTTGGCACAATTTAACTGCCAGTAAATGCTTGCACTGTTAGAATGAAATTCTCAATTGAGAGGGCAACTTGAAATTTATAAGTCAAATCAAATCCTCACCATTAAGCTATCTCCTGATTTTGAAACTTAAAAGAAGAAACAATCATAAGATTATTAATGGGAATAAGTCAGAAACTAGTAATCAGAAACAGATGAAAACAATGAAAAAGACTATTTACCTGAATATTTATAAGCTGGACATTCACAAAAACTTCCTTCACTAAGACACAAATACGGAGTTCCAGAAGTTCCAATTACCTGGGGTTAGTAAATGCAAGTCAAGTCTAAAAATCAAATGTCTATGTACAATTTGTAAAACTGTAAAATTTACAACACATCTTAAGATGTTTCAAGAAATTTCACCTGGAATAATGATCTTCCACTTTTGCTTGTCATCAATGTAACTTTTTTCTTATCAACAAGGTCAAGCGCAAACGAGATTGTAGACGGGAATATGAAATTCAACCTTAGCAAAATGAATTGCTACTTGTACATTAGCCATGCTTGAGAGATTAGTTTAGTTTTTAGAACTCACATCATAAGGAAATCGTCTGAAACTTTGGTGAGGTTTATACATTAGGATAGATCAAAAGTTGTGAAATGTAAGAAACTTTTTACAAATTACCCTCGTTTTTCTCAGCGTATGACTTTTGCAGCTGCTTGAACAATTCCTCGGCTATCTCCTCCATGTTTACATGACAACAGCCCGCGGAATAACATAAGCTTCCTAGATTTTGCAATTAGATACTCCTTAATTCACAGAAAAGAATTTTTATAATCACAAATAAATATATTGTAGTTGTGCAAAAAATAATAAAACATTTAACTGGTAAAAATGAAATTATATGACAACAACATCTCCTAAATTAACTTTTGAGTTTACTTTCGTGTTGCCGTGTTGCATAGGGGTTATACATTAGATCTATCATTTATTTTTAATGTCAGTTTAAAGAATGGAAGTTGCCTTTTCAAAACAAAATTTTTTAAAACCTACGAAACAAGTTCGTACGCCAGGAGATATTGCTTCCAAATGGGAGAAGAGTGAGGTATCTTATTACTAAAGCATGAAAGCTCGTAATGTTGTTTACGAGCCTCAATTGATTTGTTTTAAATCCTTTTATACTTTTAGAATTAATCTTACACGATAAGTACCAGTTTACCCCCTATATTTTTAATTTTTCCTTGCAGGCCCTGCACGATCTGTTAACGTTTATTTGCACTTTAAACGATGCCGTAAAAGGCAAGAAGTTACGTGATCCTTGCATTATGTCACAGGTTTGTATAGAAGTAAAATAATTTTTTAGTTTTGAATGCTTTTATTGATTTATTGGGTGAATTGATGTTTTAATATTCTAACTAAAACTGGACTACTCCCATTTAATTACAAATAAATTTACCTGTAACTGTGATTTATAATATATGGTGTTTATTTTTTTTTTTTTAGACAACCCAAGAATTGTTAGCAGTGCTGGAAACCTTTAGCAGATGGGTGGATGAAATTCCACCCTTGGATCAGCCACAACGCTATGGCAACAAAGCCTTCAGGACCTGGTTTGATAAGATTGAAAAGGTGATAATCAGCTGCTGTAAATTTGTTTGGGGAGGCAAGCTGTTGCACCCCAAAATGGATAAGGACTGCTTCATAAAAGCTACATATTAATGTGCTTGTATTACAAGCTAATCGCTACTATTGCAACTACATTTTGTCTCTTTAATCTATTTTATAAACATATTGTAGTCTGATTCTGTAAAACTTGTTTTTTATTATTTTGACTCATTATATGTAAAATACATTAATAAGACTGAATATGTTGATATTCAGCACAGTGAAGACCTTCTGAAGAAAGCTTTTGATGCAAAACATCACGAAGCCATTCCTGAGATTGCAACTTATCTGATTGAAAGTGTGGGAAATTCAACCAGGATTGATTACGGAACAGGTATTACCCAAATTGCTTGAAAGAGAATCACTTAAATAAGGATGAATTAGTATTCTAATTGTATAATTGACTAATTAAAAGTTGATTGGCTTTCCTGCAGGTCACGAGTTTTCATTTGTGGCTTTCCTGTGCTGTCTTTTTAAGCTTAAAATTCTTGAATCTGAAGACGCACAAGCAGCAGTTTTGAAAGTTTTCTACAGGTTTTACTAAGACATTTTAATCTATTTTTTAATGTTACATATTACCAATTGTATATTCAATACTTAGATATTTAGAATTGATGAGGAAGGTTCAACAGACCTATAAATTAGAGCCAGCAGGTAGTCACGGAGTTTGGAACTTGGATGATTACCAGTTCATCCCTTTTATATGGGGAAGTGGCCAGCTTGTCAGTAAGTTCATTTCTAACATTAACTGCCATCATTGCTTTCTATTTTGTGAAAAATTGCCAAATTATAAATTAGCTGCTGCTTTTTATAATGGTGCTGATATGTACCAAAATTTATTTTCAAAGCTAATAACTTTAAAACATTATAAGAACTCTATTTGCATGTAATCATAGCTAAATGGCCTGTGAATTGCATAGAAAACAATCATTGGAACTCTTTCAGACCATCCTCACTTGAGGCCAAAATCCTTTTTGGATGAGGACATTTGCAGATCATTTGAGAAGGATTACATGTTCTTTGGCTGCATTCAATACATCAATCAGGTGACACGATTTACATTAAAAAAAGGAAGATTTTATTTGCATCTTATTTGCCAAATGTAATTATTGTTTAATATTGTTATTAAAGTGAAATAATTTTGTTTCAATCTTTCCAATAACAGGTCAAAACAGGTCCATTTGCAGAGCATTCGAATCAGCTGTGGAATATTAGTGATGTGCCATCGTGGAACAAAGTAAACCAGGGTCTCATAAAGATGTACAAAGCAGAGGTTAGACAGCTCTTGTTGAGTTAAAAATAATCTTATTCTTCTAAATTCCCCCATTTTAATAGCTTAATCAGAAATTTTACTCAATTGAATTTATACTTGTTAGGTCCTTTTGAAGTTTCCTGTAATACAACATTTTCTATTTGGATCGTTGTTGAGGGTCAACCCGTACATCCCTAGCTAGGTTCAAAATGGTTGAAATTCTACTTTAGGCTTGTTTTGTTATTTTTTTTTTATGTTTGTAAGGTTTACAAATAAAGTTATACCAGAACCATTGAAACACTGGTCTTTTAATATTTAGCTTTGAGGGTTCTGTCATTGAAGTGACTGAGGGGTAAGCAATCCGTATCAAAATTTCTTTGGGGACTTTGGTCCCAAAGTTGCCTCCTGTTCAACTAGCTATGACTGGTGCTGCCTAATCACTGCCCCCTGGGGTTCCAATATCAAATGGCTCCAACCTGTAAGTGATAAATCAACTTGGAGTGTCTTCTGAAAATGGATCCTGTTATCCTTGTATGGCGACTCAACAATCAAGAGTTATGAAATGTAAAATTGGTCAACGTTTGATCAGCTTCTTAACTTTTCAGCACATTTAAAAATGGCAATTTGTTTCATGGACTGTTTATCAATACAATTGGTCTTTCCTGGGTATGGAACACAAAGGATGATAGCTGGGTGATCATTTCGTTAAGGACTTGGAGGATGTAGTTCTTCCAGAGGGCGCATGTTATCATCACTCGATCTTTTCATCTGGACGGGTGTAAAATTTAATCAGTTTATGGCTATTTGTTTATTATTATCTATTTGATTTTGTCTTCCATAACCGATTCTTAACTCACCGCTATAAGTTGAACTTTTCCTTCGAATGCGTCCTGTAGAACATAAAAAATGAAGAACCCTCGCTTGGCTTGAGTTGACTTAACCCATAAAAGTCACTCACATTTTTCTGGAGTGTTGATACAACTAAGAGAGCGAGAGAGGCTAAGAGCAGGATGAAAGAGACCAGATAAGCGAATAATAGCGATGGTTTCTTAAGGCAGCTGGTCGATGTAATTTGGAAATAATCTCTTCTGCACAAGCATAAATAACTTCCCTCCGTGTTCTTGCACCTCGCTGGCTCTTCGCAAACCGGATGTTTTTTGGCACATTCGTCGATGTCTTATATGTTGAACTAATATTATGATCCGGAAGCATGAGTATCTTGTTTATCGTTTATTAGCATCCCATATAATGATAATGTTGACGCTTGGCATATTTGACCACGTCATGTCATACGCCTGCGTCTCTTCTCGACGTTTAATTACAATCGAACAGAGCCGTCTTTGGACTCTCGTAGCGGTCGGAGGCTGGAACCGTGCCATTACCTCAGCATATTTATGATCGTTTTTGGCAACTTTCATGTTAGTATAATTGCGAAGCCCCTTGCCCAAAGCAAGCGCAACATTGAAACAGAAAAAAGAATTAAAATCTTAGTTCACACCCAAAAAAAATCAAAAAGGCGCACCCCCTTAAACACGGTTCCAGAGAAACAGAATATTGTTTCTAGGTACTATTCTTCACGATCTAATGAGGTGCAACTCTGGCAAAGAAATCCACCCACCTTGGCAAGAATGCTGAGATAGGTGGTCAAAACCCGCTTTGCAATGACAAGTAAATGTCCCGCTCTCATTAACCACACAGTTGGAAGATAATTCATCGCATGGCGATCCATGACATCCCTCAACAGTTCCATTCTCTCCGACTGAAACTTTATCGAATTGAATTTATTGACATCAAGCCCAAGTTTAAGGAACATAAAAAAAAATTCAAACCTCTCTTAAATTAAAAAAACATAGTTAAAAAAAGTCTTCTCACCACCAAATTGAACAAGGCATAGTCCTCCAAAAACAATTTTAAAAATTACGATTCGTGTGTCACAAGAAGATTCCCAACGTCGAAACGCGAATAACCCCATCCTATTCGGAAATGGGGAAGTTTACGGCGGGACGGTATACGTCAGGTGATGCATCTAATTGCCAAAGTAACCGTAAAATTTTAAAAGATGATGCATAATAAAAAAAATATTAACAAGCGACTCTTTTAAATTCATAATATAAATAAATAATTAAAAATTACCTGGTGAAATTATAATCAAATAAGATAGGCTAATAACGGTATTGGAACATCCATTATTGAAATTTGATTAATGATGGTTCGACGATTGTTCACCATTTGATCAATTGTGATGACTTCAAGCATTTGTAGTAAACATTATTTAAATAATTTTTAAATACATCTGAAAAATGTTTACATTAATTTCATTTGTATTATCAAAATCAATTGAAGTCAATTGAATTATTTTTTAGAGTCAGCATATAATCCTCTTAACGTAATTAATAAAATTTAATTAACAAATAAAATAGGACGAATTTAATTAGAAAAATAAAAGTTTAAAATAGGCGATTCACGATCTTCTAATATCAAAGTCGATCGTCTGCTTAGGCTTAATCTTTACAAACAAACATACCGAACCATACAATAATTGCTTATCCCAGCATAATAAAATGACCGAATTCGAGAAGTGCCTCATTGTCAAACCGCAATCGTCAGGCGTTGATTGTCAGAAATCAACCTCACTGGAAGGCCTGGAAGGCTGGTTCGCTGGGGTGAAGAAGCATCTTCGAGAAAAGAAAGCAGAGAAGGAGAAAACATTCTCCTTAAACGAATGGAATAAAAGGTACCTGGCCAGATTGGAATCAAAGAATTTATGGGCCTCTAATAAGACTTCAAGGAAACAGAAAATCCACGTTATGTGCTACATCGAAGTCGAACTACTCTGTGGATACATGATGCATATATCTATAGACCAAAATCAGACAATTTCACGAATTTGGGATAAGATACAGTGTGATGATCGTAATGTTAACATTGATTATTTTAGTCTACATGATGAAAACAAAGGCAGACTATACCGAGACAGACATTTGGAATGTACCTTGGTCTCCTTGGGCTTGTCGCCGCATGGGAAACTTAAGGTAATAGTAGACAGTGAACGAAATAATATCATTAGCCCATGTGGGTTGTTTGATTGATTTTAAGCCGGCTTCTGATCAACATAGATTTTTTTACATCCCATCTTTATCGATTTAAAATAAAAATTATTTCCAAATCAAAACAATTTGTTGATATTAAATTGTCGTTCGCTGTGAATGATCCAGACGCAACGTACTTTACGCTATTCATCATCGTTTCATTTTTGGAATCGCCGATAGATTTGATTGTTTTAACTATTAATTTACTTGTTAATTTTTTTCATGTGACTACCATTTATATTACGATATTATCTTTTAAAATAGAAATTTATTCTGGATGATATTTTCAGTGCACACGGGACGATGCAGACTTGCCACCTCACAAATCTCTGAGCGTAAATATGAAATACGTACGTGGATTCGGCTGATATTGAAATTCGATTAATGATTTGATCAATTCAAGCATTTGTAGTAAACATTATTTAAATAATTTTTAAATACATCTGAAAAATGTTTACATTAATTTCATTTGTATTATCAAAATCAATTGAAGTCAATTGAATTATTTTTTAGAGTCAGCATATAATCCTCTTAACGTAATTAATAAAATTTAATTAACAAATAAAATAGGACGAATTTAATTAGAAAAATAAAAGTTTAAAATAGGCGATTCACGATCTTCTAATATCAAAGTCGATCGTCTGCTTAGGCGTAATCTTTACAAACAAACATACCGAACCATACAATAATTGCATTATCCCAGCATAATAAAATGACCGAATTCGAGAAGTGCCTCATTGTCAAACCGCAATCGTCAGGCGTTGATTGTCAGAAATAAACCTCACTGGAAGGACTGGAAGGCTGGTTCGCTGGGGTGAAGAAGCATCTTCGAGAAAAGAAAGCAGAGAAGGAGAAAACATTCTCCTTAAACGAATGGAATAAAAGGTACCTGGCGAGATTGGAATCAAAGAATTTATGGGCCTCTAATAAGACTTCAAGGAAACAGAAAATCCACGTTATGTGCTACATCGAAGTCGAACTACTCTGTGGATACATGATGCATATATCTATAGACCAAAATCAGACAATTTCACGAATTTGGGATAAGATACAGTGTGATGATCGTAATGTTAACATTGATTATTTTAGTCTACATGATGAAAACAAAGGCAGACTATACCGAGACAGACATTTGGAATGTACCTTGGTCTCCTTGGGCTTGTCGCCGCATGGGAAACTTAAGGTAATAGTAGACAGTGAACGAAATAATATCATTAGCCCATGTGGGTTGTTTGATTGATTTTAAGCCGGCTTCTGATCAACATAGATTTTTTTACATCCCATCTTTATCGATTTAAAATAAAAATTATTTCCAAATCAAAACAATTTGTTGATATTAAATTGTCGTTCGCTGTGAATGATCCAGACGCAACGTACTTTACGCTATTCATCATCGTTTCATTTTTGGAATCGCCGATAGATTTGATTGTTTTAACTATTAATTTACTTGTTAATTTTTTTCATGTGACTACCATTTATATTACGATATTATCTTTTAAAATAGAAATTTATTCTGGATGATATTTTCAGTGCACACGGGACGATGCAGACTTGCCACCTCACAAATCTCTGAGCGTAAATATGAAATACGTACGTGGATTCGGCTGATATTGAAATTCGATTAATGATTTGATCAATTCAAGCATTTGTAGTAAACATTATTTAAATAATTTTTAAATACATCTGAAAAATGTTTACATTAATTTCATTTGTATTATCAAAATCAATTGAAGTCAATTGAATTATTTTTTAGAGTCAGCATATAATCCTCTTAACGTAATTAATAAAATTTAATTAACAAATAAAATAGGACGAATTTAATTAGAAAAATAAAAGTTTAAAATAGGCGATTCACGATCTTCTAATATCAAAGTCGATCGTCTGCTTAGGCGTAATCTTTACAAACAAACATACCGAACCATACAATAATTGCATATCCCAGCATAATAAAATGACCGAATTCGAGAAGTGCCTCATTGTCAAACCGCAATCGTCAGGCGTTGATTGTCAGAAATAAACCTCACTGGAAGGACTGGAAGGCTGGTTCGCTGGGGTGAAGAAGCATCTTCGAGAAAAGAAAGCAGAGAAGGAGAAAACATTCTCCTTAAACGAATGGAATAAAAGGTACCTGGCCAGATTGGAATCAAAGAATTTATGGGCCTCTAATAAGACTTCAAGGAAACAGAAAATCCACGTTATGTGCTACATCGAAGTCGAACTACTCTGTGGATACATGATGCATATATCTATAGACCAAAATCAGACAATTTCACGAATTTGGGATAAGATACAGTGTGATGATCGTAATGTTAACATTGATTATTTTAGTCTACATGATGAAAACAAAGGCAGACTATACCGAGACAGACATTTGGAATGTACCTTGGTCTCCTTGGGCTTGTCGCCGCATGGGAAACTTAAGGTAATAGTAGACAGTGAACGAAATAATATCATTAGCCCATGTGGGTTGTTTGATTGATTTTAAGCCGGCTTCTGATCAACATAGATTTTTTTACATCCCATCTTTATCGATTTAAAATAAAAATTATTTCCAAATCAAAACAATTTGTTGATATTAAATTGTCGTTCGCTGTGAATGATCCAGACGCAACGTACTTTACGCTATTCATCATCGTTTCATTTTTGGAATCGCCGATAGATTTGATTGTTTTAACTATTAATTTACTTGTTAATTTTTTTCATGTGACTACCATTTATATTACGATATTATCTTTTAAAATAGAAATTTATTCTGGATGATATTTTCAGTGCACACGGGACGATGCAGACTTGCCACCTCACAAATCTCTGAGCGTAAATATGAAATACGTACGTGGATTCGGCTGATATTGAAATTCGATTAATGATTTGATCAATTCAAGCATTTGTAGTAAACATTATTTAAATAATTTTTAAAAAAATCTGAAAAATGTTTACATTAATTTCATTTGTATTATCAAAATCAATTGAAGTCAATTGAATTATTTTTTAGAGTCAGCATATAATCCTCTTAACGTAATTAATAAAATTTAATTAACAAATAAAATAGGACGAATTTAATTAGAAAAATAAAAGTTTAAAATAGGCGATTCACGATCTTCTAATATCAAAGTCGATCGTCTGCTTAGGCTTAATCTTTACAAACAAACATACCGAACCATACAATAATTGCTTATCCCAGCATAATAAAATGACCGAATTCGAGAAGTGCCTCATTGTCAAACCGCAATCGTCAGGCGTTGATTGTCAGAAATCAACCTCACTGGAAGGACTGGAAGGCTGGTTCGCTGGGGTGAAGAAGCATCTTCGAGAAAAGAAAGCAGAGAAGGAGAAAACATTCTCCTTAAACGAATGGAATAAAAGGTACCTGGCGAGATTGGAATCAAAGAATTTATGGGCCTCTAATAAGACTTCAAGGAAACAGAAAATCCACGTTATGTGCTACATCGAAGTCGAACTACTCTGTGGATACATGATGCATATATCTATAGACCAAAATCAGACAATTTCACGAATTTGGGATAAGATACAGTGTGATGATCGTAATGTTAACATTGATTATTTTAGTCTACATGATGAAAACAAAGGCAGACTATACCGAGACAGACATTTGGAATGTACCTTGGTCTCCTTGGGCTTGTCGCCGCATGGGAAACTTAAGGTAATAGTAGACAGTGAACGAAATAATATCATTAGCCCATGTGGGTTGTTTGATTGATTTTAAGCCGGCTTCTGATCAACATAGATTTTTTTACATCCCATCTTTATCGATTTAAAATAAAAATTATTTCCAAATCAAAACAATTTGTTGATATTAAATTGTCGTTCGCTGTGAATGATCCAGACGCAACGTACTTTACGCTATTCATCATCGTTTCATTTTTGGAATCGCCGATAGATTTGATTGTTTTAACTATTAATTTACTTGTTGTTGTGGGATTATACGTATCTTTGGTTTTGTGCACCTCGTGCGATGAGGCACGCTTGTTTTCCGTTTTAATTCCGCTCGTGTTCGTATCGTACTGTGTCGTGTTGTGTCGAGTTGTGTCGTATTGCGTTGATCCTAATAAACCGTGTTGATCTCGATATTCTGAAGTTATAACATATTTGGCGACGAGGATGGCTACTGAGGATAAATTTCTGACCATGATGACGATGTTCATGGAAGAAAATCGACGTCGCGACGATGAACGCCGCGAGCAAGAAACTCGCCGTCGCGAGGAAGAAATTCGTCGTCGTGAGGAGGAGAAAATTCGCCGTCGCGAAGAAGAAACTCGCCGTCGTGAGAAAGATCTCCACCGAGACGAGGAGAACCGTCGATGGGAAGAGGCATTGCTGCAATTGCTCCAGTCCCTGAAACCTCAGTATAAAGAAGCCATAGCGACAGACAGAAAATCAGATCTACCCCCGGAGGTCATGGGACAGGTAACTCAATCCAGTTATGATCCTGAGTCCGGGGCGCCCCCATCAAAGTGGATGGGACGGTTTGAAGCAGGAGATCACGCAAAGCAGTTGTCGGATGCAGACAAGACAGGCGCACTCGTGTCGAAGCTGGAGAAGCAGGAAGGATGCACTCTAGAAGACATGGTAAATGAGTGTGAGAACCTTGTCAATCTGGGGAAGGACACCGACATGGTAGACGGCATGCAGGCTGTGAATGCAGTACGAAGAGGTTACCATAGGAAGAAGACTCGACATATTTTCCCTAGCAAAGAAAATCCTCGAGAATCGTCCAAGGGTGCCTGCTTCATCTGTGGATCCTTGTCACATTTCAAGAAGGATTGCCCACAGAAGGACTGCCACAGAAAGGAATCGAAATTCAAGGGGCGAGTCAAGAAAATCAATACTGACCTCAGGACCAATCGAAGGTACGCCGAAGTTAGTTTCGGAGAAACCAAGGTCAGAATGCAGCTGGACTCTGGTGCAGACGTCACAGTCATAAGCAGAGACGCATGGGAGCAGATAGGTTCGCCATCTCTGGAAGGAACGACGACTTCACTGGGAGCTGCAAATGGAACGCCGATTGAGGTCCTGGGTCAATTTGATGTTAAGTTCACCTGCGGAGGATTTTCAGGCCACGGTCGCTGCTATGTGGCTGAAAACGTTGATCAATTGTTGGGCATCGAGTGGATGAATCAGCTGCCACCTCTACAGAAAGCCTTCAATGCCATCTGCTGCAAAATTGAGCAGAAGCCAGAAGAAGAAGGGAGACAACTTGCCAAGAGTTTGGCTGAAAGGTTCCCAGATGTTTTCGAGGAGGAGTTGGGCAAATGCAAGACTCGAGCACAGTTGATTGTGAGGCAGGGAGTTCGTCCGACCTTTTGCCGACAGAGGAAGATTCCGTTCGCTCGGGAGGAAGCAGTCAACACAGAGCTGGAGCGTCTAGTGCAACAAGGAGTCTTGAAGAAAGTGGATTATAGCAATTGGGCTGCCCCGATTGTTGTAGTGGCCAAGAAGAACGGATCAGTCCGTATCTGTGCTGATTTCAAGACAGGATTAAACGAAGCACTCGAGATGCACCGTCACCCTCTGCCGACACCCGACGAAATCTTCGCTCGTCTAAACCAAGGCGCATGGTTTACCCAGATCGACTTCGCAGACGCATACTTGCAGATGGAAGTCGAAGATGACTCGAAGGAACTGGTGACGATAAATACACACAAGGGCCTGTTCCAGTACCAGCGGTTACCCTTCGGAGTCAAATGCGCACCTGGCATTTTCCAAGAAGCCATGGATCGAATGATCACAGGACTTAATGGCTGTGCGGCATATCTAGATGATGTCATCGTGACAGGATCAACAATTCTAGAGCACAACAATAACGTCCAGGCTTTGTTTGAAAGAATTGCAGATTGTGGTTTCCGCGTCAGAATGGAGAAGTGCTCCTTCGCAAAACCTGAAATCAACTTCTTGGGACACGTGGTTTCAAAAGATGGCCGTCGACCAGATCCCGAGAAAATACAAGCAATTGTCGGAATGCCAGCGCCTAAGGATCAAAAGCAGCTGAAATCGTTCTTAGGTATGATAAGCTACTACTCGTCTTTTGTGCCAGATATGCGTTCAATGAGAGGCCTCCTGGACGATCTGGAAAGAGAAGACAAATTCGTGTGGACTGCTGAACACCAGAGAGTTTTGGACAAGCTCAAGGTAGTGTTGCAGTCTGATCTGTTGTTGACGCACTTCGACCCTGCACTGGACATCGTCGTTGCTGCGGACGCGTGTGACTATGGAGTGGGAGCTGTCATCTCTCATCGCTTCCCGAACGGCACGGAGAAGGCGATCGCACACGCCAGTAGATCTCTCACCAAGGCAGAGAAGAACTACGGACAGATCGAGAAAGAAGCTCTGGCCTTAGTATTTGCGGTAAGGAAATTTCATCGCTACATATACGGCAGAAGCTTTCTGTTGCTGACTGATCATAAGCCACTGTTGTCGATCTTCGGATCCAAGGTTGGTATATCAGCTCATTCAGCAAATCGGCTCCAACGATGGGAACTCGTCTTGCTTGCGTATGATTTTGTCATCGAGTATAGGCGATCCACTCACTTTGGTCAAGCCGATGCGCTGTCCCGTCTCATCGCTACGAAGAAGCTGCCAGAAGATGAAGACATCGTCATTGCGAAGATCGAAAGGGATGTCAAGGCAGTTCAGAGTGATGTCATCCGAAACTTGCCAGTCACAAAGGAGGATATTCAGAGGATGACTGAGGAAGATTCCGAGCTAAAGTTGGTTGTTGAAAGTGTAAGAACGGGTAGATGGCCTAGTTTCCGGGCTGGATCGACTCTGCACGCCTTCCACAGCCGTTCTAAAGACTTGTCAGTCCATGAAGGTGCACTCTTCATGGGAACACGAGCCGTGATCCCATCAGCCCTGCAAGGCCGAATTTTGAAGATGCTGCACGAGGGACATCCTGGGACAAGTAGAATGAAAATGCTAGCTCGACTGCACGTTTACTGGCAAGGAATCGACAGGGACATCGAAGACAGAGTAAGACTTTGCAGTTCATGTCAGTTGGCTGCAAAGATGCCTGTCAGGAACGAACTGACGCCATGGCCGAAACCGGATTGTGCCTGGGAAAGGGTCCATATTGATTTTGCCGGCCCGATTGAAGGAGTGATGTTCTTAATCGTGGTGGACGCCTTCTCCAAGTGGCCTGAAGTTATTAAGATGACGACTTCAACATCCACTGCCACAATCAGAGAACTGGGTAGGATTTTTGCGCAGCAGGGATACCCAAAAGTGATAGTTTCGGACAATGGAACTCAGTTCACGTCCAAGGAGTTCCAAGAGTTCTGTCAGAGGAATGGAATGCAACACGTCAGGTCACCGCCCTACCAACCTCACTGCAATGGACAAGCTGAGCGTTTTGTGGACACATTCAAGCGTACACTACAAAAGCTGCAGGGGGAGGAGGTGATGGAGGATGCGCTCCAGAAATTTCTGCTGACTTACCGGACAACGCCATGCACGTCTTTGACGGATTTGAAGACGCCGGCAGAGAAACTCCTAGGGAGACTTTTGAGAACTCCCCTGAGTGACCTCCAACTCAAAAGCCCAGTAAAACATCTCCCAAGAGCGGATCAGGAGATGGAAGAAAGGAAACCTATCCACAGGCGAATGAGAGAGTTTGCCGAGGGAGACGCAGTCTTCGTAAGAGACTACAAGGATCCAAGTCACCCGAAGTGGATACAGGGATGGATCAGGCGCAGACAGGGACGTCAAGTCTACCTAGTGGAGGCAAGCGGCAAAATGCTCCATCGCCACGCGAACCAACTCAGGAAGCGTGCGCAGGATGACTCACTGAAGGTGATGTGTGAGGCATTTGACTTGCCATTCCTGCCACTAAGTGGGACGTCCCAGACAACCGCAGAAAACACGCACACGCCGGAACTACAGGAAATTCCAGAGTGCGAAGTAGAGCCTGTCATTCCACCAGTGCAACCACGGACACCAAAGAAAAGATCCGCAAGGAACCGCCGACCTCCAAGAAGGCTGGAGATGGACCCCCAGAGGAAGAAATACCTAATCGTTTAGGGGGGGGAGGTGTTGTGGGATTATACGTATCTTTGGTTTTGTGCACCTCGTGCGATGAGGCACGCTTGTTTTCCGTTTTAATTCCGCTCGTGTTCGTATCGTACTGTGTCGTGTTGTGTCGAGTTGTGTCGTATTGCGTTGATCCTAATAAACCGTGTTGATCTCGATATTCTGAAGTTATAACACTTGTTAATTTTTTTCATGTGACTACCATTTATATTACGATATTATCTTTTAAAATAGAAATTTATTCTGGATGATATTTTCAGTGCACACGGGACGATGCAGACTTGCCACCTCACAAATCTCTGAGCGTAAATATGAAATACGTACGTGGATTCGGCTGATATTGAAATTCGATTAATGATTTGATCAATTCAAGCATTTGTAGTAAACATTATTTAAATAATTTTTAAATACATCTGAAAAATGTTTACATTAATTTCATTTGTATTATCAAAATCAATTGAAGTCAATTGAATTATTTTTTAGAGTCAGCATATAATCCTCTTAACGTAATTAATAAAATTTAATTAACAAATAAAATAGGACGAATTTAATTAGAAAAATAAAAGTTTAAAATAGGCGATTCACGATCTTCTAATATCAAAGTCGATCGTCTGCTTAGGCGTAATCTTTACAAACAAACATACCGAACCATACAATAATTGCATATCCCAGCATAATAAAATGACCGAATTCGAGAAGTGCCTCATTGTCAAACCGCAATCGTCAGGCGTTGATTGTCAGAAATCAACCTCACTGGAAGGCCTGGAAGGCTGGTTCGCTGGGGTGAAGAAGCATCTTCGAGAAAAGAAAGCAGAGAAGGAGAAAACATTCTCCTTAAACGAATGGAATAAAAGGTACCTGGCGAGATTGGAATCAAAGAATTTATGGGCCTCTAATAAGACTTCAAGGAAACAGAAAATCCACGTTATGTGCTACATCGAAGTCGAACTACTCTGTGGATACATGATGCATATATCTATAGACCAAAATCAGACAATTTCACGAATTTGGGATAAGATACAGTGTGATGATCGTAATGTTAACATTGATTATTTTAGTCTACATGATGAAAACAAAGGCAGACTATACCGAGACAGACATTTGGAATGTACCTTGGTCTCCTTGGGCTTGTCGCCGCATGGGAAACTTAAGGTAATAGTAGACAGTGAACGAAATAATATCATTAGCCCATGTGGGTTGTTTGATTGATTTTAAGCCGGCTTCTGATCAACATAGATTTTTTTACATCCCATCTTTATCGATTTAAAATAAAAATTATTTCCAAATCAAAACAATTTGTTGATATTAAATTGTCGTTCGCTGTGAATGATCCAGACGCAACGTACTTTACGCTATTCATCATCGTTTCATTTTTGGAATCGCCGATAGATTTGATTGTTTTAACTATTAATTTACTTGTTAATTTTTTTCATGTGACTACCATTTATATTACGATATTATCTTTTAAAATAGAAATTTATTCTGGATGATATTTTCAGTGCACACGGGACGATGCAGACTTGCCACCTCACAAATCTCTGAGCGTAAATATGAAATACGTACGTGGATTCGGCTGATATTGAAATTCGATTAATGATTCGATCAATTCAAGCATTTGTAGTAAACATTATTTAAATAATTTTTAAATACATCTGAAAAATGTTTACATTAATTTCATTTGTATTATCAAAATCAATTGAAGTCAATTGAATTATTTTTTAGAGTCAGCATATAATCCTCTTAACGTAATTAATAAAATTTAATTAACAAATAAAATAGGACGAATTTAATTAGAAAAATAAAAGTTTAAAATAGGCGATTCACGATCTTCTAATATCAAAGTCGATCGTCTGCTTAGGCGTAATCTTTACAAACAAACATACCGAACCATACAATAATTGCATATCCCAGCATAATAAAATGACCGAATTCGAGAAGTGCCTCATTGTCAAACCGCAATCGTCAGGCGTTGATTGTCAGAAATCAACCTCACTGGAAGGACTGGAAGGCTGGTTCGCTGGGGTGAAGAAGCATCTTCGAGAAAAGAAAGCAGAGAAGGAGAAAACATTCTCCTTAAACGAATGGAATAAAAGGTACCTGGCGAGATTGGAATCAAAGAATTTATGGGCCTCTAATAAGACTTCAAGGAAACAGAAAATCCACGTTATGTGCTACATCGAAGTCGAACTACTCTGTGGATACATGATGCATATATCTATAGACCAAAATCAGACAATTTCACGAATTTGGGATAAGATACAGTGTGATGATCGTAATGTTAACATTGATTATTTTAGTCTACATGATGAAAACAAAGGCAGACTATACCGAGACAGACATTTGGAATGTACCTTGGTCTCCTTGGGCTTGTCGCCGCATGGGAAACTTAAGGTAATAGTAGACAGTGAACGAAATAATATCATTAGCCCATGTGGGTTGTTTGATTGATTTTAAGCCGGCTTCTGATCAACATAGATTTTTTTACATCCCATCTTTATCGATTTAAAATAAAAATTATTTCCAAATCAAAACAATTTGTTGATATTAAATTGTCGTTCGCTGTGAATGATCCAGACGCAACGTACTTTACGCTATTCATCATCGTTTCATTTTTGGAATCGCCGATAGATTTGATTGTTTTAACTATTAATTTACTTGTTAATTTTTTTCATGTGACTACCATTTATATTACGATATTATCTTTTAAAATAGAAATTTATTCTGGATGATATTTTCAGTGCACACGGGACGATGCAGACTTGCCACCTCACAAATCTCTGAGCGTAAATATGAAATACGTACGTGGATTCGGCTGATATTGAAATTCGATTAATGATTCGATCAATTCAAGCATTTGTAGTAAACATTATTTAAATAATTTTTAAATACATCTGAAAAATGTTTACATTAATTTCATTTGTATTATCAAAATCAATTGAAGTCAATTGAATTATTTTTTAGAGTCAGCATATAATCCTCTTAACGTAATTAATAAAATTTAATTAACAAATAAAATAGGACGAATTTAATTAGAAAAATAAAAGTTTAAAATAGGCGATTCACGATCTTCTAATATCAAAGTCGATCGTCTGCTTAGGCGTAATCTTTACAAACAAACATACCGAACCATACAATAATTGCATATCCCAGCATAATAAAATGACCGAATTCGAGAAGTGCCTCATTGTCAAACCGCAATCGTCAGGCGTTGATTGTCAGAAATCAACCTCACTGGAAGGACTGGAAGGCTGGTTCGCTGGGGTGAAGAAGCATCTTCGAGAAAAGAAAGCAGAGAAGGAGAAAACATTCTCCTTAAACGAATGGAATAAAGGTACCTGGCCAGATTGGAATCAAAGAATTTATGGGCCTCTAATAAGACTTCAAGGAAACAGAAAATCCACGTTATGTGCTACATCGAAGTCGAACTACTCTGTGGATACATGATGCATATATCTATAGACCAAAATCAGACAATTTCACGAATTTGGGATAAGATACAGTGTGATGATCGTAATGTTAACATTGATTATTTTAGTCTACATGATGAAAACAAAGGCAGACTATACCGAGACAGACATTTGGAATGTACCTTGGTCTCCTTGGGCTTGTCGCCGCATGGGAAACTTAAGGTAATAGTAGACAGTGAACGAAATAATATCATTAGCCCATGTGGGTTGTTTGATTGATTTTAAGCCGGCTTCTGATCAACATAGATTTTTTTACATCCCATCTTTATCGATTTAAAATAAAAATTATTTCCAAATCAAAACAATTTGTTGATATTAAATTGTCGTTCGCTGTGAATGATCCAGACGCAACGTACTTTACGCTATTCATCATCGTTTCATTTTTGGAATCGCCGATAGATTTGATTGTTTTAACTATTAATTTACTTGTTAATTTTTTTCATGTGACTACCATTTATATTACGATATTATCTTTTAAAATAGAAATTTATTCTGGATGATATTTTCAGTGCACACGGGACGATGCAGACTTGCCACCTCACAAATCTCTGAGCGTAAATATGAAATACGTACGTGGATTCGGCTGATATTGAAATTCGATTAATGATTTGATCAATTCAAGCATTTGTAGTAAACATTATTTAAATAATTTTTAAATACATCTGAAAAATGTTTACATTAATTTCATTTGTATTATCAAAATCAATTGAAGTCAATTGAATTATTTTTTAGAGTCAGCATATAATCCTCTTAACGTAATTAATAAAATTTAATTAACAAATAAAATAGGACGAATTTAATTAGAAAAATAAAAGTTTAAAATAGGCGATTCACGATCTTCTAATATCAAAGTCGATCGTCTGCTTAGGCTTAATCTTTACAAACAAACATACCGAACCATACAATAATTGCTTATCCCAGCATAATAAAATGACCGAATTCGAGAAGTGCCTCATTGTCAAACCGCAATCGTCAGGCGTTGATTGTCAGAAATCAACCTCACTGGAAGGCCTGGAAGGCTGGTTCGCTGGGGTGAAGAAGCATCTTCGAGAAAAGAAAGCAGAGAAGGAGAAAACATTCTCCTTAAACGAATGGAATAAAAGGTACCTGGCCAGATTGGAATCAAAGAATTTATGGGCCTCTAATAAGACTTCAAGGAAACAGAAAATCCACGTTATGTGCTACATCGAAGTCGAACTACTCTGTGGATACATGATGCATATATCTATAGACCAAAATCAGACAATTTCACGAATTTGGGATAAGATACAGTGTGATGATCGTAATGTTAACAGTGATTATTTTAGTCTACAAGATGAAAACAAAGGCAGACTATACCGAGACAGACATTTGGAATGTACCTTGGTCTCCTTGGGCTTGTCGCCGCATGGGAAACTTAAGGTAATAGTAGACAGTGAACGAAATAATATCATTAGCCCATGTGGGTTGTTTGATTGATTTTAAGCCGGCTTCTGATCAACATAGATTTTTTTACATCCCATCTTTATCGATTTAAAATAAAAATTATTTCCAAATCAAAACAATTTGTTGATATTAAATTGTCGTTCGCTGTGAATGATCCAGACGCAACGTACTTTACGCTATTCATCATCGTTTCATTTTTGGAATCGCCGATAGATTTGATTGTTTTAACTATTAATTTACTTGTTAATTTTTTTCATGTGACTACCATTTATATTACGATATTATCTTTTAAAATAGAAATTTATTCTGGATGATATTTTCAGTGCACACGGGACGATGCAGACTTGCCACCTCACAGATCTCTGCGCTTGAAAATGAAGTATATACGAAGCCCGGCCCCCAAACAGCGGTATTGCAATACAATTATTAAAATTTTTATTAACGTTTGTTCGACGAATGTTCGCCATTTCAAATTATTAATAAATTACTTAATATGTCAATTAATGAGCCAAGATTATCTTCACCAACCATAATCTTCGACCGCCATTCCAAACAAACTTCATTACATCTATTGACATCCGGCAAGACTAAGGCAAGGTCACTCCGTCCTACCTACATTCATTGATCGCTCATCCGTTCAGCTGTACTTCTGGACTCCGTTGTGGAAAAGGCAGATCCACCTGCCACGTGACCACTGAGCCTCATGAATTCGCCAAGGAATTCATCGACGTTTCCATTGTCGAAGTCGAATTTAAGAAAAACATCGCATATTTCCTGACACCTTTCGAAGCTGAGCTCCGACTGTCCGCCTGACAATGGCTGGATTTGCTTGCCTTCTGTGAAGCACTGAAGCAGCTGGATTAAACAACATTAATAATAATAATAACTATTATGTATTATTATTATTATTAAATATTATTATGCATTATTATTATACTATTGTTATTATTATTATTATTATACATTTTGTATATATTTTTATTACATATTGTGTATACATCAAAAAGGATTAATATATTTAAAATGATATTATTTGACATCCATACTTTTGAATTTGTTACACTTTATTTATCCTATTACATTGATAATAATAACTTGATTATTAAATTATATATTAATAATAACTTGATTATTAAATTATATATTAATAATAACTTGATTATTAAATTAATTAATAACCTCTGCCCCCCAGACTCACCTCTCTAGCCCTTTGCAGTACTTGATCTGGCAGACCCACAGCTCGGGCAACGGCCATCGCGTGGCTGGATTCTGCCACTCCATCCTCCAGGTGGTACAGGTAAGTCACGTGCTCTTCGTCTTCAACCATCACCACTGTTTTCTATAAGAGAAAACCTTCTGTCAGGTCATGATTAATAAAAATTATTTTTAAAGTTAAAGAATTAATTGTGTAGCCTCAAACCAAGTATTTTATGTTAGGAGACTCTGGCAGGAGCTTGGCTTCACTAAGAATATGAAAGTGGGTAGAAGCAAAAGTGTGCGGACACGAAGGACCGAGCCTATCCAAGTGTCTTATGGTGGCTGCCAATAGGGAGGCTCCATCTTCCTGAGATTTAACAAGCCAACGGAATGATTACCAGCTTCAAAAGGAGGCCAAATTATAAACAAATTAAATTCATAATTAAATATGCAAGCTGCTGGTTAATTTATAACCGAACGATGACAAATGCAATCATCTCCATCTCCACGACATCAACCTCCTGCGTTCCTCTGCCAAACTCGTCGAGAAGGATGAGCGATTGACCCGTCGCCATGCCGAGTGCAACCGAGAGTTGGTTGATGTCAATCAAAAAGGAAGACTTTTCGTAAGAAACGCTGTGAGGCGATTGCATGACGGTAAAGATTTGATCAACAATTCCCAGCGTTGCACTGTCTGCAGGAACGAAGCTTCCTATGTGAGCCATGAAGATTATAAGACCGACCTGTGAATGCAAACAAAATTATGCTCTTTATGGGGAACAGTAACAATAAATATAAGTGAAAAATCCTAACATGGAGCAGATGATATGTTATAAACTCGTAAATAAATAATTAATTAATCAATCAATCAATTAATTAACTTGGATGAGTAATTAATTAATTAATTCACCTGTCTAAGATAAACGCTCTTCCCACTAGAATTAGCTCCGGTAATGACGTGTATCTTTCCAGGAAAACAACTGCGAGTGCCGTTTGCAATGAACGCTCCGACTACTTCGAGCAGAGGATGCCTTCCAATGAAATTACGCTTTTAATAATAAATTAATTATGATTAGTTATTCGATTACCTAGCTAGCTAGTTAGTTAATTAGTCATTAGCTAACCTCCCATTAATGATTTTAATGATTGGCTCCTTCATCATCATTGGCCTGACATAGCCATACATTCTGGCACAGTTGGCAAAACTCAACAGACTGCAATAGGTGCATTCATTGCATTACAAAGAACTACAATTGATATAAACTATTGAGTCATTTATATTTGTAATCCAAGCATTGTAATCCATTGTTGATAGAATGATCTAAGATCTTTTTAAATGCATTTATAATCATATTTATAATTACAATGCATACTCAATTCTTCAAAAATTCAAGTGCAGAATGCAAACTAATATTGAAGAAGCTAATAATACGAGCTAATCTTAAAATAGTACAATGTCGATTATGAATAAACTTAATTACAAATATTACTTGAAAGTAATCCATAAGATAGAATTAAAGTTCCATACTTGTGGTTGCAAGCGATACATTTAATTAATCACCCTATTATTAACGACATTGTTGATAATAACCTTAATGTTTAAGATCCTAATTATCAATAGTTTAAGAACACTTGCCAGTCTAGTTCTGCTATGCAAGCCACAGCACTTGAAATGAGGGAGCTGGCGTTAATTACTTCGGTTTGGAGAGCATCCATGTGTTGGGCCTCCATGTCTGCTCAGATTAAATTACAATTTTAGTCAAAATGGCAGTTACGTTTGCTTAGAAATCAAAACAAGTCTCCCCTTCTAACCGATTATGTTGCACCTGATGTCTCCATAGACTTGATCCATATCTGAATAAAAACATTTATCGACTTAAACTTTCACTACGAGCAGTCTTAAATAGAAAGAAACTTCAAACTTTTTGTCTCTTCTGTCTTGTAGTAAACAATCCCATTTGCTGCAAACTTAATTAATAATAATTTAAATGTAATAATTAAATAGCTGATGCATCAATAAAAGCCGATAAAAATGTATTTTGCAACATTTTATCACCAAAGCACTGACCATATAATCTTTCCCAGGCAATGAGTAATCTTTTGTCATCTCCATGTCTTTTGTTAGTGTAACAGTCAGCAAGTAACCAATCTGAGATTGGATTACAAGTGCATGATGAATATATTTATAATAAGTTGCAAATATTCAGCACCCCTGAAGCACACAGCGCTATATAAATGACATATTATTATTATTATCATTATTATTATTATTATTATTATTATTATTATTATTATTAAATATCAACATTTAAATAATAATGTAATGTAAAACAATTCTCATAACCTGAGGGAAATAAATGACTTTGCAGTCCTTTTTCAGTACAGGATCGAGAGAGTCTCGTTCTCTTGCACAGACTTCGGCCATGATATTTGGGAGCTTGTCATAGATTTCTTTTTCTTTGAGTAATTCAAGTAAAAGTAAAAAACTTATAAAATTAATTAGTGATTGAATTAACATAAATTAATATAAATATAATTAATAAATGTAGTAAATTAAAGCATGAATCACAAAAAAATATATAATCCGAGGGCAAAATCAAATACAAGTTGGACCAACTTATGTCAAGATCTGGACTGACATTCGGCTTCATGCAAAACCTCTGATTCAAAGCTGTTTCTTCAAAATCCACCTGTAATAATAATAATAATAATAATTCGATTGATCAGCATAATTGAGAAATATTCTACTCATTTATACAATTTCTGAATATATGAAAAATGAAATGCTCACCATATGAGACAGGTAACCAGACAGCTTGCTCAATCCGTCAGTTTCAAAAACGTCTTTTAACTTGATTAGTTGTTCATACGACAAGAAATAGTTGTTAAAAATTACTTATTGTTCAAGAAAACAAATTATTTCTGGAAGAATTTTTTCCCACAATACCTGCATAAAGATTTCCATTTTTGGATACCCATTCTTGATTAGCAACTCATTCACCTCCAAACAAGCCAATAGAGTCTAGAATGGACAAAATGACAAAAAGGGTCCAGTGAATCAATTTAGGTAATAAAAACAGAACTTTAAAATTTTATTACATCATCAATCAAATTATATCAAATTAGAACGACAAATACTTAACATAATAAACATAAATCCAGGAATTGCACATCCACCCGAAGATAATAAACTACCTGGTGCAAGATTTTCCAATCAGAAAATCGACATTGAGATTTCACCATCCTTTTCAACAGAGGCTGACAGAAAGAAAAGTCAGGACACATAAGTTGGCACATAACTTAACGATTTAATACACATAATAACAATTAATAATTTTAATAAGTTAATAATTTATAAGACAAACTGCATATTTTTTATATCGCTGCAAATACTGACAACAATATTCCTTGTGCCTTTTATGGCTCCCTCGAGAAGGCACTTTAGCTCAAAGTTGGTGCTCTGCAAGAAAAATTCTACAACATCCAGTCTGTTGTTAATAGCTTCTTCATCACTCAGTGGATGTCTGAACCACTGCCTGTGAATTATAAATGTACAGTTTAAGTGCCTTTAAACATCTATCAAGGATTAAATTGTAAATTATCATTAATGAAGAAAGTATTATTACGACACATTTAAAAGTTTTGTTTTAACAAATCCATTGGATCCAAGTAGTGTAACACCTTATTGTTTAATGTATTATAAGTTAATATTATTAATAAGTAAAAATATTAAGTTAATATTATTAATTATAAATAGAAAAGATAAATAAACTACAACTTCATCATGTTGGATCCTGATGTTGATTTGCATCGTTTCAGAAGACCTTGAAAATTTTGAATAATGTTATCAACTTAATCACATTAAGAAATATTTTTTGAGCAAAATGAAATCAAATGAGATCAGATGAAAACATGAGACTCACTGAAGAGGCTGAATCCTTCTTTATTATTGGAGATGAGACCTGCCGGGTGTAATTCTTCCTTGAATATCTGCAGACTCCTATATGTTTGTTGAACATAGATTTTTTTGTTTGATAGATAGATTATAAAGGCTTTGTTGTTGTGTTTTAATTTTAATCCAACAAACTACTTAAGCATGCAAAAATTTAACCTAAGAATTTATATCGAGCAGATTTTTATAAATGGGAAGCCAATTTGCAAAAAAAACCCATTAATATTTAGCTATTTAACAAAAATAAAGAAATAATTTTCGTACTTGTAAGTTAGAGAATCCAGCACCAAAAAGTCCTGACTGATAGAATAAAATAGAACCGAATTTAGCAAACCTCTGTAGCATTGAATTAAGCAATTAACATGAGCAAACTAACATGTTAAAAAATTTAAACCCAACCACAGGAACTTTTGAGATGCTAGGCTCCAGCTCAATGCCAACCCTGTTTTTCTCCAAAAAATGCAACAAGGCTCCAACACACTTTGTCTAAATTGACCAATTAGTATCAAATTATGCGCAAGATTTACAATAACTACATCATACCATGTTCATGTTGTCTGTCTGTACAAGGGTGGAAATGTAAACAGACTTCTCAGAATCTGTCAAATCCTTAGGAGCATTTGGAAGGTTCATCAAAGTCAACCTCTGTTTGCATGCTGCTATGCCTTAAATGTGAGAATATGTGTAATTAGTTGTTTAGGACATAATAAGATACAATAGAGTTATTAGAATCATGGTTAGGTGCATAAACAGTTAAAAAAAGCTACTCAAATGAACTAACTGAAGTCAATACTTGGAAGTACGTGAACAATTTTATCCAAATTATTCTCATCTGGTTCTGCAAACAATGTTCATTTGATATATGATATCAATAGTTAAAAAATTTAACATTAAATTAGATTAATTAAATTTAAATAATCAGAAATTACTCATTTCTTGGAGAGCTGATATAGTTTTTTCTTTATCTTTTGAACACACCAACAATGTTGTAGGAAGCACTTGAAGAAAAGCTGCAATACAGTGCAATGTCAATAAAAATTAGTGTTAATTAAGAGTGCAGTATTTCAAATTTATGTCAAACCTCTTTTGAGAACGTTGCTTCCCATTATCTCTTGAGTGTCAGCCATCATATAAACTACGCAATCCTCAGTTCCGTAATAAGCAATTCCAATTTTATTGTTTGACCAGTATACAGACATGTATATCGCTTCCTGACTCCCTTCCTTCGAATCGAAATTTTGATGAAAAAAGTTGCAGTTAGGAGGAACGAAAAATCTCATACTTCTGTTGATAATTCTTCTGTACCAGAAGGTGGATTATTGCTTGAAGAACTCGCCATTTGAAATCTATAAAAGCCCCCCAAAAACTCGTGTCTCTCCGCCGCCGCAAGGGCAGTTCAGCAGAGCAAAATTAATAGCAGACGATTAGTCACTGGGTAAAACGCTTAATTGCAAGTTCTGGTAATATGTTAGAAATTAATGTTAATTAATTAATATTAAATATCTATTGAATTTAAGATTCTAGTTTTAAGTCTATAAAAAAATAAACGTAATAACAGATTTCGACCCCATACTATCCAACGGTCCACCAGTACCCACATCCCGAACAACCAAATATAGTCGTTGGAGGACTTAATCCGATGATAGCAATAAAGCTCTACAAAGATCGATAAAGCACACTCGCAAACACATAACCGAGTAAAGACATGTTTCTTTGATTCTTATGCAACGCAACTGAAAAGTGGAGGAATGGTCAACGTGGTTATGTCTAACAAGACTGGTGGAAATGTATCAATCAATAACAAGGCTTATGATTGAAGTAAAGAAAAGTATAAATAACACCAAATAAATTCAAAATACAAAACACTATAAAACATACAAAACTAATTTTCATGATTTTGTAACCTAGAAAGTTAAATAAAATCAATAGATTGCAAAATTGATTGCAAACACAGTGTTGTATTGCCGTCTGACACAAGACCTTCCTGGAAGCCATCTTCAATTGATTAGCACAGACTTTGGGAAGAGGTTGAGTTTGACATAATACATAAGCACTTCCATGATGAGATTCTCATCCAGTTTGGGTTTTTCACACTCAAACCCTGGTATTTGATGCCCATGCAAATCGTGCTGCTTGTAGTGGATCAGGTCCTTTATTACCAAAAATTGTTAAAAATGTATTTGAAGATGATAATGAATCAAATTCCCACTAAATATTAATTTAAAAACAAATTAAAAATTGCTCTCTAACTTGTGAAATAATCATTATTTAAAGACTAATAGAGCAACAACTCTGTGCAACAACATGGCAAAGAACAACATTACAGGAGAAATGCACATTGAAGTAAATACAATGAGATTTTAATGTACTGACTTCACTGATATGAGGATACAGTGGAGTTGAATGTATGCCCTCCTGTGCACACATCTCAGTCCAAGGAGGAAGATACTTCTCCGTGATACCTGACAAGGCTTCCTCTTGATTCATCTAAACAGTTACCAGTATTTAGTTTATGTAAATACTATTAGTAATTATCTATCATTTTCAAGGAAATGTGAATAATTAAATACCAAAACAATCCGAAGATTATGATGGCATTAGTAATTCCAGTGAAATGGCAACATTAATTCTAAATAAAAGTACCTTGATAAAATTAGTAGCAATGACACCTAAATAGCTCTTTGGCAGATCAAATATTTTGCAGACGATTTCTGATATGAGATGTTGATCTGAAAAATGCATTGATTAAAAAAAGGCTTATATATATATCTACAAGATATTCCAAAACAATATACTAAAAATAAACATTTGCATCCAAGCATTTGTTGACAACATTGTGACAACATAATCACAGTCAACTACCACATCCTACTTGTGTTGGTTTCATCAACAAGGACGTAGATGCTTCCTTGCTTGCCATGCAAACACAGGTGATACAAAGCCCTGACCACATCGTGGATATTTATGGTGTAACACCGATGATTTGAGCACCAAAACATCTGACGAATGACATGGAATCGATGAAACAAATTCCAACGAGTCCAAAAACAGAGACTCTGGTAAATAACAGCTACACAAACCTGTAGGGGTTCTTTGAGGTATTTGCTTATTCCAGCAAAAACAAGATATGGAGCTGAAACAGAAACAAAAAAATGTTTCAAGTAGAAGTTTCTAAATACAAACTGATGCAAAACATTTCAACGTTTGTTTAAAAAATCGCTCGTTTTTATAAAATAATTTCTCGTTACTACAACTTGTTAAATTCACGATCGGTAGTTAGAAAGAATATGAAAGCCATAAATAAACTCGAACATCCTACATTCAATTCTCCATTTAAGCTAAAGTCAACTGGCAATACACACGACTTGAAAGAACTAACTTATTCCGTGAACATCTGCAGGTCCGTACGCATGCGGAAGTCTCAAGACGACATACTTCAGACCCTCAATTCCTGCCAATTCTCTCTCCACTTTTAACTTCTGAAGGCTTATTGATGAGCACGATCCAGAAGTAAACTGATAAGAAAGAATGTGCATTTCTTTTAGAGTAAGAATTTTATGTAAAAACTACTTTCATCAATCAGAAAATAGAAATTTCTGCAAAGCTGGAAATAACTGGCTTGTGAACTTAGCATCAGCATAATTCTCTCGCTCTATGTCATTTAACATTTCGGTTCATATATGATATTATTCTATTATATTATTATTAATTTTAAATTCCATTCAATCATCTTTAGTCCAACTAAAGAATGCAATTTATAGTGACAAATATTCAACAAAATTAATGATATCATGCCAAAATGGAGAAAGAGTTTTTTTTAACTCAAGTGAATCTAACAATTGATCTTAAACTCTGTCTATAAAACAATCATACTATTTTTAATTTTAAACATATCAAAATTGTAATTTAAGCTGTAGCTTGGGATTTATCCCAAAGCAACTCCCAACTACAATGAAGATAATATTAAGTAATTAATTAATTATTATTTCCTGTTATTTGCTGTTTGCCAACGACCAGTTTGATCTTTTGGATAAAAACTCTAATACTTACCTCATCCTTAGAGCACAATTCTGCAGAAGATATTTCTATAAAATATTTCACTCCGTGTTGGGCAGCCTCTCTTGCACAGTTCATGCTCAGTGTTAAAATCCCATCCTCATACACCTGTAAACAAGAAAACATTTGTTAAAAGAAAAACATGAATATAATATTTATCATCAAATGGTATAGCTAATGGCTAGACATAGGAAAAAAGTGTTATTCAGCAATGCCTTGAAAATGCAATAAGTGTGCATAAAATCTATCAAAACAAACACTTACTTTCATGGGCAACCATGGTTTGGTTTCCCCTGCACAGTTGATGACATAATCAAACTTACCATTCCCATATCCAGCAAAAAGATTGGCAACTGAGTCTATGAAAATTATTTTAAAAAAATGCTATTATTCTACAAATCTATTGCAATTATAATAAATCTAACTTTGTCTGATCAAGTTGATTTGATGAAATGTAGTTTTGTCCAATGATTCCTAACAAATATAAAAATAACAAAGATGATACAAATAATTAAGAATGCCAAAGGACTACCACAGGAAAACAAAATTATATTAAGTTACTTTATGTTCTGGACTGAGCCATGCCATCTCTGGTAAAACCTTATCAGCCACCACAACCTACAAAAAATTAAGATTGATCAAACTCTCACTTGCACTGATCGAGTTCTTCAAAGAATTTAGTCTAGCTAAAATCGTTTACAATTCAACTAACCTCCCCGACCAAATCATTCCTAATCAGATAATCAACTAGATTTCGTCCGATAAATCCAAGCCCTGTGGATAAGTCAAATAAGAATCAGTCGGCAGAGACCGTGCCAAAATTAAGAACCATTGTCAACCTCCAAGAACAAGCACATGAGGCTTGCATCCCGCTTCCGAATCCATAAAACGATGTTTACTAATTAGGCAGTCCAAACACAGCTTCCCCTTCCAAATTTGTTTTTAAGAAAAAAATAAACCACTCCTCGGAAAGTATTCGCAGTCTCAACTCGTAGCTCAACGAGGGCTAATTAGCCTTGCTAAGTAAGAGACGCTTCACTTTTTAAGAACTTCCGGAATTGTGGAACTCTGGTCGCATCATCGCTCGACGATGACAATTTATGTTACGGACTGCTGTGACACTGCAAGACTAGAAGTGCGTAGGAACTGTTGGGATACTTAACTATTTAATTCCTACCCAGCTGCACTTTGTCTCCCTATTTAGTGCATAGTTAGTCAAAATCAAGACAAACAACAAAGGGCAAATGATGAGAAAGTGATTTCACAAAATTGCAAAGAACCATACATCGCCAAACATTCTTGGAAGCTACATAATTGTTTCTCGAAAAAGGAAAGTTTTAAAATTACACACTGGTTACATCTTAGATACAGATTACGAGCGTCACAGCTGATCAAGCAATTCCCAAATCTAATGAAAGAACAATAGTGAACTTGAGTAACATGACATTTTATTGCAATCTGTACAAGCAAAAATTATTGAAACAAAATATCAGAAATGACAGAAAAAAAATCAGAATTTAGTTAAGATGCTTTGCAATGTCTCGCCCATTAGGTATAATTTTGTCGTGGAGGTTGTTGGCAAGTGCTTTTGCTTCCTTAGTACATGCAATGCTTGATGTAATGTTCATTTTGGTATTTTCAACTGCCCTCGAGATGTGGGAATTAATTTCTTTTAAATTTGAGTGACACTGAGTCAATGCATCTGTGTAACTTGGTTTTTTTAAAAATTGCTTCTGAAACTTGGAGCTCATTTCATCAATTTCAAGTTGGGGAACTTCGTATTTTTGACCATATTCCTCCTGAGCTTCTATCGATTCGTTTTTCAATTTTAATGCCAAATTGTTCCATTCTGTTTCTTCTTCTGCAAGTTTTTGTGAATAATTTTCTAGCTGTTTCTTGGTCGCTGCCAGATTGTCTTTGGTGGGATTCGGCAAGTGTTCGATGAGAGGAATCGGGGTGCTGCGACAAATGTCTCTTGCCAACTCTGGAAAAAGTTCTAGACATTCTTGCTTGAAATTCTTTGCATCGATGTCTGCATCTTCAAAAGTCTCTTGAAAGGCTTTTTCAAATGAACTACGAAGGCATTTCTCCACTTTGGCATAGATGGCCAATTGGGAATCAATGGTTCCAAAACTTTTTCTGAAGCATGAAATACTTGATCTTCTTTTGTCCATTTATCCTTAAATGTTTATCATTGCATTAATGATTAATTAATTAAGCAATGTATTAAGATGTAAGATGACTTCTAACTTAATTCTAAATTTTGCTTATTCATAAACAATTTGGAAGGGTATTAAGACAGGACAAATTTTAGTTAAATAGGACATCGCTACTGCAAAAATCTAAGGAACATACATAATAGCACGTGGTCCCAGAGGTATAAACTATAAATTACGTGCTAGGTTATCAAATTGTTATAAGCACTTTCGGGAAATGACTAAATCGGAGTCGTTCTAGCAAATTTTTGCATTTGAGCCGGCTTACTTTAATCCAAAAATAATGCCATTAAGTATTTCAATAATTTAAAAATTATAAAAGGATGTGATAATTACCTATTTTGAATGCATAGATCCACCTGCTGGCTCAAGAAAACCGAGGACCAAACCCTCCCGATTTTGAAAACAAATTCGAGCGCCTCGTACTTTTGTAAACACGGAGTCAGAAATGGTATTATTTTAACATTTAATAAAATTTCAATGCAACCGGTAACGCCAAAATGCCAATTTATTAAAAATGTATCCAAGTGATAATATGATTACAAATTGGTTTTATTAGTTGTGAAGGTCGAATTATCGTCCAAAAAATTAATCGGATTTCTAAATTGATTCAGTTTTTAATAAAAAATTCATTTTCTTAAATATCCCAAACATCAAATACGTTATCTTAAGTGCAGATTTATTTATTGATTATTTATTGATGTTCTTCAGATAAAAGCTCAAACCATTTTTTGTCGCAAATCTTGTTTCCTCGAATTAGAATCCAGTCGTAAATTTCGAGTCAGAACAAGTTTGAAAATGCGGGAAGTTGAATTTCGCTTCCAAAATTGAAAACTTTATTAAATCAGGAAAATCAACGATTTTTTTGAATGCACTTAGAAATGTTGAAGTTCACCGAGTAATGTGCATTATATAACAACTCAGTGCAAATTGTAAAAGCTTTAAATCGATCATTTCTAGGTGCAACTTTAAACTCTAATTTATCTTTAGAAGTATAACAAATTTGGACCTAAAATAATTGAGAAAGTAGTCAGCACAACAAGAACAATAACACCATGAAAGCGCTACTCGATACCTCTTTCTTGAAATGGATATTTCTAAATGTTCAAAAGTTTGTTTAAGAAAGCCATTATTTTCATTCAGAACCTCATGAGAGTTTTTCTAAGTTTTTAAACGGCTAAGACAGCTTTTAACAAATGTTCAGTTCACTCAAGTTGTTTTTATCGCCTAGCAGTGCAGTATTTATTGAATAAAATGCGATTTATTCTCAGATTTATTAAATCTCAGTATGCTATCTGTTTATAAGAGTCTCAGTAGCAGAGAATACTGGTCTACTTGTTGCACAACAACCGAAGATAACCAGTGGAAGAAATACGACCACAGTTATAGACAGCACGTAACACAATTAGAATGTTCTCACTCATAGCATGGTCTCCGAGTTGCACTTGAACTTTCTCGGATTGAATCTCAAGTTGGTAAAAATGAGCGCATCCGTCAGTACTATCCATCGGAAGTTATCATCGTCTGCTCGATACGACACCGGGCCTTTAAATGGAGCGATAGGAAGTGAATGGAAATATCGCACTGCAGATGATGTTCCTTGGATGGATCCCTATCATCCTGGTTGCCAATTTTGTTTTTCCGGGAAGCAATGAAGGTTGGAATTACTAGTATATGTGATCAAGCTGTACTATGAATATTATATTTTAATTACGTTATCAGTATCCATTAAATTTGTCTGCACTTAAAACAAATATTTGAAATGTTTATAAATTACTTAAAATCGGTCATTTTAAGATGGCTTCAATAAGTTTGCCAATGTTTCAATTTCTTTATTATTTATTTTTTTATATTGCAGCTTATGTAACACATTAATCTATTCACTGACACATTAGAAATTAATTATAAAATTACTCTGCTTATTACTATAGTAACTGTAATTAAATATTAACCTTGTGATAGCAAATAATCTGAATAATACTAATTAAATATAAAAATAATAATAATAATTAAATATAAAAACGTCCCGAATTGTTGGCCAATTGCGACATCTAATTCCACAACGAATGGACAGAATCCTTTAAAAAATAAGAAAAAAAAAACATTTGAAGGTTTTTTGACAGACACCCTCCAGGAATTTAGTGGCTTCGATGACCTGTTCATGAAGTACATGAGAGAAAGGAATGTACCCGGGGCCAACGTTGCCGTGGCCAAGAAAGGAAGGGTCATCATTAAAAAAGGTGCGCATAACGAAAAAATAAAAAGAAGATTCAGTTGGTATTTGTTTTCTTTGATCTCAATAATTTAAAGATTTCAGTCGTAGAATTGTAATAATTTATCTTATTCTGGTTAAAGTATTCCTAGTGGTTATAATGATAGTCATCTTAATCGTCCTAATGAATATAGTGGGAGTCTTGGACCAGTACTGGGATCAAAGCTAGTCATAAAGTCAAGATGTTTGTCAATGGAATTATGAATAAATTAGTTAATGATGATATTTCTAGCAGGATTAATTTCTAGCATATTCAGAATGATTCATAAATTTAACATTTGCTCGTGTCTTGATGTCACCTTGTCATCTTCACCAGTTCTCAACCAGAAATTTATGCATAAGAGTGTACACAGAGTAAAACAAATCGCTCGAGCTTTAGATCACAAAAGAATTTTCTCCGCATTTATTTTCAATTATTCGACTCACATTAATGATTACAGGGAAATTTATAGAGATAAGAATGATGGATGAAGTAGATTTCGAGACAACATTGTTCTCTAACGAATGATCGTTCAATGACAGGATTTGGACGAGCCAGTCAACAACGACTGATGACACCGTGGACAGTGGTGCGCATAGGGGAGGTCTCCAAGGTCCTGACCGCAGTAGGGGTGCTGAGGCTCGTGGAGACTGGCAAAATCAGTCTCGACCAGGCGGTTTTCGGAGAAAACAGTTGGATTTCGTTCATTTATTTGCGTTTCTCTGCTTCGTGCTCTTCTTCATTAACTGCGCGTGTTTTTTATTCGAGGTGTTAATAAACGCCACCTCGGATACTGATGGCTGTTCATCATTGAACGAGCATCTCACACGTTCTAATGGATGTTTTGACTAGCAGAAATTAACACAAATCAAGTAAGAGGAAACAAAGCATCATGCCAGTAACACCTCACTCCAAGAACTTCTATTGAATGATTGATGCTTGTGTCGTGTCTGGGGGGGAGAACCAATCAACGCCCTAAGAAGGAAAAATAAACAAAAACAAAAAAAACATAGACCCAGTAATTAGAGAGATTGCATAGCGACCGATTGAGACTCGACTCATCTTAAAGTATGCCGAACCTCTGGGAAGAGTTCAAAGTAACGGAATGTTTACAGTTCTGGATTCAGTGCTGGAATCAAAGAGCATTCGCTCGGCTGAAGTTGATTGAACAACTGTCTTTATAAGAACTCCACGAGCACTTCTTTCCAGCGCTCGATAATGAACCAACCGTGCAAGACACGAAATATTTTCTGCCTGCTTTTTTTTTTATCTTTTCCCTTTTTCTGTCACTCACTCATTGATTCGAAATTTCAAAAACACCTGCATATTTTCTCCGCGTTTTCCTTCCCTTGAAATAACTTCTTTTCTTTGGAATGCTTTAATTTCACATTTTTTTTTATAAAACAAATGTTGGATTTGTTTTTATATGATTAAAAATGATTAGAACTGAATAAACAACCATTTTAGTCGCATAAAACTAACTACATTAATTAGATAATCGCATGAACCTTGTACAACGATGATTGGACAATTCTTTTGCATGAAGGTCTCCTAAAAGAATATAGCCATGACATAAAAGACCAGAGGATTAGAGACATAACCATAAGGCATCTCTTACAACACACATCCGGATGGAACCAGAAATCCACCGGAGATTCTCTCTTGAAGCCGGGTCTTTTGAGAAAGTTCATCGAAGAAAAACTGAAGCACAAACTCCAGTCGGTGTACTACGATCCAGGCCCGGAGTCGAAGTCTCCGAACGAAGAGGGACGCATCGTGTCGCTACTCCAGCGCTATTCCACTTTCTCGGAGAGTTACAACGAACAGTTTGGAGTCCAGCAGAACCAGACAGACTTTCACCTCGGCCAGGGTAGGATCAACTCGGAGAAGAGCAAGGACAACAGCGACTTCAGAGACTTTAGACGGAGGCAAAGGACGAGCAAGCATCAGGAAATCACGAGATCCAACGTGGTCAAGTATTTCATCAAACAACCTCTGCACTTCGAACCAGGTTTACTAATTGAACAGAAATCAAATTGTTACAAATATATTAGAATAAATACAAATAAATAAATAAATAAATAAGATCGTCACAAACTCTTATAAACCAGAATATAAAAATAGTTTGTTTTTTAAGACATAAGTTTTAAAGTCAGAGTCGACGTTTGCATTAACAACGTGATAGAAAGGCAGAGACGTTATTAAATCAGTTACGAAAAATGCATTCCTTGTAAATCATCATTAAAATTTGTTTGCATAATTTCCACAGACATTACCTGTTTCAAGGACAGTCTGAAATCAATTCCTGATACTTCTGATATAATAATAATAATTAATATAATAATAATAAATATAGTAATATTAATATGGAATTACAAACACTAAGCCAAATTAAACTACAAAATATCAGGAGTGGATATCCAACTCTTTTTTTTAAATCATTTTTTCCAGGCACCCGCTATTCGTACCTAAACTTTGGTTACATGGTTTTGGGGCTTATCATAGAGAGGTCAACTCAACGGTCGTACGAGTCTTTCATGAGAGAGTTGTTGTCGAAAGTTGGAATTTACAGGATGAAAGTTGGCAGGAACAACAACAATAACAACAACAACAGGGATGGTGACATATCTGAGGTAATTGGCTGGATCATGTCTGAGATCTTGTTAATATTTTCATTCATTTAATTATTGGATCAAATATCGCTTCATCAGGTATTGGAACGTTGATGATAGCTGTGAGACAAATCTATTTTCTTGCAATAATAATATTTTAAAAACTATTGACTTATAAAAATGCAATAAGTTAGCATAGAAATTTAGACGTTTACAAAAATTGTTCATTTCAATTGAAAAATTACTCGTGATATACCATATCATTATATGATTAGGAAGTATATTAATCCGGAGGTGGAATACTTCCCGTCGAATTACGAGGGAAGCATCCTCTCCAGTTTCGAAGGGCACTCGCCATTCTCGGGAGAATCGGGGGAACTTTTAGACGCCTGTTGCGGTTGGATCTCCTCGGCATCAGACCTCATCATCTTCTACGATTCACTTTTCCATGGCAAACACTCGAGTTCCAAGCAGACCTTGCTTTCCAATGCCACCTTCCAGCAGATGATTGCCAGACCCAGCTACTCTGGCACCAAACAGGCCTGGTACGGACTCGGGTTGGTCGTGGAAGATGGAGGCAGGTAGGCTTAGACCAATCGTTGTTCGTTCGAAACTATTTGATTGAATTTCGTGTGACAAAGTTACTGGTCGAAATTTATAACATTTCCCTCGAGGTCGTTTTGGCACGGCGGATCTTTGGAAGGGTCGACCAGCGTCTTGTACAGGAACGAGCAAGAGTATTCTTGGGCGATCCTCTTAAACTGCAAGCTGCATCCCAACGATTTGGCCGACTTCATGAAATACGCCATCAGGCAGATTTTCCTGAAAAACAAGGCAGCCTCGCACTTTCTTGCCTCTCAGCAAACTCCTCAGTATACCTTGCCGTACACCTCGCAACTAGTCAACGATATCGATGAATTTCAGGAAGCCTCTCCTCGGATGAAATCTTACGATTTCTCATCGTGGTTATTGGAGTTTGAAAATCAACGATAGCTAATTTACAATTAGATAGTGCAGATGTTAAAACAGTTGCTAAGTATTGCTCCACTTCTACTTCCTTATGTGAACTGAGATCAGATTGAATTTTAGTCCCAAAAAACCTTCGGCTTTATCTTTCATACCGGATGAATAAAATTGATAAATGTGTGTTAATATTTTAGTTATGTAGTGAAAATATATTTCAGGGGCTCGTTGTACGATGTCATTTCTGAAGATGAATCGAATGTCGTCAAGCTGATGATACCGGATTTTAAGCTTCACGAATTTCTCGATTTGATTTCCTCGAAGCTCTGCAGACCAACCTGGTTCGATGCCTACGAGAACCCGAGTGGCCAGATATACTTCAACGTCATTTGGACAAAAAACGATGACCCATATAGCAGGTTAAATATATACTCGTCTGCCAAAGAATTATTTAATATCTAATAAAGCAACTCGTTGATTATCTTAGAATGAACTTCCTGCAACACTTTTACATTACAAGCAGTTTGTGTTCAATGTATCTGGCTTTTATACTTTATACATGTATAATAGACCTATTTATATTTATAAGTAACTGACAGTTTCATTTGAATGTTTCCAAAAGGTGGAAAATGTATTTCGATCTGATACCTTCGAGGTACAGACGTCGATATAACGCCAGAGTAGCCCAGGGCTACAGGCTCGCCCACGTGGAGACGTACGTGAGTAAAAAGAAGCTCAGGTATGCCGCTCTGTTCATCAAGGACGATTGGCCAGATTGGATAGCCTACGAAGGCTACAGCCCTGCCCGTCACAAGGCCGAATTCTATCGGATGCTGGAAGGAGGTTACAGGCTCGTGGTCCAGGCCATAGCAGAGTTCAAAGGCCGACTGTACGTGGCAGCCATTTACGATAAGTTCTTCATCGGGGACGGTAGGGTTCGCTTGGGACTGACCTTGGAACAGCTGAACGACGAATTAAACAGACAGGTCGTCAACGGGCAAATTCTCAGCTACGTCCAGGCTTACACCAACAGGGACAGACTGAAGTTCAGTGCGATTTGGTCTCCGCGTATTTCGAAGCAATGGGCCGTCAGTCCAGCTATGACCAAGTACACGTTGTTGAACAGACTGTACCAATATTCGGTGGCTAATGTTCCAGTAGCTTGTCTATCCTCGTATCACACGGATGGCGTCACTTACTACGTAGCGCTTTGGCGCTAGCAATGCTGAACTTCAAGCGACAGACGGATCCGAATTTCTGGAACTGAATTTCTCATTTTCGATGTATAACTAATTATTTTGTTGACGAGCGCGTGGAAAACCTAGAATCGGACAGTTCAGCCACTTTGACAGACAAAACGATCAGAGATAAAAACTTGGTTTTTAACAATTATGTTTCCAAATGATGTCTCAAAAGAAAAGCTTGTAATGTTACAACAAAATTAAAAGGTTTTCAGTCAACTATCTGGGAACAAAGGTACTGCACATCTGGGTGATTCAAACATTTTGCAACTTCCATGTAAAACGTTAGTTTTACTTTGCAGAATGACCAACTAGCTCGGAAAGTCATGATTAAAAATAATTCTCGTGAAACAAAATTAAGAAAGCCACAGTTACAGAAAAGAAAATAGGGCAGCATTTGAAACGTCACAAATTTCTTCTGTCCCTGTCACCTCGATCCTTCATTTTGTGTCTGAAATTCCTCTCGTTCGGGTTATTTCTCTTCCCGAATTCCACGCTTCCGAACTCCGAGTCGTTAGACTGCTTGCCTGCTCTTTGTCCCTTGTTCGATTGTCTGAAAGGGGCGCCACTCGAAGAATCGTCCCTTTGTTCCGAGAACCTGTCTTTGAAAGAATCTTTGCTCGGATTCTCCTTGAAAGCATCGTAGTCCGGGACGTTCGCGCTTTTCGTCTGCTCGCTCGCCATGCCGGCAAGTTTTCGTCTGGAAAATATCGACATGGAAGGCTCTTGAGGCACCAGGACATCATCCGAAAGGTAATCGAGAAAAGAAGATTCCTCTAAAACCGCTTTGCTCTCGTTCATCTTCATCTTCTTAGATTCGGAATACGAAATTTCGCCCGCCAGCTTCCTTCTCGAAGCGACGGCACAATATCCGTCCAAGAGTTTCATGTCCTCGGGGAAGCCGCCGAGAGCGAGATTCTTCCTGTCCAACGCGCCGTGTCTCTCCTTGCCGCATTTCGGCGGAGCGCTCGAAGGAAAGCTCGACGACGTCTTAAATTCAAACTGAGTGGTTTTGAGTTCTTCGATGACGATTTTGCACGAATCGCTTTGGCTATTCGCATGCTTTTCGCTGAACAGCATGATCGCCGAGCCTTCTTCTGAAGATTTATTTGACGGAGATGCCATCCGGTCGTCTACAGGCAGAGGTTTGGCGGATTCTATTGCCATGCAAAGCTCTGCCTTGGTTGGTCTGCAATAAGAAATAATATTTTATTGAAATCTGCATGACAAAGCAAACAAGGACTTCACCATTACATGGTTAGCATCTTCTTGTGGACAGTTTCAAACGACTGGGACATTGCTCTCCAGCTACTGTTGATGCTTTCCAAGTTTTGTTTCAAATCATGAACTTCTTTTCTCAGCTGTTCATTCTCTCCAGCAAGCTTTTCAATTTCTTCACATTTTGAAACCTATTAAAAATACAGGCATTCAACATCCAGATTTGTCAACAAGCAAGAGCTACATAAATTGATAACTTATTTGATACTTCAAAATTCATAGATTAACGTATGACTTATGGCATGTTGATTCTAAAAATACACTAAATGGATGTTGATACTTAACAACAATGTATCCATAAGCTTTAATGTCATTCAATATCTTGTTGCCCAGTGGACAAATTAAATTTTTAAAAAATTATGAAATCTCAAAACTATCACAAAGCCTTGTTAATTATATAGCATGCTTAAATGTTATCATCTTACAACTTATTTGTAAGCAAAACAAATTTAAGAGTAACTGCCTGCTCTTTCAAGGATGCATTTTCCTTTTCTAGTTTTTCACACATTGACAAAGCATTATTTCTTTCCTCGACCAGCGAATCTAGGACTTTATTCATCTTCAATAAGGAAAAATTGTAAAACTAGACATCTTTTAACTCAATCTTTTGACTTAAAAAGCCACATGCTTACATGGTCAAACTTTTCCATCCACATTAGACATAACTCAGGAGTGATTTGGTGACAAATTTCACCAGTGTCTGCATAATCTAAAGCCTTTTCCATCACCGAGCTTACGACCCGAGGAAACTACGGGACTCTTGGGCGAAAATTGAGATTGGCGCCCCTCACGATAAACAAAATAATATTTTGTTCGTACCGTCAATCCCTAATGTATTTGAATAAAAAAAGATTAAATTCCTTAGAATATTTTAATTACACGATGAGGCTTTATCTTTATGATCATTGATATCTAAATTATCGATGAATATATCCATAAATTAGTTTTATTTTTGACTTTATTCGAAATTCGGTATTTCTCACTTGATATCGATATTCAATTTAGAATTTTCCATTGTAACTTGGTGATTTTGCTTATACATTAGTAATGTAATAGGATATTCTGCCTTAGATATTCTGTCTCCATGCGGCAATTTCAAGGCATGCAAAGAAGATAATTTGTATCATGCACTTTTCCTAAGTGGTTATCTTATTAATCTCCTAAATGAATTTCGTCGTTCACTTTCGTTGAGTTTTGTTTAATTCATTTTAATTTGAAGCAGTTGTTAAAGCATATGGCAACCATCTCTTGAGAGTCGAACATCTTTTTCTAATCTGAAGAACACTACATTTCTGTTGACTTCAGCTGTCCACAACTTTTGGTATTATACAAAAAGCCATATTTATTACGTTCATGTAAATGAATATATACAAAGTTCATTGCGATGTCAACCTAGTCAGAAATTCATATTTTCAGTACGCCCTTTTCTTGGGACACGATTTTTAAAATTTTGATTTGTCAATGAAATACGGTTTGTTAGAGATCACAAGCATGTAACATCGGCGACAAAGGTTTCTTTCATCCACGAACCAATTGTTCGATGTCCATCAAAATGATTACAAAACATTGACCTAGGAAGCAGACAGCTTTTACCGTCCTCCATCTTGCTCTGAGATGTCGTACAAAATTACTTCTTGGTCTTCGCTTCTTCTCTCGACACTGTGCCACATTCCGTAACTGAAGTAAATGACAAACCCTGAAACATAAAGAGGAAGGGACATTTTGTAAATTATCATCAACAATGAATTGAATTTAATAAAAGAGCGACTTTAACCTAGAACCAGCCAGATTGTGAAACGCATCCAAGTGATGTTGGAGAGAGTTATCATCAAGTAGATGTTGATCAATATGGATGAGAGGGGGAGCCACGGTACTAAGGGCGTCTTAAAGTTCAGGGGGCTCTGGTTTTTTGGCTGCCTGCTTATGAAGACGCCCAGGAGAATGGTTACGAGCGCCAATGCGCACAAAACGACGACTGAGTACCACTCGATTGAAGCTGACGATGACGAGTTTTCCACATTTGGGGTGTTTTTGTTTTTTAGGGCTGGATCAGAGTTGTCGGTCACGTTGTGACTAGAATTTGGTGTCATGAGATTGGTTCCGTGCACAGAAAACAAGCAGAATATCACCCACACGATCACCAGCAACGTCGTCGAAATGACCACTTTCCTCCGAGATCTAAACGCGAAATTGAAGTTCAGATAATGGCAGACCGTGAGTCCATTATTTTAAGGTTTTAACTTTCAAATTTCACAGAAAGGGAATGTGAAAGCGTTCCTTAGTTAAAACGATGATTTGACTTGAATAAAGAAAAGGATTTTTACGACAATATTCAATTTCAATAATAATCATTTTATAAACTACACATTAGCTATTAATAACTACCCATGCAAAGGCTTATGCAATTTCCAGCAAACAAAACATCGACCCACTTGTTTGTCGGTTCTTCGGAAGACAAAGTCGACAAACTGCTGATACTGTTGTCCATCGGGTGGTAGGATCCTTTGTGCAGTTTTAGCGAATAGGGTTGGGAAAGATTGGAGGCGGCGTCGTTGAACTCCTGTTGTCTTTGTTGTTCCTGTTGCTTGCGTACCCGGGCCTTGTACTCTTCGACGACCGACGACTGGGAGCTGACACTGGCCTTACCCGACTTGGGCTGACTCGTGGTCGAAGTGGGTGTCGGTGGTGGATCAGCGAATGCGTTGTCCTCGACCTCGGAGTCGTCTGCTTCGTCTCGCGGTTTGATCTTCTTGACCACTGTCGTCGTCTTGGTCGGAACGTATCTGACCTGGGTTCACGTTTTGGGAGACAGGTTGAGGGGGAATTACGTAATTCGTGATGATTAATGATTGGAGATGATTCCAGTCGACATTCAATTCGTTTTTCTTAAAGTAGTTTGGACGGTCAATTGAAAATTATGGACATTCTTTAATGACTATATGTATTTCTTTTTATGTAAATAAATGTCTTGTAATTTTTGATTTTTTTCGGTTTTCTATATTTTTATACAATATTACTTTTTTAAAAATTATGTTTGAAGGAAAATATATGTAAGTCTATATTTTAAGATATTATATTTTAATATAAGAAAAAAAAAAGTAAGCTTTTCCATAAGAAGAAAATGAAATGCCTCATTTTAGACTTTTAAATTACAACACCAATGAATGAATATCAAATCCTGGCAGGATCAAATTATCAAATTGATAAAAAAAATCTTTATTTATCATCAGCTCAGATCCCCATAAAAAAAAACAATTCAACGAACCTTGTTGTTGCCTTCCCCTCCGACTTTCAAGAGACCGGTGTCCTCTGTCATGGACACCCTCGTCCCATCGCTGTTCGAGGGTAGTCTGCCTAGTCTATTCGAGGACGAGAAACAGCTGTTCGGGGTTGCGGAGTGTTGCTGGTGATGGTTCAGCTGGTTGCCGGAAGAGCCGGCCGTTCTCTGATGATCTTCCTTTCCCCAGGCCGGCCCGGGGACAGAATTGGAAGCCGTCAGGCCTACGGATTCCTTCTGGTAGTGGAGGATCAGGATGCTAACGGCCACCATGGTGTAGGCCATCAGAGTCCCGATGGACATCATCTCGATGAGACTGTCTAAGTCTAGCAACAGGGCCGCCAGGGCAACCAAGATTCCGGAAACGCAGGCGGCCACGACCGGCGTCTCCGTGCGCTTCCAGACGTGTCCGATCCACTGGTAGAGCAGTCCGTCTTGGGCCATGGCGTAAATGTTCCTCGGCAGGGGGTACATGGCCGCCAGAGTGGCCGCGCTCAGGCCGCAAACCCCTCCGACGGCAATGACGTACTCGGCTCCGAAGACCCCCCTCTGAGCGAAGGCCTTCGGCAGAGCAGCCGTCGAGGCCAAGGTCTTCCAAGGGACGAGCAGGGTGAGAATCGAACTGACGCACAGGTACGCAACGAGGCAGATGACGAGCGTGATGACGATGGCCACTGGAACGTGACGGGTCGGGTTCGTCGATTCCTCGCCTGACGTCGTGATGGTGTCAAAGCCGACGAACGAGTAGAAGCAAGTGGCCGCTCCTGCCATCACCTGGTGATGATGATGATGATGACGACGACGATGAAGAAGAAGATGATGGTGATGTTATGGGTGAATCAATATGATTAGTGCCACGTCAATATTCCACATTTTGAATACTTTGCCATAGATATTTGTGGACCTTGATAATTCCGTTTTGATGATAAAGACAATCGCGATACACCAACACACCCAATTGTGGTACCTCACGACCTACCCTAGGGTACCATAAGGGTATAATGACGTTAAGCAATTATTAACAAGACAATCTACAAAACCTACGATGACATTGATACTAAAAAACAACTTTGATTAGCGAATTATACGAAAAAAAAAGGGTGAAACATCGCCGGGATTTCAAGCAGATAACCGAACACGAGTGTGTTCGATTGGGTTCAGCTCACTCGTCGAGACGTGTTGTTGTTGTTGAGGTGGTGATGCACAGGTTATGGATTTTTTAATGGACGCCCAACGAGGGCAGAGGCAGAGGTGTCTTTGTGTTTAATAATCTAGTTTAAGTCCGTGTATCATCGATTGAAAACACTTTAGTACCAAATGAGGTTTTATTGGACATATCGAGGCATAGCAAAAAAAAATGATGACGATAATAATAATAATAATAATAATAATAATAAAAAATAATAATAATAACCATTTATGTAATATTGAGATGAAGAATAAGATAGCGACGATGTTACGATAAAGATAAATATCATGATGCACGAACATAAACTTCAAAAACTAAAACGTACGTGAAACTATGCTTAGAAAATCATTCTCTCCGTTCACGTCATCATGAAATCATCATCGTCGTCGTCATCGTCATCATCATCAACATCGTCATCGTCGTCATCGTCGTCATCGTCATCATCATCATCATCATCATCATCATCGTCATCGTCATCGTCGTCGTCATCGTCATCGTCATCATCATCATCGTCGTCACCGTCATCATCATCATCGTCATCGTCATCGTCGTCGTCATCGTCATCGTCATCATCGTCATCGTCGTCATCGTCATCATCGTCGTCGTCATCGTCATCATCGTCGTCGTCGTCATTTAACCATGAAAGCTTGTGTCAACATATCACGAATCACTGCATATCGCATCAGAGACCTTCATCATTCCATCAACACCACCATAACATCAGAGAGGGGGGAAGGGGTGTCACGAGGCCCCTAGTCATCGTCATTATCGTCGCCGCCACCACCACCACCACCACCACCACCACCACCACCACCACCACCACCAAACAAATCCGGTCGTCAGTTGGCACAACTCACTCCTCTGAAACCGAATGGAAAGAACCCTCCTTGCGATTGGCTCCAGTTTTCAACGTCTGCGTAGAAGAATCCAACGCCGATGATGCAAACGATGACGGCCAAATTGACTACAGTGAAGACGACATTGATACGTGACGATACCTGAAAAGGGTATCATCGATCTGTTTGTTATTGGTGTCGGCCCTCAACGAGTCAATTGGTTGCCGATGAGGCTTATTGTTTGACAGATGTTTTCATGTCCTGATTAAGATTGCAATGTCTGTACTTGATCGTTTATCGATGGTGTTTACATCGTTATTGAAAAATATGTATATATTTTTTTAGCCGTTAAAATTCTATTATCTTAAAATACATTTTGAGATACTAAAATGCTATGTTATCGTAAAAATATATAATAAATATAAAAATAATAAAATATATTCAAAATATAATTATCACAAGTTATTATCAATCTAAAAACTAGATTGTCATAATAAAAGATGCTATTATTATTATTATTATTATTGTTATTATTATTATATTTTCATGAAGTTACAGTCTTTATTTATAAAGCAACGATTATACAACATGAGGCCCACTTTGACTCCAACACAGGAAAGTCCGGTGACGACCAAAAGGAATCCAAGAGCCAGGAAATCCGGATAAGAATCAAACCAACCTGTTCCATCCATCAAACCAACTTCTTCTTCCAAGTATCTGGAAAACAAAAGTCAAGGATCAAAGTAGGAACGTTTCTCTTGTCCCTTTGACCTTTGGAAGAGAGAGAACGATTTGGCGAGGGGACCCTTATATCAGGGAGGGTAAGGTGCCGTGGGACCCCTATATCAAGGGATGATGATGATGATAGTGGTGGTGATAATCGTACTGATACTGATGTCTTTTTATGGGAAGGATTTAATGATCAAAGAAGCAACTTATTTTTGCAGGAAAACAAAGTCCAAGACTATTGATATCCACTTACAATTTATTTACATCTTATTTATTTATTTGTTTATTTATTTATTCATTTATTTATTTATTCATTTATCTTATTTATCCGTTTATCCAGGTTCGTTCGAGCGTTAGTTAGTTCTTATTCAGAGGCCATTTTGTGCCCATAAGTCGGAACACTGGAACAAAGCGGATGTTTATCTGGATTTGGAGCCTAATTCGAGACTTTATCTCCCTGAAAATCTACCACCTCCTATCTCCATTTACAGTCCATGAAAATTAAAAAAAAAAACTCAAAGAAAAAAAAAAACAAAAACAAATGAAGAAAAAAGAAACCTTCTGATGGAATCGTTGAAGATGGAATCCATGAACTGACTCCAGGCCTTTCCACTGGCAGCAGCTCCGATGATGTTCTCTAAAACCATGTTCCACCCGATGACGAAGGCCCAGAATTCGCCAACACTGACGTAGCTGTAGATGTACGCTGATCCAGCTTTCGGAACTCTAGCAGAGAACTCGGCAAAGCAGATACCTGGAATAGAAACGGAAGGATGATGATGACGACGACGATGATGGCGATGGTAATGATGATGATGATGATGGTGATGATGATGATGGTGGTGGTGGCGATGATGATGATGATGAGGAGGAAGAGGAGGAGGAGGAGGAGGGGAGGAGGAGCATGATAGGGTTTAGACTAGAGTGATGGGTTCATAGGTTCGTTGGGTGTACTTGGGTGAAGCAATTTCGAATTAAATGTGTTTCTTAATTCGATTATAAAACATTTGGTAAAAATACAAATACTTGATGAAAAAATTAATAATAATAATAATAATAATAATAATAATAATAATAATAATAATAATAGTAATAATAATAATAACAATAACCTACTTGTTGAGAATAATAATATTTGATGCTTATTATTTGACAATATTATTGTTTACATGGCAACAGATATTGTATTATGCGAGGTCAAAGGTGGACATCCGTCAACTGGAATTTTCGTGGAGTCGTTCAACTATTCGATGTTATTAAACAATATTAATCTAATAATTCAGACATTAATATGATACATTATTAATTATTAAAATTTAATTAATTTATTTTCCATTTTATTATTTTATTTTTAATATTTGTCCCGGAAGAGTTAGTACTGGCTCTGTTTGTGTGTCTCCTAAAATGTCGATTTCAATTTATTTTTGATTTATTTTTGAGAAAAAAATGTAAAATGAATAAAGATGAAAAATATGTAAATTTCGGACATTTTAATCCAGATATTTGAATGAGTGCCTGCATGTGAAGCTGTGAAGCTCTGAAATTCAACAAATTTTTCAGGAAATCCCCCAACAAAATCCTTTTCAAGCAAAGATTTGTTGTGAAATGCTTGTTATTAATAACATTATTAATGTTCAATTTGTTTTAAATTTGTTTTTAATTTGTTTTTAATTTGTTTTATTCAATTTATTTTTGACTTTCAGTTTCTTATCAAAAAAGACTTTTTTCCAAAGACTTTAAACACGACAATAACATGAGTTCTCAAATGATCAACTTTATAAATTCACAAAGTTAGGCTTTAACGGCTACAATCATTGGAGAGATGACAGGAAAAAACTAACATACTGACGCTGATTCCCTAAACCTACCCAGACCCTACCCTAACCCTACCCTGACCCTACCCTGACCCTACCCTGACCCTACCCTGACCCTACCCGGACCATAACACTGACTCTAGAAATCTACAGAAAACAGCCAAAATTTGCTTCTTCAAAAGATGGCTTTTGTCTGACTCACTATTCCAAGCATCCAGTCTTTTTAAAGATCTCGTACGCTTAAGGGCTCCCCTTAATGGTCTCGCCATTCTCCGTCGGGTGCAGTCTCGGGTTTAAAAATGTCCTTTTAGCGCGTGGTCAGAAGAGGCATTGAAAGGGGAGGAAAGAAGTTCCATGGAAAGGACTTAATGGCGCCACCTCGGCAGGTGCTCCATCCGAGGCACGAGGGAGTGGACAAGTTTTCCGGCAATAATGGAAAATAAATGGCGGCTTTCGAGTGGACGGATTGATCGACGATTTAAAGGAAAGAAGAAAAGGAGGAAGAAGAAGAAGAGGAAGAAGAAGAAGAAGAAGAAGAAGAAGAAGAAGAAGATGATGATGATGATGATGATGATGAAGAAAGGAAGGAGGAGTGCAAAAGGAGGAAAAGGATTTAAAAAGAATTGCGTGGAAAAGAAACAAAAAATTATTTATTCATTTATTTTCCGTCAGCCAGAAATGATTTTAAAAGTTTTCCCAGAAGAATTTCTTAAGATTCAATGGTTTAATTAATTATATAAAAAAAAAACGGAAAAATTAATTTTTTTATTTATTTGCCACAAATGATTTTAAAAGATTTTCAAAAAGTTATTTCTTAAGCTTCGATAGTTTTATTAATTATTTAAAGAAAAACGAAAAAAATGATTTTTTTTAATGACCGCAAATGTTTTAAAAACCAGGACAAAAACTTCTCGAATTAGAAATTAATTCATTCATTAATTCAATCCATCAACTCAACAATGCATCAAAAAAGCACAAACCGCCATCTTTTTCGTTTTTAATTTTAAATTAATTCGTTAAAATCGTTCTCGATTGGTTAAAATTAATTAGAAAAATTAAGAGCCGAAATTGAACAGCAGATGTTGTCAGAACGAAACAACTCGAAAACCCCCGGAGGGCCGACCGCGGGAGTCCCGAGAGGGGGTGTGGATGTTCCACGGGAGTCCAGACCAACATCCGCCGGAAAGGAGTGACCGATGGTGATGAAGGAAAGAAGGAAATTGAGGTATGGACTGCGACTGATGGCGAAGGATGCAGAAAGCCTTAAAGGGATGATTGAGCACCCATCATTCCATGACATGTGCTTCTATGACCGGAAAATACCTAACGATACTCGGCCAGACCGAGGAGTACGGAGGCGTACGGAGACGTACAGAGGAGTAGGTAGAAGGATGCTTTGGATAACAAGGAGATTAGGACAAGCAACGATGCGATAAGCAGAGCTGTATGCTTCCCTAATGATGGCTGTAATCCTTCGACATCTTTTCCAATTTTTCAGTGTCATTTCCATTCCATCCCTCCATTACTTTCATCATCCGATTTCAATCACTCGTGTCCGTCTCCGTCCGACAATAGCCGAGATGCACTCATGAATATGCACGAGGTTTATTTTTTTTATTTTTGGCACGTTTAATAATCTAAATAAAAAAAAAACAGCTCGTTTGCCAAAGCACAAATATGAATAAATTAATAAATTATTAGATTAGGATTTATTAGAAATTAGAATACATACCCTCTCATTAATTATTCAGATATGTTAATGAGATGTAATTCTCTTACATCCAACTGGACATTAAGATCCTTTAAGCTGCAAATAATAATAATAATAATAACAATAATAATAATAATAATAATAATAATAATAATAATAATAATAATAATAAAAACCCTGGAAATCTGTCAAAATGTAAAAGATGGAATATGGATATATATTAGGATTTACAAGTTATTCAATAACGTCGATAACAACTGTCTGCAGTGGTATGGAAACAAGGTGTTCATGAATAAACATCAGGTCATGAATATTAATCAATGTTGTTAGTTATTCGATGACGTCACCAATAAACAACGTTAAATCTACTTGGCAAAGCAAGCATAGAATTAATGAACATACATCTAGACTAGGAGTTAATATCCAATAATGAATTAATAATATATAATAATAATAATAATAATAATAATAATAATAATAATAATAATAATAATAATAATAATAATAATAATAATAATAATAATAATAATAATAATAATAATAATAATAATAATAATAATAATAATAATAATAATAATAATAATAATAATAATAATAATAATAACAACAACAACAATCAACCAATCAGCAGGTCGTTACCTGCCAGGAAGGAAGCAAATGCAGCGATGAGGAATGAAACGATGACTGCAGGTCCAGACAAGTTCTTGGCAACGTTTCCAATGAGCAGGTAAATTCCAGCTCCTAATGTGCTGCCTATACCTGGATCATTTTGTGACGATACGTGATGACGACGACGATGATGATTTTGTTGGTGCTGATGATGATGGACGATGACGACGACGACGATGCTGATGATGATTGTGGTGGTGCTGATGATGATGGATGATGATGACGACGACGATGATGATAATGATGATTGTGGTGCTGATGATGATGACGACGATGATGATGATGACGAAGACGATGATGACGACGACGACAAAGGTATTTGATTTTTAACATGTGTTTGGTGGTGATGCTGCTGTTGTTGATGATGATGATGATGATGATGATGAACGAATAAATATTATTTTTTGCTCCCACGCAAATTTAAGCCGCTTATATAACGGTCGATCACTCTCACTGAAGGCTGTTCTTTTAATAATAATATTAGAAAATAAAAATCTTTAAATTTAAGAAGCTAATTTAAGAAAAAATAATATATATAACATAATTTAAAATATTAACAAAAGCAATCAGTAATATGAATAAAATATAAATAAATAAAAATACAAATAAAATAATGAAATAATAATAGAAACCTTATTATTATTATTGTCATAATGTTAGAATATTATTTTATAATCTTCGTTTTATAGTATTAATTAATAATAATAAATATTATAGTTATATTTATATCATTATCAATATAAATAATAATAATAATATTATTATAATTATAATAATAATGTCAATAATAATGATTATTATAATTATTATCATAATATTCACAACATTGGAAATAAGGAAACCTTCTACGTCCGCCTGGATTGCATAAATTGTACATAAAAGAATAATTGCAAAAAAAAGCAGTAAAAATGTCTTTTCCTCCATTATTACCATGTCCACCAGCATTTATCTCGGATCTGTTCCGACACGGATGGCATAAATATTTCATTTATTTATTTATTTATTTTATTCATTTATTTATTTATTTATTCATTCTTTTAATTAATTAATTAATTAATTAAATTAATTTATTTGTTTTATTACTAAATTGGAAACAATGACAATATTATTTATAACTAAAGTGGTTCTACCTAAGTGTAATAATAATAATAATTTTATTGTTTTCGTATAATAACAATAAATCATCAAATGCGGTCAAAATGCAGTCTGCGGGGGGTAATAATTCATCGCAAAATTCAACAAAAATGTAACCGTAATAAATTGTAGCTTATAATTATTGCTGTTGTAGTTGACGTTGTTGTTGTTGCTGTCGTTGTTGTTGTTGTTGCTGCTGCTGCTGCTGTTGCTGCTGCTGCTGTTGTTGTTGTTGTTTTTGTTGTTGTTGTCGTCAAAACAAAATGAAAAATAGAGTCATTAAGCATTGGAACGTGGCAATGAATCGTGATGAAATGTTGCTTCCTTTTGACTGCCTTTTGATTGATTATGACAGGACTTGACATTTTTTTTCAGGGAAATTAATTATATTCTCATCTGTGCCTCCATAATTAACTTGACAATCGCCTTTTTTAAAATTTTAAATAATAATAATAATAATAGTAATAATAATAATAATAGTAATAATAATAATAATAATAATAATAATAAATAAAAAAAAATAAAATAATAATAATAATAATAATAATAATAATAATAACAATATTAATAATAATTATAGTTTGGTCTCCTAAATTCTCAACATCATCAATGGTGTCCCTGTACTTATATGATTATCAAATTTAATTAACTTGTTATTATTATTGTTTATTATTTATTTTATTTCTGTAAATACGGTTTAGCCATAAATCGATTATTGCTGTTATTATTATTATTATGTTTTTGTTTAAATATTTATATTTTAAATCACATTAACTTAATAGTAACATTACTATTGAAATGATTGCGATTACATTTTGTACGTCAATTTTATACATTAACTTTACTATTTAAATATTTTATTTGCCATAATAAATTCTTTTTTATCTGTTTTTTAATTCTATTGATATTATTTCCGATATAAAATTATAGAATAAATATTACGTGGCACGATATGAATCACGTATAACGGAGAGGAATGATGGATGGACAGATGAAAAGAACATTACCAGTTTAAATTCTCGTCGGTGGATATTGGCAGATGGATTTGAGATTATGTTGGGGATGGAGGGAATGAATGAGCAGCTCAGTGAATGAATAAATGGATGAAAAGATGGATGAATGAGTGAGTGAGTGAATGAATGAATAGATGGATGAATGAGTGAATGAATGAATAAATGGATGAATATATGCATGAATGAGTGAATGAATGAATGAATGAATAGATGGATGAATGAGTGAATGAACGAATAAATGGATGAAAGAATGAATGGATAGTTGGCTCCCCAGTGAGCAGAAGATGATTGAGTTCAAAGATGTTCAAAGATTCTCGAGACTATTTGGCTTGGAATGTGAGATGTGTGTGTATATTGGAAAAGCAGGCCTCGGCCGCACTCGAAGGAATGATAGTTGGATGGAGGAAAGTAATGATCTCTGGAGTGGAGGATTGTGGGATGGATGGATGGATTGACGGACGGACGGATGGATGGATGAATAGATGGACGGATGAACGGACGGATGGATGGATGGAAGAATCGATGGCCGGACGGCTGAACGAACGAGCGAGCGAACGAACGGATGGACGGATGGACGGACGGAAAAACTTCATCGGCAGATGACGCACCGAGAGCTGTGAGATCAATAACTCCAAGGCAGCGCTGCAGTTGAGTTTCCTGCAGACTCCTGACGTCCAAAGTCTTTTTCCTGGAAAAGGCAGACCAGACGCCCCAGCAACAGGCGCCCAGTTTCTCCCTCGTCATCGTCATCGTCCTCTTCATTTCTTTCTTTCTTTCTTTCTTTTCTACTTTCCTGTCTCGACGTCTTCCTCGGCGAAGCTCTGTTTGGCGCGTCACTGGTTATCACTGGAGATTTTAATATTTAATTAATTTAATTAATTGTTGGAAATGTTATACGTAAACAATAATAATAATAATATTACAATGATAATAATAATAATATAAATTATAATTTTTGCAATAAAAGAATTAATAATAGTAATAAATAATAACAACCGGTATTCTTAAGTAAATATAACAATTGATGTTGTTGTTATTATTGTTATCAATATCAAAAGAATTTATTACTATGCTAACGAACGACGAAATTAGATTGTGCACAACTCGTACTCAATCATCATCGCCGTCGTCGTCATCATCACCATCTTCCTCCTCCTCCTCCTCATCATCATCGTCATCGTCATCGTCGTCGTCATCATCATCATCATCATCACCACCGTCTCCGACATCGTCGTCATGGTCAACGTCGTCGTCTTCCTCATTATCTCCATGGCATCACCATGGAAACTTCCGAATGCGTTCAGCTGAGCGTGAAATATGAATGACGTCTGAGTGGAACATTGATTGCTGGACCTGCCTGGAACACGCAGTCGATATTCGGGCATCCGTCATCATCCTTGTCATCATCATCATCACCATCACTACTACCACAATCATCATCATCATCATCATCTGCGTCCACGGCGACACTTCAGTCGCCACACCGAGGCTGCGAGCACCGAAGAGTAGGGTTGGGTTGGGTTGGGTGGGTTGGATGGCCTGGGGTCCGACGTAATCTCTTTAGTGCTAATCCAATAGAAATTCCTGACCAATTCCGAGCAGAACTGCTCATGGGGAACGACAGCTGTCCTCAATCATCATCAACACGCGGTGTCATGTCACGGGAGGAGGAAGACGACGACGATGATGATGATGATGACGACGATGATGACGGTGGTGGTGGTGATGATGATGGTAATGTTGAATGTGATGAAGAGTACATATTGCTATATTGTTGCTGGGATAACAATGACGACGACGATGATGACGATGATGATGACGACGATGATGACGACGATGACGGTGGTGGTGGTGGTGATGATGACGATGACGATGACGGGGGTTGTTTGCAGATTTCTATTTTAAATTCAGTCAATTCATTTAAGAATGAAAGCGAACGAAAGTTGCGTGTCTTCAACGAATGTTGTTGAAAATTCTCGGCAAAAACCAAAAAAAAAAATATTTGTTTCCTTCCGGAAGAGATGGAAAGAACAAACATGGCAGACATCACGTGATCAACCTAAATATAGCTCGGGGATCATTAAAAGAAAACCATCAACAATAACAACAACAACAACAATGCAATAATAACAATAATAACAATAATAATAATACAAAATAATAGCAATTATATAATAATTACATTAATAATTATTATGCCCTGCAATAATTATTATATTCTAATTAAAATATTGCTTAAAACGAATAATGGTTATATAATTCAACGGAGCAGCCAAAAATAGCATGGAATGGAAATCCCTGCCACGTGACAGAAGAGAACAACACAGGAAGGAGTGAGTGAAAAGGATGAAAGTCAAACAGCGTTCAATAAACGCCGAAATACGACACTGTCATTCCATATCCTGATTGGTCACCAAATATATAATTGGGTGAGGGTGTCATCTCCCCAGGGGAGTGGCCGGGGATGGGGTTGGCTGGAGATGGGGGAGTTGTCCTGATAATGATGACGGTGAACAAAGCGTGACGTGGACAGACACCAGGGTCGCGTGGCTAAAGGAATTTTCCAAGGAGCGGTCCAATCATGATCATTCGTTTACTTTCAATGCAGCCAATCATAGCCTTATGTGCGCATCACGTGCTCATGTCATCCAATCAGCGGGGAGGAAACAAGGACTTTAAAAATTGTAATTAATTTTTTGTTGTTATTATTATTATTATTATTAAAAATAAAATGTATTTTCCCTGAGATTGTTGTTGATGGAACACCATCGAAGATCAGAAACCACGTGACATCCCCACGTTATGAGAAAATGTTTTTAAATTTAAAAAAATCGTTTTTTTTCTCTCGACAAGAAACTGTCGTTTATTTATTCATGATATTAATATTATTATTATTATTATTATTATTATTATTATTATTATTATTAATAATAATAATATTATTATTATTATTAATAATAATAATATTATTATTATTATTATTCCTCATACGTAATCATTGACTGGAGGACGTTGTGATTGTGTCTATTCAGTGTTTACCCCGGCCAATTATAATTTATAATTTATAATCAAAGAATTATGCAGCTAATTATGAAGGAATTCAGGATAATTACAATGAGGCACTGAAGGCTGGGATAGAGGAAGCCATCTGTTATTTCTTATACTAACGATTACTAATCGAGGCTCATTAATTATTCAATCTAGTAACACTACGCGACATGAATATTAATTAGGTCGGCGTAAACACAGTGTAGAAACTTATAATAGCGTGTCGAGAAGATAATAACTTGCGAGGGCATTGTTCGGTTGCATCCGTTACAACTGTAATTATGAATATATTTCCCCCCCCCCCCCGAGGTTCATGAATAATTTATGAGTTAGAACAGCGATTGCGGAAGGATCTACGTGCAACCAATGGTAATAATGATGGCTGAAAAGAAGAAGATGGTGGTGATGATGATGATGATGATGATGACGACGACGACGACGACGATGATGATGATGACGACGACGACGATGATGGTGATGATGACGATGATGCCGATTGAAGGCATGGAGATGTAATGAAGGCCCCTAATTGACGTCCATTGTTAACGCTGCAAACAGACACTCGCGATATGCAAACAAAATACGTTACCGTTGCTCTGAAACAGTCGCAATAATAATAATAATAATAATAATAATAATAATAATAATAATAATAACAACAATAATAATAACAACAATAATAATAATAATAATAACAACAATAATATTAATAATAATCATCATCATCATCACCATCATCGTCATCATCATCTTGACATCGACATATTTTACATAATCATCAACATCACTTCAATTACCGTTTCCATCACAAGAAGAGTTTGGCCTGACCTTGTAATTATAGCCATTATTTGTAAGTAATGAAGGCCAAATACTTTCGTGCCTCCCCATGCATTCCCCATGCATCCCCCATGCACCCCCCGTACCCCCATGCATCCTCCATGAATCCCCACACGACCCATGCATCCCCCATGCAATCCTCACACGACCCCTACATGTCACTCCCACTTTTTTCCCGTTGCCACTGGCAACCATTTAGAAGCGAAGGATCGCCTTGTTGACGATTCTCAGAAGTCGTCTGCTCCTTGCAAGTGTGTTTTGCGCGAAAAAGTTTGACGAAAGAAAGGAAATGATTTTCCGTCGAATTAAATAAGGAATAAAATCAAATAAAACGAAAACAAAATAATTATATTAATATAATATAATATAATATAATATAATATAATATAATATAATATAATATAATATAATATAATATAATATAATATAATATAATATAATATAATATAATATAATATAATATAATATAATATAATATAATATAATATAATATAATATAATATAATATAATATAATATAATATAATATAATATAATATAATATAATATAATATAATATAATATAATATAATATAATATAATTAATTATATTAATATAATTAAAATGATGTAATTATGTTCAGTACAATTAATATGATTAGAAGTAATTAATTACATCAATTTATGACCTTCACGATCTAATATCGGTTCAAGGTCAAATATGGCGAATGTAAACACGACAATGTTGATAATAAAAATGACGAAGAGGACGACGAAGATGACGATGACGATAATGGGTTTTAAAGGTTATCCGAGCAAGATGAGTGCTGGATGGTGCGTGAAAGTTGGAAATGGAAAATTATAAAAAGGCATATTTTGATAAAAATATCGAATTAATAATTAAAAAAAAAATCTAATTAATAAAATAATAATTAACGTGTAAATCTGTTTAACTTCGAATCTTATCACTGTTCTGGAATCAACTACTGATGTGAGATGTTGCCTACATAAATCAGTATCATCATCATTACCATCTTCTTCTTCATCATCATCACTATCATCATCATCATCATCATCGTCTTCACCATCATTATCATCATCGGCTAAAAATATCCATCGTTGCAACGAGGCCGCACGCACGAAATCTTTATCCCAGAATGAACCTACACTGTTTATAACGTAGTCAACATCATCATCATCATCATCATCATCATCGTCGTCGTCGTCATCGTCGTCATCGTCATCGTCATCATCAGTATAATTCTAAGCAGCAACATCATTATCGTTGATGTCAATGATGATTGAAATGTTATCATCACATCAAATTGAAGTCCGATAAAACTTTATGACCTGCAAGAGGGCCAAATAAAACATTTTGTTCTAAGAAATCAAATAATATAATTAATAGGATGTTTAATAAAATATTAATAAATAAATAAATACATTAATTGATTGATTGATTAATTAATTAATTAATTATTAAGCGAAGCTACTTGGATCAGTCGACAAATTTCCAATAAGATCAATAAATGACAATAAATGCAACAACAACAACCGTAATAATAATAATAATGATAATAATTGAATTACTTTGTTTAAGTTTTGGACTTTTGCTTGTTGCTTCTATTTGTTCATGACTGTTTTTCTGTTTTTATTTGTGTTGTGACTGCCTGTGATCCCTTGTTGGGATCTGGGGTCACTGTTTTCCGGCGGAGCCGTGATTGTGAATAAACAAATAATAATAATAATAATAATGATAATAATAATAATAATAATAATAATAATAATAATAATAATAATAATAATGTGATTAATATTCAATAGCATCGACTAATAATAAATATTATAATGAGGTCACGAACTCACCTACTCCAAGATCGTGTAATGTTGTTTTTTTAATTATTTAATTAATTAATTAATTATTTATTTATTTATTTTCTGTTATCCTCGCATTCCTCCACCTTGCTTCTCCGTTCTCTTCTGATAAAAACCAGTCCCCAATTCTACAATTTGTTCCTCTTTCTATCCTCATCATCTCTCCACCATCCGATGAGGCTCCGCCCCCATCGGCTTATGAATATTCAGAGATGGATGATGATGACGACGACGACGATGCTCTCACTCGAGGCGATCGAGATGCTTTCGATGCTTTTGAGAGTCTGGTTTTGCCCTGTGTTTATTAAAATGATTTGAATATGTTAATTTATTAATTGCTTATTCAAATCGATCCTCACTACTGACGAGGGCAAAGGACATTCGTTATCACTGATGTGACCTTAACAGTTGCACTGACGACGACGACGACGACGATGATGATGATGATGATGATGATGATGATGATTAATTGAGATTCTGGTAAACATTAATGAATCAATTAGGTGATGAATTGGTTACTAGTACAGAAAATCTTTTTTGTGGTTTTATCAGTTAATAATATGTTAAATAATAAATAAATACATAAGTAAATAAATAAATAAATAAAAATGTTAATTTAATTAAATTATGGTAAAAATTAAAATAAAATTTTAAATTAAAAATATTTAGATATAAATGTAATTTAATATCATATATAATTAATTGAATATAATATATTATATAGTAATATAATATTTTTAATTAAATGGAATAATCTAATTTATTTCTTTCGCGACATTAAATGCCGTAAATCAAATCTTCTCTATTTAAATTTTTTCTCAGGAATTTCTTGGAAAAGAAAGATTTATTAGATTAATTTAATCACATTTTTCATTAAATCGGTTTATTAATATTTATAAATCATTAAATAATATTAATTTAAAATAAATATCAACTGATTGATTGAAGGATTAATATACTAATTCTACGTTGTTTATATGTTAAAGCCATTTAAATTTTATTCAAATTCCTGATGTTCCATACTTCCGGTTAATTAGAGGCGGTGGCAATGCATTTTTTAAAAGGAAAATAAATTATTATAAATAATTATTATAAAATTATTATAAATATTTAATTTAAACAGTTTCTCCGCTTATTTTTGAATTGTCTCACGAACAAAAATACATGTCGTCGGACCAAACAATCTCTGATAAACATCGATTTATGAATTTCAAAATGTACTTTTGTTTTTAAATAAGTAAAATTCCTCTATATAATAATAATGCTGATAATAATAATAATAATAATAATAATAAAATATAAATAATTTACCTATAATAAATATAAAATATATTTTATAAAAACTATAAAGCCTTGAAATTGATATACATACACACACATAAAATACATTTGTCTTATAAAAATAGAAAAATAGAAATTATTAAAAAAACAAATTATTTCGAATCTTTGTGTCTCGTAAATGTGAGACCATAATAAGAGATAATTTGACAAGAATTGTTTAGGAATTTTAATAAAAATAATTTCTTTTCTTAGAATTCCCTCCAGATCACTTGTAGGATTTCCTAATGAGGTTCCACGCCTCAACGCGTACTCCGTAAAAAGAAGTCGTTGGTGTTATTTATTTATTAATTTATTTTGAATTTTAAATCTTAAATTTAAATATTTACACGTTTATTGCATTAATATTTATTGAGATGATGCATTAGCACGAAACCCATTAAAACCACGTGACACTTCAAAAGCATCAGCATATTTCAGTAGCAATGCTTGCATTACAAGCAGTTATTAATATTAATGAGGCTATTAATAACGCAGGTTGAGGTAATTTGAATATAAGCCTCTCATTATAAGACCATTATTATAAGACATCATAGACATCTGAGACAGCTCAACATCACAACAACAATACCACAAAGGTCACAACAGCACACCACAACATCACAACAACACCTCAACACCACAACGACACAACAGCACAACAACACATCACCACAACACCTCGACCTGGCAATTAATGACCCTCTCCAATTAATGAAATTCCTGTGATTCAGAGGATCATCAGAACTTCTTTTCAGCCTCTTGCTTGCTCTCGTTGCCGGGTTCCGTGTTGTTGCTGCTCAAGTCGTCTCAAGTCGTCTGCTCGGTTGAAGGCTTGATTGATTGATTGATTGATTGACTGATTGATTGAAGGATTTCAATCGATCACGTCCAATCGAAACCTCTTTTGTTGAAACAAAACAATACAAAACAAGTCGAAAAATTGTAAACAAACGGTTCCACAAGCGGATATCGAAGTTGGAATGTCGTACATTTTCATTCTCAGACTGTCAATCTTTCTTTTCCTGGTCAAGCTGTGGGAGGAGTCTGATGCTGCTCCACAACGAGGTTAGTTAGAATTGATATTAATTAGGTCATAAATTATGTTAATTTGTCCATCGTTGTCCTAACTCTACCTATAACGATATCAGTTTGAATCTGTTAATTTTTAATCTGCGTGGTTAAGAGGTATATATATATATATATATATATATATACGGTCAATATAAACTCTATATATATATAGTTATCAAAAGAGTTTAAATATTGCATGTGTTTATTTATAGGATTATTTACTATTATTGTATGTTAATTTACCAAATATTGAAGAAATACAAAAAAAATTATTCACAATTTTATTATTAGTTAATAAAAGTTAATGAATTAATTCCTTAATTCAATTTTCCCAGGAAGTTTGAATCCTATTGAATTCAATGGAAATATCAAATGGGAAAATGAGGTTATCTTTTTGATGAAGGAATTACAGTCTTAACTTTATTACATTATTACATTATTACATGTAAAGCACTTTATAAGTTAAGTGTAAGTATAACTAGCCAATTTAAGTGTAATTTATCGACTTTATATATTATAAATTATTTATTATATTATTATATTTATATAACTGGTTATTTGGCAACATTTTCATTATTTTGGCATTCTCGTAATTGTAGCCATCGTAAAACTGCAACAACAGTGATTAATAAACAACATTAGACCAGAACAAAGCATCAAGAATTGTATCAATACTGAAACAATACGTAATTAACATAATTTACAGGATAAATTAAGCACTAAGTTCAAGGTCGCGCGTTACAGCAAGTGGCGTTTCAATTAATTTACAGTAGCCATAGAAACAAACGTAGAAATAAATTCCACACCAGGTTATCTTTGAATATCAAGCCCACACCTTCGAGCCATTGAACCACACCCTCTACAAAAGAGTCTCCACCAATGGCAGCAAGGACGGCACGGGCTACCAACTCCGTCTCGACAAAGACGCCTGGCGGATCGACCTCCTATCCCGACCGAATCGTGGCGTCCACTTGAAATCGTCGGATCTCAATTCGAATAATTTCAAATGGTCTGACCTCAAATGGTACTGGTGCAACAATAGCGACATTGTCATACAAGAAACTCATTACAGAGCCTTTGAGGTCACTTCCAATAGCAACATCACAGGTTGATGTCGGTGATGATGATGGTGATGGTGGTGACGTCATGATGATGATTATAATAGCAATAAGATCATAAGAATATTATTATTTTTATTAAGACTAAAGCCGAGTAAAAGTCTACGAAATAATTTCAATCCCACGATTAAGTATCGTAATAAATTTATTTAATTATTTAGTATTTCATAAATTTATTGATTTATTTATTTAGCAACGTAACAAATTTGTTTACAATTTCCCGTCATTTACATATTATATAATAATAATAATAAGAAGATTAACGCTCATAATAATAATAATAATAATAATAATAATAATAATAATAATAATAATAATAATAATAATAATAATAATAATAATAATAATAATAATAATAATAATAATAACAATAATAATAATAACAATAAAAGAAAGAAACTTGATAATTGCGACTGCATAATTACAAAGCAGTCTCAAGCCATTTCTTCTGCTTGAGAAATTAATAATTGATTGGCCGTTCTGTTACTCAGTTGATATTTACTGGACTTTAGTTAAAAATGTTCTATGAACAATTAAATTAATAAATAAATATAATAATTTTCTTTGTGCCATTTATTATTATTATTATTATTATTATTATTACTATTATTATTATTATTGTAACAAGTTCTGTGAACTATTTATGTTGTAATTACTTGACATCTTGGGATAATGTCATCAGTCAATAATATCTATCAAGATAACATAACAATACAGTACGGTGTAATATAATATAATATAATATAATATATAATATAATATAATATAATATAATATAATATAATATAATATAATATAATATAATATAATATAATATAATATAAAATAAAATATAATAATATAATATAACATAATATAATATAATATAATATAATATAATATAATGTTTAATACTACAAGGACTTTAGTTAAGAAGGGTGGCATTATAACCCATATCTGCATGTGCATTTTTGATTACAACATATTACTTCATACCATGTCGGACCACAGCGCTTTGTATTTCAACATTGTATTTCAACACATCATATTGTATTATTAAACATCACATTGTATTTCAACATCGTATTGTATTATTAAACATCATATTGTATTATTAAACATCATATTGTATTATTAAACATCACATTGTATTTCAACACATCGTATTGTATTATTACACATCATTTTGTATTATTAAACATCACATTGTATTTTAACACATCAAATTGTATTACTACGCAACATAACGACAGACGACAACAAGAACAACAACAACAACATGGCCTACCAGATCGCCGTACCTGTGCTTGTTCTCACATTCATGGTCCTGATAGTAGTGGGGATAATTTTGGTCAAAAAGTTCCGCAAGGACGTGGCGGACCAACCGCAGCCCAAGAACTTCCCGACACTTCGAGAAGCAGATGGATTGACGCTGAGTCAGAGCATCAAGGTGGGTCTTGTATTATAATGATCGTTAATATTCATGATTGTTAATGTGAATATTGATAGTATTATAATGTTGATTTTACTGTAAAAAAAAATAATAATAATAATAACCGTATAATAAATAAATGTATGTATAAGCATATATTATTAAACATTTTTTTTATTTTGACAGTCAAAATTTTAATGATAGAGTATTATCACAATAGCATTAAAAACATTTATTTATGGAATATGCAATTAAAGTAAACTACTGCTACAATACATTGTATTGTATTATTGTATTGCATAATTTACGACCATATGTTTCCAACAGTCAAACGAGTACATGCAGGCTCGGACGATCCAAGAAATCCTGAAGACGAAAGACAGTAAAATAGCAGATGAAGGAGGTTACATCAACATGGACAGAAGCAAACGATAGGAGAACTATTTACGTTGTCTTTGTAACTCATTACAAATTCATTACATCCCCTTTACATAATCTTTAAATTCCCTTTACATATTCTTTACATTCTTTACATATTTTTACATTCCCTTTACATCTTCATTACATTCCCTTTACATATTCTTTACATATTATTACATTCTCTTTACATCTTTATTACATTCCCTTTACATATTATTACATTCCCTTTACATCTTCATTACATTCCCTTTACATATTCTTTACATATTCATCACATCCTATTTACATATTCTTTACATCCTCTTTACACTTTCTTTCTCTTCTATCAGTTCCAGTCTCTCCGACAGTTGCCTTCGAGATTCATTGTGTGTCATTGTTGTTGTCGTCGTCGTCGTCGTCATCGTTGTTGTTGATGTTGTTTACGATGTGTTCCTATTGGAAACGTTTTTGTCAAGTGTTGCCATGTGCCTTGCAAAGCAATTGTTGTGAGAAAAAAGTTCCAAAAATTGTTCTACCTTGTTATAATAATAATAATCTTTATTATGTTTATATAAATAATTGTTAATATTATTATTATTATTATTACTATTATTATTATTATTATTATTATTAATGTTATTATTATTGTTGCCTGTCATTATTGTTATCATTATCGTTGTTTTGATATCTAAGATGATTTGTGATCATGTAATAATTTTAATAAATTTACTTGGTTTATTAATTTACATTAAGCTGAGAAATTGTAATAAAAATTTATAGCAAGACAAGTTTTTAACAAGCAGGAGATTGAATCCTTCAATATCACCCACCAGGCCATCATTTGTTGTGACGTTGTTTACTTTCTTCATACTTGGATTTTATTTGAAAATAATAAATAACAATTTAAATAATATTAAATAAAATAATTATTTTCAAATACATTTTAACATCTTGCTGTTTATTATTTCAATGCCAATGATAATGATTTGTTCTCGTCTGTTCTTTTGCCAAAATTTCAATGATGGCTGATATGGGATATTCGTAATGAAAATATAAATTGAATAATAATAAAAATAAAAATATTAATAATAAATATCAATGCTATTATTATTATTATTTAATTTATTTATATTTTTAACTTTTAATAGTAAAGTCAATTTTTGATTTGAGGCTTTAAAAGATGATAAATTTTAATAAAAGTTCAAAGGTTCACGCGTAAGTTCAAGGGGAGGTCCCGAATTTGCATAAATTTGCATAAGCAATGAATTATCCCGAACTGTTGAAAATCTTCAAACCAGTAATAAAGACATCTTTTTAGGAACGAAGCATTAAAAGTATTTAAAAGTTATTTTTATCACAATAAATTCCAAGACAGCTTGGAAGGCCAGCCATTATTATTATATTAAAAATTTTTATTATTATTATTATTATTATTATTATTATTATTATTATTATTATTATTATTATTATTATTATTATTATTATTATTATTATTGTTATTACAGACAATGCTTTGAGATTGTGTTACAGTTGAAAATATCAGACTGCTTTTGAAATAAATAAATAAATAAGAGTGAACATTTAAAAAGAATTTAAATTCATATGAAAACAGCTTAAACATAATCACGTAATGTTTTCATGGTAAACATAAACGACATGCTACGAAAAAAATACAAGTAGAGGTTTGTTTACATCACCTAGCAATTGCATACTTTGTTGTGTTGTTGTGGCCAGCCAACCATGACAACTTTGGCATCGTGCCAACAATCAGGCTGCATCCTCGTAGCAATCCATGCGCGCGATTCACTTGCGGAACACCTGACCGGGCACCTGCTTGGAACCCTGAGTTTTTTAAAGCGCCCATCGAAACATCATCATCATCATCACCATCGAAGGACAGCTGATCGCAAACGATCACGTGATGTCTCCGGGCGATGGAAACGGTTTCCAAGGAGTCCTGGAGTTGACCAGCGGTGCGAGGGCACTCCAACTGAAGCATGACCTTGGAAAGGCCGACAGGTCATTGAGAGACCAATGGAAGGTGATGATGATGATGATGATGATGATAATTGATTATTTTTAAATTAATTAATTTATAAAGTTTTTTTATGATTTATTAAATACTTAACTTTAATAATAATCACTTTACTGACGTTATTTAAATATAATTAATATTTAAATTAATTATTAAGTAATAATGATTTAATGAGCCAATTATTTAAAAGGGGTTTTTTCTTTATAACTTATTAAATATCTTTTAATAATTTATCGAATATTAATTTTATAATTGCATAAATATTCTATAATTAATATTGTTTATTTTATTTTTAATAATAATACTCTATTTATGATTTCCTTGAGATTAAATAATAATTTTAATTAAATTTCCGCTCAAGGATTACACAAACAAGATGGCGTCGATAGAAGAGAGGAAGAAACAGATGGAGGAGAGAAGGTCCAACATCAAGGAAAACTATAAGAGGCTCAACATTTATTTGCAGGTTATTTTAATGGGAATCTTCTTATATATTTTTATATTAATTATATTTAGAAGATTATTAATATTAATAATAATAATATTATTATTATTAAAGTATATCTACAAAGCATAATTGTTAGCTCATTTGGTTTTTGCAACTTCTAATGTGAAAGTCTATTTGATAAATCGTTGCCACCTTGATCATTTGACTGACTGAGTGACTGATTGATTGATCGATCAATCGATCAGCTGATTGAACGGTTGGTTGACCGAATAACTGATTGGTTGATCAAAATGTAGGACGTCAACACAAAGAGAAAGCAAGCATTGGAGAGGGTCCATCAGATCAAATCGATAAGAAGCCAAAAAGAGCAGGACATTCAAAAGTCGATGGCAACATTTTCAATTTATTCCTTCATTTAATTTATTTGTTTATTTAATTTATAATATTTTTGCAAAACAAAAGAAAATAAATGATTGATTACCGTAATTTCAGAGATAAATTACTTTTTGAATTTATTTGATCGTTATTTATCGATCCACTCGTACAATTTGAGGTTGATTGAAATTATTAATTTAGTTTAACCTCCATTAAAATCTTCAAAAACTGCAGCATTATTCATGAGCTAGATGAATATTGATGAACTTTAACTCCTCCCCTTGACCCCAGGTTGAACCAGGAATTAAACCAACTCCGTCAGGCCAAAGCAATGGTCCAGAACGAGGTGAAGAAATATTCAAAGTTCGAATCCTACCTTAAACAGGTCAGTTCAGTGGGCGGGGCTAACGAGGTCAATGACGTCATCAAAGTGGCAAGCACACTGACGCAAGAGCGCGATGTGAGCGGAAATTATAAAATATAATAAATAAAAAATACTTAAATAATTTTGTGATTAAATTTAAAACACCTGGGGTTATTATTATTATTGTTAAAAATTAATTTAACAAAGTAAAATATTAAGAATTATTATAATAACATTACTATTATTATTATTATTATTATTATTATTATTATTATTATTATTATTATTAATCCTGTAAGGTTAATAAGATTAAAAATTTTTTTTTTAAATAAATAACAGTAATTTACCAAATAATGAAACGAAAATCAATATCAGCAGACATCATTCATTTCAGAATCTCTTGGAAGGCATTTTAAGGAATGAAACAGAACTTGAGGTTCTCAGAGAAGATTACTATCAGTACCAACAAGTAATACTATCAGTACTAATAGGTGATGTTATCAGTACCAATAAGTAATACTATCAGTACTAATAGGTGATGTTATCAGTACCAACAGGTAATGTTATCAGTACTACCAGATAGTATTTTGTGAGGTAATGTTACCAATACTAACTCATAATCATGTTATGGTGTCCACTATTATCACCATTTTACACTCCTTCAATGACCTAATCAAATTTACCTGTTTGTTTAATGGATTCCATAGATATTTAAACTCCTCACAAATAGATTTATTAGTAATCAATTAATAATTATACATTAATTTATATTAATTTACATTAATTCCACATTAATTTCTATCAAATCCGCATTAATTTAAATTAATTCCACATTAATGTTTAACAATTCCACATTAAATTTCAGTCAAAGGGCGACGAAATCGTCAATTTGAATTTGGAGTTGTTCAACCTGAAGGAAAGCACCTGCAGATTGAAGGACAGAATCACGGAAGAAGAAAAGAAATGCATCGAGTCAAGCCTCATCTCGGATCAGAGAGTAGTCAAAATTTTCAACATTATCAGGTAGCCACAAATGCTAGAAGGTTATGACAGTTATGTAATAACTAACTCATAAGACCCTAATGAAATTCCGACCAATCGGATCGTCTGGAACAGGTCAGGTGACAACCTCCTCCAATCGCTGAATCTCCATGCCGTTCCTGACAAGTCAGAACAAGATGTCAACAAAACCTGTGCAGACGTTCAGACTGCCACAGGCGAAAGATTTACGAAGGTAATCAATTCAGGACGAATGTTCTGTCACAGTTCCACGCCTCGATTATTGGAATCAGAACCTATGCACACAAACGCCATTTGACTTATCCTCAACGTCACGTGTACGACTTCCATCACACCCACCGAGATGTCGTCATCATCATCATCACCTTAACAACCACCATCGTCATCATCATCATCATCGTCGTCCTCATCGCCCTTATCATTTATTTATCAAAACAAACTACAGGGCCTTCTAATGACCACTTACATCGTCATCATCATCATCATCGTAAGATCGTAATAACGATGCTCATCTTCGTACAACACGAGTCTAATTCCCGTTTCAGGTCGTTGAAATGATTAAGGACATGTCTGACATTGTTAAGAAGCCTCACAAGAAGATCAAAGACTGAGAATGATCACATGACCACGATTCCACCGAGAGACGGAATGTCAATCACTGATTGACTCCACCCGTTTTGACTTTGGATCGTGTAACAATAACGATGACGACGACGTCATTTGCTCTCCTATTAATTTAATAATCACCAATTTTTAAATTTTCTAAACTAATCTCCTATAATTAAAGCTGACCAATCTAACTGAATGGGATTGTGCGCTCAGGAACTTCATAAAATGCACAAACCCGTCATCATCGTCATCGTCAACATCACCACCACCACCATCGACGTCGTCGTCATCACCATCACCAACGACATCGTCATCACCACTACCATCTTCACGTGTCGCTCACTCGGATAGAAGCTTTTGGACTTAAGTGCTTACAAAAGATTTTAAGAGATTCTAATCTCGCCATGTCACGAGGACAAAAATTTGCGGACTAAACCGGACACCAGATGTCAGGGTGGTTTCAACTTTCGAGTGACTGCGTAGAATATAAAAAATAAAAAATAATTTAATGACAAAAAAAGTTCACATCCGAAAAAGTTGAACTCGAAACGCGGATCGTCAGCGATGACCTAACATGCAGCTCTCAGCGTGGTGGTGGTGGTGGTGGTAGCGGCGGCGGTGGTGGTGGTGGTGGTAGCGGTATATTACGTAAATAAAAAACTGAGAGAAAAACTTTTTTTTTCCAAAAATCTGCATTCCAATAAATCCTTTCGAGAACCGAAGTCGCTCTAGTTTTGGCAGCTCGAACATTGGAAAGAGGAAGAAGAAGAAGAGGAGGAAGAAGAGGAGGAGGAAGAAGAGGAGGAAGAAGAGGAGGAGGAAGAAGAGGAGGAAGAAGAAGAGGAGGAAGAAGAAGAAGAGGAGGAAGAGCAAGAAGATGATGAATAAAATCTCATGAGTTAATTTCAAGACGGATCATAACTTCTACTTCCGAATTAACTGGAAATTGTCGATGAAAATAAATATATTTTTTCCTTTCTTTTAAACTGCGACATTGTTTTCGATAATAAAAACTACGATGTTACAATTGAAATTACAACCACAATATATTATATTTTATTATAATTAAATGCACACACTTTTATCGTTCATATCTTCTTCTTCCTCTGTGAATTCAATTCCTTTGTCCTCGAAAGACCGGAGATCGCACGCACGCTTCGACGCATGCGCTCCCAGACGGCAGACGCCACCTCAGAACGGCAAGTAAGACGGCGGATACTTTACCAGCAACCACCTCTTCAGGTGAACTACCATGTGTTTCCATTCCAATGCCTCGCAAATCTGGAAGGAATTGGGTGATTATTAGGGATCATATATTAGTTATTAAATTCAAATCCATAATAACAAACTGAATTAAAATTCATTATAACAAATTCAATTAGATATTAAATTCATAATAACAAACTAATCCTTTTTTAAGCTGCAAGTCAATTAATAATAAGTTAATAATGGACGTTAATTCGTAGAGTAATAACGAGCTTTGATTCTGATTTCTTAGACGATCGTCCGACCGAGTCCGTGACGTGGACCAACCTCGATGATCTTCTCGTCGACCTCCTTCGTCGACTTCTCCTCCGCCTGCTTCATGAGCACCTTCAGTGCCTTCCCGAAGTTCTTGTGGACGACCGCATGCCTCAGGTTCAACTGCTGAACCTGTGAGCACAAAGAAAAGTTCTCTGTAACAACAACAATACCAGCAGCAACAACCACAACAACTATGGCAGTAGCAAAAACAGCAACAACAACACTACCATCCATCAGCACCATCATCATCACTTCTTTCACCGTCATCATCATCATCCTCGTCGTCATGGCACCTACCTTGGTGTCGTTGGCATCCGTGAGTCTCATGACGTCTGTCATGATCTCGTCCAACTTGACCAGGGACAGGTTGCCCTCCGTCGAACTCCCCTCGGGCATCTTGTTCTGGATGAGGAGGTCGGCCAGTGCACAACCCATCTTCAGCAGGCATTCCAACAACTGGCTCTTGCTCTTCTCCATAGCACTTGAGAACATCAACAAACAGTTAACAATAGCAACATCAACAACATCAGCAATACAATAAAACTACTACTATCATGGCTACTACAAATTAACTATTATTATTATTATTATTATTAAATCATGATCCTTTGATAGTCATAATAACAAATCCAAAATAAAACTTCATTACAATTACTAATTAATATTAATTAACGATCGACCAATCGGATCGGTTCGAATCGTCCGATCGGAGACTCACGTTTTCATGAGCTGAGGCTGGAAAGAGTCGTTTTTGATGCTGAAGAAGGAGACGACTTTGCTCAGGTCGAGCAGTGCAACGGCTTTGTCTGCCACTTCGATGATCCTCGTCAGTTTGTTCAGTCGATCCTGGATTGAAAATTTCAATCCGTGATTGAAAATCCACGACGTTTCAATCCGTGACGACCTTCTTATGAATCGATCGCTTAGCATTTAAGTGGTTTATTTGCCTAACTAGGTATTATTAAGTTTATTATTATTAATAATGATAACTTATCGAATAACTTGAGGATTTCAAGGGGGTAAATTTAGTCAACATTCTCACAGACAACTGAACCTTGCTCGAATCCAAAGCATTGAGCAGCGCGACGTGGACAGACGCGTCGTTGGGTCTGTCGTATGTCAGCTCGTCATAGAGGGACTCGGACGCTCCGGGATCCAATCTGTCAATTGAAGGGGGTGCTTTGTTGTTAATTATTCTTATCATCATCATCACCAACACCACTACCACCACCATCGTCGTCATCATCAAACTTGAACGTGAAACAATCTTAAAGTATTTGATGATGATGATCATCATCATCATCATCACCATCATCATCATCATCATCATCATCAACAACACCCTGACACTTTTGGAAACAATCTCAAAGTACTTGGTGATCCATGACGTCTTGAGTTCAAAGACCGCAGCCTCCATGTCGTCCTGCTTCGTCTTCTCCGCTTTCACGACGGCGTCGACGGGCGGCGACATGGAGCTGTCGACGGCCACCAGAGTCGAACTGTTGCAAGATTGGTTGCTGGCGCTGCCCGTGGCAGGGGCGGGGCACGCGGTCGAACTTCCCACGACCTTGCCCTTCTTGACCGGGTCGCAGAGTACGTACTTGAATTTCACTTGATCCTGTGCAAAAAAGAAAGAAATTATAAAGACAGAATAAAAGAAAGAAATAAATGGCTTTATTGTGATTTTGGTGATAATATCTTATGACAAGATAGTAACATTAATGATGGCAAGTTTATTATTTTGTAAAATACGGCAGTAATTATTAAATAATTGCAAATAAAATATTAACTATGAAATGTCAACTGCAGTAATGGTGGACATTATCAACTATCAAACGTTTTCTTAACATCAATAACGACGATAAGTTTATTATTTTGTAAAATACAGCAGCATTAAATATTTAAATTAAAAAATAAAATACTGATTGCAAAACACAGTAACACCACTACAAAGTAAGAAGCCTAGTAACGGCAAATAATAATAATAATAATAATAACAATCAATTACTAACCACTTTCTTGGCCAGTTCATCCTTAAAGAGCGTGAGGTGACCCGTCAGGTAGTGACCCGCGGAAGCGACCTTCGGCAGTTTGTCTTCGGGCAGAGGCACCACGTACAGGGGGCAGATGCCGTTCCTGGCCAACGAGGTCGCCCCGAACTTCTTGCCCCCGAGCATGGCCTGCTGGTGGGTCGAGTAGAGGTCGAAGTTCAGGGGAGAGGGCAGACGGTGGTGCAGGTTCAGGGGCGCGTCCTTTAGCTTTTCGAGCATCTCGCGCTTCTCGTGTCGGACTTGAAGTTTCAGGATGTAGTCGCCCTTCTCCAGTTTCACTGAGTACTGGACGAGAAGTCGTTGTTGTAGTTGTTGCGAGTATTAATTGTTGTTTACTGATGTTATTGAGTTTAATCAATTTTAGTAATTATAATAAATATTTATAATCTTATAATTAATATTGATAATAACAATGAACGATGGTCTCTCTGAGATTATGAACAAAACTATTAGGTACAATTGTTCAAATTAATTAAAATAAAATTCTAATTATTTAAATTTAAACTTTTTAGAATGCTTTACTTAGAACAACAGCAACAAAAACAATGACAACAAAGGCACTGTTGGCCCTCGCAAGCATTGTTGTTGTTGTTATTGTTGTCGTCTAACCATGTGAGTGTACGCATCGCCACACTGGAGGAGTTGCTTGTTGTTGTCGTAGAGCATCCAAAGCTGGGATTCGAACTCGTTCTCGTACAACGTTGAACTCAAAAGGGCAAAGTCTGGCATCACGTCACCTAAATGACATTAAATAATAATAATAATAATAATAATAATAATAATAATAATAATAATAATAATAACAACAGTAATAATAATAGTAATAATAGTAACAATAATAACAATGATGATAACAATATTAAATAATAATAATAAGAAATAACTTCTAACTAATAAATGTATCACAACTTACATTAATAATAATAATAATAAATAACTTATTATTACTTCTTTAACATTGTAATTATAACTTTAATTATATTATTCAAAAATTCCTTTCATGGACCCCTGACCTTGTTTGTTCTTGGTGAAGTTGTAGGTGAGTTCAAGTGCATTGATCCTGGCATGTTCTGGCATCAAGTCACGTTCCCCAGTCAAGCATCTGATCTTCCAGTCTGAAGGTCTGATTGGTCGGATTTGAAATTTTTAAAGCCCAATTGTCACTTCTGATTGGTCGAATTTGAAATTTTAAAGACCAATCAATCATTTCAATCAATGACGATGGTGGCTTGAAAATAACACGCATCAAGCTATGGAAATGTTTTTTGTTCAAATCAGAGAATTGCATTGAAAAAGTCATTTGAAGTCAATCACCTGCAATACAACATTATTCAAAGCAACAACAACAAAAGCCATCATAATTGAATTAATTAACCAATTAATTAATTAATTAAATAATAAAAACCTCAAAGGTTGGACGTGGAACTTCATGGCCAACGAGGGCGAAATTTCTTCTGCTTGAAGCGGCGAGGACACGTTGAGTCGGAAAATGCCATCGCCTGCCAACTGCAGACGACAATGTTGTTGTTGTTATGGAGTTGCAGTTATAGTTATTTATAAGGCTGGATGATGACGATGATGATGTTAATTCTTATGATGATTATTATTTCAATTCATAAGTTTGAAGTTGGATTTGAAATTTGAAGTGCAAATAGAAATAAGTTAATAACTGCATTGATAATAATAATAATAATAATAACAATAATAATTTGAAAGGTTTTGAAACAAGAATAGAATTAAGAATTAACTAAAAAAACATTGGAAATATTATTGTGTCATTTATCTTGACATTACTATCATCATCATCATCATCATCGTCACCACCATCATCATTACCATAACTGGAGAGAAGTTGTCGGGGAGTAGAGAGTGAAAGCTGATGGTAAAGTTGAGTGAAATGTCCCCGGCATAGGACCACCACCTCGCAATGCAGAGCTCCAGAGTCCTGCCACCCTGAATGAGATCATTATCATCGTCATTGTTGTTACATGTCAATCAACATTGTAAATAAATTTCATTTTAAAAATAAATAAATTATAAAAAAACACGGTCGCTAAGTTACAAACGTAAACAAAACGAACGAGTCGTAGTCGACGGCAACGACACAAACAACATTGACTCACAAGGATGACAACAACACCAACAACAACCACTCACGAGGACAACAACACCAACAACGACGACTCACGAGGACAACAACACCAACGACGACGACTCACGAGGACGGCGATGTCGTGCCTGAACGACGAGTGTTCATTGAGGTGTATCAACTTCTCCGAGTTGAACTTCTTGAACGACTTTTCGGGCACCAACTGCAGGCAGTGAACGTAGAACTTTGGGCTCTGCTGGGCGTTGGCAGAGTGGACTTTGATGGCTGCAAACAGAACAAAGTAATGTATAATTTAATTTAATTATTTATTTAATTAATTAATTAAATTGATTTTCTGTTGACAATGTTGCTCGTTTCTGTTTCGATTTCTGTCGTCTAATGCTGTTACAAAATGTGTAAGTGATCGTCGGATGACCCTTCATTTTGTTTAGAAAAATAAAATAAATAAATAAATAAAAAATAAATTAATTAATTAGATAATTCATTACTTGATAATACCTATGTTGGGATGGAATGAAGTCATAATACATTAATTTAATTTTAATTAATTAAATAATAATTATTTATAATAATTAGGCACATTAAATCCACATCTGTTTTGTTGTTGTTGTTGGTGGTGGTAGTTATAGTTTCTAATTATTTTATGAAACCTTTATCCTTATTTCTATTGCATTAACATTTTTAATCCATTTTTTTAATAATTTGATCATCCAAATAATCTTAAAATTACGTCCAATAATTTTTTTTTTTGCATGTAATTCTTCAAACTGAAAGCAGAAAATAGAAATGAGTCTCGATATTAAAGTAAACAAACAAACTTTTGATCGCAACATAATAAAATAAAAATAAAATAAATATTAAATAAATACAAAATAAAAATAATAATAAAATAAAAACAAATAAATAAAAAAATATTTCACCGACTCGCATGAGTGGCTCCTCCGGGGACGTGTATGAAGTGCCTGTGAATTTCACCTGCTTTGAAGGAAACTTCGGACCACTGGAGAGTGTTTCGCTGGCTTTCGTTGAGTCTTTGATGAAAAAAAAAAAGATTTTATTTATTTTTTTTAAAAAGATTTTATTTGAAACAAGACTTAAAAGAAAAAAATCGTATTTTTACCCGATATAGTTGTAGCATTTATATGAAATCTATATAAAAACACTCCTCTAATTGAGCACTATGTTGTGTCATAATTTCAAAGCAATTTGTTAGGAACTTTCAGAGAACATTCATTTGATAGAAACAATAATTATTTATATAGACTATGACAACAGATCTGTAAATTGAAGATATGGATTGATTGATTGAAGGTTGATATACAACCAAGGGAGGTGAATGAATAAAATAAATCTATTATTATCAATTCTTATTTACCACTAGATATCATTACCACGATTATTATTTCTAATTGCTAATATTTAATTGAATTAATTATTTAATTTAGGTTAATGAATAAAATAAGTCTATTATTATTAATTATTATTATTACTAATTTATAATATTTATGGTTTAATAATTAATGTTTTTGTGATAACTACTATTAACTATTGTTATTAACAATGACGGTGATGACTCACACTTCTGGAATGATGACTGTCACGGGTACCCTGAAGAGAGGTCCCTTCTCGACGCAGGAGACGTCAAATCCGACAATCTACGAATTATTAATTTTGTTTAATTAATTTTAATATTTAATTTAAAATAATATTCGTTAACGTTTATCTTTTGACAGCAACGTCAAAATATTATATTGTGTCGATAAATCAAAAATATTCAAAGAAATCGTCTGAGCTGATTGGTCAGTCAGACACCCACCTGAGTGAAGTGAGCACCAATAGGAAGACCGACAGGGTTGACCTTGATGTTGAAGGACCTCTGAATATTCATGAGCTCCAAGTAGCCTGGACACTCCACCCAGGCTTCCTCACAGGTCAGTGCTATCCTCAGACTCAATGAGATCTTATCTTTGTTGGCTTAATGAATAACAATAATAATGATAATAATAATCATCATCATCAATTAATAAATAATAATGGTTTTAATAATAACAGCAATCATCATCATCACCACCATAAACAACAACATCTATAATTTATGCAAGTGAAACGATTTAACAATACTAATAATCATCAAGTAACGAATATTCTGTCTAAGCAATCCAGTGAACCTACCCTGCATGTTTTCCATGTAAACTGGTTCGACGTTGACAGAGTGACTCGACGGAGCCAACACCTCGTGGAGTTCCCTCAGGTAGATGCCCTTGACCTTCTTGTCTGCGGCAGGTGCCCCGCAGGTGACGTTGAACCTCAGGTTCCTTTCGGGAACGTCCGAGTACTTCCTGAGCAACTCGAATGCGTCGTCCACCTGGTGAGAGGTTGCAGAAAAAATAGAAATAATAATAGCCATTAGCATGATTGATGTGAAAGACGTTTAGAAATAACAATTAATGATGCAATTAATTTAAAATATTTTAAATAATTAATTATTGTGAAAGGAATTGTGCAACGGAGGATAGGATTAGAAACAACGGATTGTGAGTTAATTAATTAAAGACAAACAAATTATTATAACTACAAGAATATAAATCATTAGGAAACATTGACTTGATAAAATGATAACAATAACAACAACAACAACAATAATAATAACAACAATATTAATAACATAAATAATCATAATATTATTAACAAGAATATAATAATTAACAAATTAATATAACAATTATAATTCATGTGAGTCCAAAACAGAAGTTCTGCCCATTGAAACCAACCTTGATGAGACCCTGTCCCTGCCCGAACGGTTCCACGTTTGGCAGTTGCTGGGCTGAGTTCTCGAGGGCTCTTCTGATGCTGTACGGAGAATAAGGAACCTTTGATGCTTTCATGCCGGACAGGATCAGAGCTGAGAGAGAAATAATAATAATAATAACAATAATAATAATAAATAGGAAATTATGTTTGTAATAATAATAATGATAAATTATGTTTGTTTTTTTTATTTAAATATTGCTAGGAATTCTAGGAAATGCTAGGTTGTTTGGTCTTTGTTTTTGGTTCTATTCTCAATTATTTTTAAATATTTATTTAAAGTAAAAGAAACGATATTAAAGGGATAGCCAGATTTTGCACAAAAATTTTGACCATACGGATTCATTGACCCATTATATCAGGTGTCTATATTAAACAAAAGTCAAATCTGTTTCTGTAAAAAGCGGTCCTTAAAAGAGGTTTTACCCTATTCTCAGGTGCACTAATTCACTGGTTTTACTAGAGTAATGATCAAATAATAAGTAATTCAAGTTTAAAATACACATTTCTAAATTTCAAATGCACATTCAACATTTAAAATACACAGTAATTATTTAGTAGCTGTTATTATTATAATTGTTATGATTTAGCCATAATCTATTATTATTATTATTATTATTATTTAGTTGAGGAAACTATTAAAGGTGGTAACAATTATTCCATGAAGGATTTGAGTTATTATTATTATTATTGTTTATTGTTATTATTATTTAAATGAGGCAACTTATAGGCAATAAAAACAACAACAACAACAATGACAACAACAACAACAACTAACCTATGCCACCACATGCATTTGGTGAACTCATGCTCGTTCCGTTCATCAGTTGTGAACTCCTGAGCGTCCAGTTTGGAACCGACGCGATGGCGGCACCGGGGGCGGAGATGCAGACGCCGAGGGAGCCATCGGTGCTGATGAGTCAACAATGGAGTCATTATAATAATAATAATAATAATAATAGCAATAATAATAATAATAATAATAACAATAATAATAATAATAACAACAACAATTGGTTTACAATGATGCAATGACTGCAACAACAGATGCATCAATTATTCCATAATTAACAACTAATTGACAGTTGTGCAGCAATGCTACCACGATTGATTTAGACGTTGATAGATAGAGATTAAATTGATGATGATGATGATGATGATGTGGAGGAGGAGGAGGAAGAGGAGGAATAGCATAATTAATTCGTAAAGGACAAACCATGGGCCCCTGGAAGACCAGGTGAAGTGCATGGCAGGAAGGGCATCCTTCATTGAATAATTAGCTGCCATCATCTGAGGGGAAACGTAGGCACCAACACCTGTCGAGAGGAGGTCACCAGGTGAATATAATATATATAATAATTATTAATATATTATTATTATAACTATTATAATTAATAATTATAATATTAACAGTTGTTACTATTGATATCAGGTGAATATTATTAGAGATGAACAGTCCCGTCATCAGTTTAGGGTGTTATTGACGTTAGGTTATGAATTATATTCATGGCTTGGAGACAGATGGTTTGCTGAGTTTAATATTTAGCTTTAACATCATCACCAATACCATTGCCATCATCATCATCGTCACCATCGACATCATCATCATCATCATTCCTTACCTATGGTTCCGCTGCAGGTGCCTCCCGGTGCCCCTACGGTGGATAGAGCAGGTCCACAGTTGCCAGCACTGGAGACGAAGATGATTCCGTGCTTGTTGACGGCTTCGTTGATCACGTCGCAAACTCGTCTGCTCGAGGAAAAGAGATTAATCGATAGGTTAGTTTGGTTAAGTACTTAACTTGATTAGTCATAGAATAGTTCTTGCTGTCGATATCATCATGTAATGATTGTTAATAAACAAAAACAGAGGTGAAATATTTTATCAGAATGTAACATGATTAAGATTTCCATTGTGGATAATTACAATATCAAGTAATTTAAGATACAACAGTTTCAAATTCAAATCTCCAGCCACCCTGCGTCCGGCCAATGAGAAGCCTCTCCGTAGCTATAGTTGATGATGTCAACCTTGCAATTGATTGCTTTGATCACCTAAATTTATTAATTTATGTTAATATAATTCATTACCTTATACCATATGAAAGCTTTTATCTCTAATAAATCTAATAATAATCTAATAAATCTCTAATAAATTTGATATTATTGTTGTCATTAATGACAAGTTTGATAAATTGCTATGATATTCACATCAAGATTTCCAATAATAAATAATGATTATGTTTAATAATGAATTATGAATTGTACAGTTCCTTACATATTAAATTCGACCAATAGCATTAAAAAGGCATTAAACAAAAATATGACGGATAACAATCCAAATCGGGCTTTTACCGCTCTGACAAGTGCCGTCCCCGTTTCCATGGACTCGAGTCTCCCGTCTCCGATCTTGATGGAAACGATCCGAGCGCCGGGCGCCACTCCGCTCTTTTCAGGCTGGTCCTGGAAGTAACCTGCAGCTATCGAGGCCACGTGAGTCCCGTGGGCACCTGCGGACGGAAGGAGGGATTGAGAAGGAATTTGAAGTGGTTTTAAGTTACATTGCAATTACGTGCAGTTACATGTTATGTTCTGAAGTTAAAATGCTGGGTTATCATTTGCATAAAGTTGTGTTTTTTATTTGCATGATTCAATTCATTTTTGATAATCTAGTTATGAAAATGTATTCCTAAGATTTGCATAATTTAGTTTAAATATTATATATTACTTAATTGAGCCCAAATATGGCAGTCATTAAACCCTTACAGAGAAATTATTGAGCAAAAACAAAGAAACGTTATTCTATGCTAAATACTATTCTATAATTACAAAAAAAAAAGATATTAATTTCAATTAAAATAATTTTGAACATTAATTGGTAAAAAGTGAATTCCATAGTTTTTTTATCACCACGTGTGATAATCATGCAACCATCATGGTGCAGACGATAAAAACTCTAAGAAAAACAAAATGACTCATCAGGAACGATTCGGAAATTAACAATCGCACGCAGTAAACAACACGAGTCAACAACAACGACGCGGCATTGTCGCACGCATCGTTACAACGCTCACCCGAATTCGTGACGATTTCCAGGAGGTTGCCATCATTGTGAATGTTGAGGACGTAGTTCATCATGTCTGTTCAGAAATTATTCATGAGTCTTAATTATATCATAATAATAATAATAATATAAACATTGTTATATGTATATGTTAAATTGACAATAAAATAAATAATTGTCATATAATATTACGATTTATAACTTATCATGTAATACATAATAAAACACAATGTAATGCCAACATCATTTAATAATCAATTGTAATTAATTAATTATATTAAAATAATTATGTTAAAACAATTGCTTTATTTATATAATTAATTTATTAATTATGTAAATGCTTAATTAATTTAGGTCAACATTGTTGATGACACAAGTGCTTAGTCAAACAGCAGCAACAACAACATCAACAACTACAACAACAATGTTGGTCGACTGTAATTAGAATAATTATTTGAATCACATGAGTCCTTAATTGTAATTACCTGCTATTTATTAGCAATTTAAAGGAAGCAATTTTAAAGGAAGGTTATAAAGATATTATATCTTTCCTGATTTAAAAAAAATTTAAAAATATAAGGCATTGTTTTCCTTTCCAACTGGTTAATTATTCATGTTTGGGGGCGGATCCATCGTATTTCATTATTCGATTGGCTGTTAAGTACTTAACGACACAAACGTAAACGCAGAACTTAAACACGCGGAACACAATCGAATGAACGTCTCACTGGGCGGTTGCGAGCCAGACGACAACGACGTCTCTGCAACGAGACAATGTCAAAGGCCGTGACACGTGCCGTAAGGCGAAGGCGACGCGTGAAATGTTACGATAATTGATTACGAATACATTATGATAATAGAGCATATTATGATAATTATATATTATTACAATTCAAATGGACTACATTATGATAATTTATTACAAACGACTAGAACAGAATATGATAATTTATTATGAACGAATATAATACATTGTGATAATTTGTTGCATCCAATTATTATAATGAGCCAACCTTCATCACTGATTGTTCCATATTCTTGCTTCTCACTGTAGGAGCTCATCAGCTTGCAATTCTCAAGATTTCCTTGACCACTGGTATCAAGGCAGGCCCTTTGATGGACATGAATATTAATTTAAAGTGTATCATCATCATCATCATTATTGTCATCATCACTATCATCATCATATTATTATGATTTAATAATTAAAATACTTTAATATTATTAATATCATATGAATTATGTTAATATTATTGTATTGTATTATGTTAGTATTTTGTATAATATTATTATATTAATATTATTGTGATATCAAGAACCAATCAATTAGTTAATGACTGGCACCTCCAGTGCAAGACACAAAAGGAGGTGTTAACGACTTTACGCTTCTCTCAGCAGTTCTGATGATGATGATGTGTTGTGGTGATGATCATGATGATGATGATCATGATCATGATAATTACAACCTTGTTTGTCCAGTGATGTGGTTACAATTAGGGTGATGAATGTGCCCGTTGAAGGAACTTTGACAATGTTTTGAAGATGATGACAAAAATAATGTTAGCCGAGGCGATGGTAATGATGGATGGAATCCAGGTGGTGATGATGATGGTGATAATGGATGGTTATGATGATAATTACTTCCAGGTTCTGCCGTCGTGGAAGACGATGCAGTCGAAGACGGGTCCGCAGTCTTCGAACTTCTTGTCGAAATTCTGCAGGAGTTCGACCTGGGCTTGGTATTCTTCCTTCAGTGACTTGTCAGTCTGCTGGTAATTATGATGATGATGACGAGGGTGATGATGATGATGATGGTGATGGTGATACACATTAATAAATAAATAATAAAGAAAACAAAAACAAACCTGATTATCTTGCTTGGAGTCAACAGAATCCAGTCTGGCGTAGGCCTGAGACATTGCCGTCCTATGAGGAGGATCGAACACCTTCTGCTTGTATTCTTTCGTCAGTCGCTCCCTCAACTGCTTCGGGAAGAGCTGGAAGCAGTTCTTGAGGCCCAAGTGGTACTTTCGGGTCGGATTGTCCCACGCGGAGGGAATCTGGAATGATTTTGGAGGCGATGGAGAGATTGTTGAGCAGATGAGAGCGATGGAAATTTGTTTGGGAAATGGATAAAAAAAACCTTTTAAATCCTTAACAATTTATTTATTTTTTCTTAATGTTTTATTTTTATTTTTTTTTATAACTTAAGCAATCTAATATGCAATTGGTCCCCAATAGAGCTAGTAATTAACAATAATAAGTTGGAACCTATTAGTTGTTAATGTGTTAAAACTATCGTGACCTCTGACATTAATCAAGAAATAATGAAGAATTATTGGTAAGAATTAATTGAAGGATTAACTAATCCTTAACTTAATATAATCTTTAATAAATAAATAAGTACTACAGTTAAAGCAATCTATAATAAATAACTAAGTTAATCTTTTTACCCATGTTATAATGACCCACTCAGGGACAATTTATAATAATATGACTAATACTAATGACTAATGACCACAAAAATATTGATCCATTTTAAATTCCCACAACTTACAACTCACAACAACATCAACAACAGCAGCAATAATAGCAACAACAACAGCAACAACATCAACAACAGCAGCAACAATAGCAACAACAACAGCAACAACATCAACATATAGACAAAACAATAGCCAACACCCACCTTCAGTTTCCTCCCCATCAGTCCCACAATCTCTCCATCCTTTTCCTCCACGACGGTCGTCGTGTTGACGTCACCCGAACCCGTGGCATCCATGATGTCGAAGATCTTTGGGTGTCCTTCGGTCGTCCACTGCAACGAATTAATTAATTAATTGATCATTTTCTTTAGCATTTAATTCAATTTCCAAATTCTCTTCTCGAATTATTTTGTCAATAATTAGTATCATTTTTATTACATTAATAATTTTATTAAATTAATGATTGCCTTTAACAAACCGAGCTGAACAATCTGTTGTAGATTGTTATCATTGATAACTTATCAGATCGAAACCAAGATTACAATTACTGTTGTTGAATTACAAAGCATGTGTATTGAGATGTATACGTCTGTCTTAATCTGATGGTTTCCTATCTATTTTTCTATAATCTAGAAACTCCAATGTATTTTTTGTAGATTAGTTCCTAATCTGAAACAATTTTATTCTTAAAAATAATTATATTTTAATTTTAACAACAATAATTCTGCATATAAGAAACAAATAACATAATAATTTATCATTGCAAATATCAGGATGTAACAACTTCTCTTTAAAGGCCGTGAATTTAATCAAAAAATCTTTTCGAAACGCACAACGAATCAATTACACGGAGTGACGTCCCAACAAATGCAATAATAATGAATAATTATTCTCGGAGCCACCTGCTCCATAATTATATTAAAATGGCTTCCCATAAGAAACCACAAATGATTGATTTGAAGCATGAAGGGTCCTGATTAGTTCTGATTACTTGCATGAATTTGTTCCAATGTTTGGAATCTAAATGTTCCATGAAATTGTGTTTCAATGCTGTTGCATGTTTCATTTTGTAACTATTTTAATCCAAAGAGTTTTTATTATTAAAAATCTTTATTACATAATTCACCCCACATGTCTACCTGTTGGGAGATGGCAACTCTTCCCTACTTTTTTTTCATAATTAGTACTTAGTTGATAATAATCTTTTATGGTCTTATTTTATTATGATTTAATTCAGTAACTAATGTAATTAATTGTATTTAATTCAATTCTGAATTATTGGGATCTTAAATCAGCCGATTTATTTATGTATTTAATTATTTATATAATATATAATCTATTATAATATTTATAAGTAAATCAAGTAATGCTTTTCTTACATATATTGATGTAATTGAAGAATAAACTATTTCAAAGTTTTAAATTTGAACCAGAACCATGATATCATTTCATGATACTGAGCTTCTCTCTCAACTAGAAATGCACAAATAATCTTATCATTTATTAATCATTTAATTTACTACACGAGCTGGAATGAAGATTTATTTGCAATTATAAATAAAACTCTGTGATGTCAGAACCATTCTAAAGTGTCCTTCAAAGTGACCGGCTTACTAATGTCAATAATGTCACTTTGACAGCAAAAAATCTACCTGAAGGCCGGCTGCTCCTGGATCCACTCCGGTGTCAAGAATGGCGATAATGACTCCTCGTCCATCGTAATCTGGATATTTAGTTAAAAATGATTTTGCTCCTGTTTCCTTCTTTGGTAAAATTCCATCTACGGGGAAGCCTGCCTCCATTGCTGTGACCGCTCGTCAGCAATACACAGTCGATAAATAACAACTGATTGAGACCGTTGAAAACAAGACCGAAGTTTGAACTTTATTCATAAGCCAAAACGATATTGTTGAATTTAACTAATTAAAAATAATTAAACGAAAACAAAGCAAGTTTTGTGCGATAAATAAACCAAGATTTAGTATTTTCAAAGTGCTCCAGAAAGTTTAAATCTATTTCTATATTAAACCCAGGTAATTTACCTTTCTGTAAAAAAAAATACCATCAACAGAATTGTCTGAATCCTTAAGATGATTTCGTTATATTTTTAATGAATGTTTTTATAAAGATTATGTTAAAGCAAAACCATCTTTAACTTAAAATTTTGATAATATAATTAGGATTCTAAAAAAAATATGATTAAATACAATAGTTTGTAGCAAAATAGTCATTAATCCGTTGCCTAGGTTAAATCTCAGATCTTTGCCGCCACATTCTTGAAAGTTTGCAACTAGCGTTCAGAATGACGAAAATTAAAGATGCATTTTCAGTTTGAGATTATTGTTTGCCTTTCCCGATTTAGCATCTCTTTATTAGGGTGTTGGAGTTACATCTATTTTTGATTATTTTATTAAATTAAACAATTCAACTTTCTGAACATTTTGTTTTTGTTTTATGAAGAGCTCTTTCACAAATAATTCAACATAAGAATTCAAATGTTTTAGAATAAAGCTCTTTCTTAAGCAGGCCTATTTAAAGCTACAATCGAAAAAAGACGTAATCTCTGCTAGCGAAAATACAATTGACTGAAGGTCATTGTAACATAGCATAATTCTCCAATAGGATCTCATTCAAGAATTAATATAAATGTTGTCTTCGTTGCAAGTGGCAAGTTTATCTTCAGCTCTCAGTAAAAGATGCTCTTCTGCCAAAGCATGGAGGATGGAGTAGTTGACCTGTAATATCAAAATGTTATAAGAAATCTAATAAACGTAGTATCGAAATATTACGATAAATATTGTTGTAACCCTGGCCATAGATAATAATAAGTTATAACAATGTAATAAGTATAATATCAAATACTATAATAACTATAATATTTCTTCTATGCATAACTTTGCCAATCATTTCCAGACCTTTCTTTGATTTGTATCATCTTAGTATCCACTATCTGGTCGTAATAATTGGTCAGCGAAGGATTACCCTTTCATATTTTATATTGAGGTGACGTCATTAACTTACCTTACTAATCATAATTACTAATTACTAATAATTAATTATAATTAATAGTAATTAATTAATTATATTTAGTTAATTCCTTTAACTAACCACGTCTATGACTTGAGGATGGACGAGTATGAGATCCAAAGCCACTTGAAATATGTTTGCTTCTTCGTAGCAGTCAATCATGTCGAAGGTATTGGTGGCTGCCATGAACGTTCCAACTTCTGCCAGCCTACTGAATTGGCAATAATGGAATCGATAGGGTTTCTTAAGTTTCAGATAAAATCATTATTATTAATTATTTTACAACTTCAATATTAATTAACCAATTGATTTTGTTTGTATTGAATTAAGCCATTAATTTGCATGATTAGATTGTAAATTAAATAAATTCTAGATGCCAGACTCAATTCAAGGTCAGGTCAGAGGTAATGGTGTCAGTTGCACCCCTAATTCACTCCTAATTCACTCTTAATTCACTCTTAATTCACTCTTGGCTGTTCAACAAAGTTAATTTCTAACTTTCCTAAGAGGAAAACATGATTGCAGTTCTGTTCTTCATTTATCAACTTCCAAACGGTTCCAATGAGATGGGCATGTGTTTGTAACTTCTTTGGAACTTTTATCACCGAGAACTCTTTTGAATCTATCATGGTGTTGCTCTGAAGAAAATATATGATATTATAAATTAACTCATTAATATTTATCTCCAATTTGAAATAACATTTATAATTACGAATGGAAAGATTAAATTAAAATTTTTCTATAAATATCGGCCTCACGTAAATGTTGTCTCCACCAGAAATAGATACGAGTTCGTAGGTTGTCTTGGTGATGTTTTGCAAATCTTTAGTTCTTTTCACTTGAAGAATCTGTCCTTCTGCTCTGATCTTTTCATCTCCTGTTGGCAGGAGAGGTGCTAAGATGCTCTGAGTTGTTACAAGAATAACATTATTTAATTTTAATTAAATCGCATCAATTGGAATTAAATTAAATTAATTAATTAAATATCCCTATCGTGTCTTAATCACGGGTCTAATCTAATCACAATAAATAGTGCGTGAAACTTACTGATAACATTCACTATACAAATTTATGTCAGTGTTCATCAAAGAACCTTCAATTTGTTGAGATAAGTGAATAAATAAATAAACAAATAATAAATAAATAAATAAACAAATAAAAATTTATAATCTTGAATACCTCGGCATTTGAATTCTCAAAAGTCAGTGCAATGGAACCACTCTGAGAGAGGATGTTCAAGAGACCAACGACCGTCAGTTCAGAGTCAACAACTCCAGCCACGAAGGCAGAAGTTTTCTTCAGTCCCTGAAATTATAGTTTTATATTCTCAGAAGATCCAACATTTTAACGAAGTAAATATAATAATAATAATAGAAATAATAACAATAAGAAGAAAAATAAAGCAATAATGGTAAACAATTTATTTGAAATCATAATAATTTGTACGATTTATTAATAAGAATAAAAATATATTTATTTATTTGAAAATAATTTACAATGCCATAAAATAAAAAAAAGACCATTATTAATATAATAATAATAATAGTAATAGCAACATCAACAATAATAATAAAACCAACATCAACAACAATTATAACCATAAAGTGACTCACAGGGAAGTAATGTCCTTGCCACGAATTATTGGGTGCAATGGACATGAACATGTGATCAACTGTGTTGATTGGTTGGATTGAAATGACAGAATGAATAATTAATAATAAATGGGTAACATAATAAATATTAATGACCTGATGGCTTAAGACGATCCATTTGGTCTTGCAAAACCTGAGATTTATAGGAGTTGTCAACAATAGAACATTTCGACAAAATCGCAATAAAATTCAAATTTATCTTCAAAATTAAATCCGAGACTCAATTTTTTTTTTAAATTTCAAGTAAATTTATTAATTTATTAAGTGAAGCTATATTAAATTATTATAATTCAAGATTTTTAGAAAATAAACTAAATGACTTTTTAAGAAATTTGTCTAACGCTACTTATATACGTGCATAATACAAACGTAATGCATGTTTAGTTATGTAATATATATATATATAACACATAATGTATATAAGTATGTATAATATATACATAAAGTATATAGAACCTATACATATATTATGTATAATGTATACATAAGTATATATAACACATACATAAATTATGTATAATTTATTCATTGTATATCCACAATTTCCATCAACTGACATCAAACTGCCTCCTAATGAGATTCTTCCCTTCCTCATCCTCTGCGTTCAATTCCTTCAATCGCTTCCTGAACGACTCCAGGCTGCATGCAGGGATGCTGGTGTTTCCAATTTTGTAATCCAACAAAACCGCTTGGAAGCAGAGAAGGTATTGTTTCTGAAATTAAAAAAAAATATTTGCCCGATTTTAATTAATAAACCTTGTTTATTTATTTACAAGACTATCTGCTGATATCGAAATAACTAAATAAATAAATAAATACCCCTATAAGACCGTGCAACTAATGAGTCAAATCAAAAAAAATTTCCCTGGACCTATTTTCGATCTATTTATTCTTAGCAAACATAAAAAATCCCACCGCGTTTTGAATCATCTGCGGCCTTTGTGCCCTGAGACATTTCAGGCACTGCAGGAAGTTGACAGATCCTTGTTTGACAGCCTCGTTGAGAAGGAAGTGAATTGCCAGGAATGTTCCCGTCCTTCCAACACCAGCGCTTCAATGCAATCGTTGAATGTCAGGACGATGTTGAAATGATTTAGTTGAAATAAGTCATTGGTCAAGGAATTACTTAACTTAAGTTATTATTAACTGTTTTTTTTAATTTTTATATATTAATTTTTATTATTTAATTAACTTACTTAATTATTTATTTATTTGCTTATTTATTTATTTATTTGTTTATTTATTAATTAACAATGTTAGAAGTTAGAAGTGGATGGCCAGGAATGTTCCAATTATTCCAACGTCAGCGCTTCGATGCAATTGAATGATGTTTAGATGTTTTCATTGAAAGATGTTATTGTTAGTCAATAGATAAAAAGTGCTAGTTTTATAAGTATTATTATTATTATTATATAAGGCACGGGCGAACCCCTCGCCTGAACAAAAACTTTCAACAAAAACTAACAAACTATGTACATCGCTCTCTAACTAATTAAATATTTACAATCTCCGAAGTGGTCATCTAGTAAAATTTTAAATATTTCAATATTCTTTGCTTCAATAACTTCCTGAGGAAGCTTGTTCCAACTCTCTACGACTCTGTTGCTAAAGTAAAATTTTCTCAAGTCTTTATGTGCCACTCCTGTTGCCAGCTTCCAGTCGTGACCTCTTGTCCTCTCATCTGGACATGGCATGAGTATAGGGCCCCATGCATTCTGTGCAGATCCTTTGATGATATTAAATAGTAAGATGAAATCGGCCCTTTTTCTTCTAAATACCAGCGATGGCAGCCCCAGTTTTTTCAATCTCTCTTCATAAACTAAATTCCTGCAAGTTTTGCACATTAGGGTGAACCGGTGTTGCACCCTTTCTAAAGTATCTATTTGGCCTTTTCTGTGTGGACTCCAAACCTGTATCGCATACTCCAAATGAGGCCTCACCAAGGCTTTGTAAACTAGGACCAAAACATTTTCTGACAGATGTTTGAAGTTTCTGTAAATGATTCCTAGCATCTGGTTAGCCCTGTTGACCTTCTGCAGGACGTGCTCCCTGAAGTTAAGGTTTGCATCCAATATAATGCCTAGATCTGAAATCTTGTCCACGTTAGGAATTGGATAAGTGGCTCCATCTTGTCCATTATGGTGTATTCGTGGTCCTCTTTTTTTGTGCCAAATTTCATACAACTGCATTTATCATAGTGTAATAACCCGGGGTCCTCAAACTAATTATAGAAGGTGAGGTTTATTGAAAGTTGTCAGATGGCTTGGAAGATGCACGATGCTTCAAATGTCTAAGTCTTGAAATCTGCTGTTCTCTAATTCTCGCTCTGCTTTCCGAGATAAATCCATTTGTCAAGGTTCCTAACCAAAGAGTCTGAATAGCACCAATTAATTAATTCTCAAATTATATTGCCACTAAATTTAAGTAATTATTAAATTAATTAATCGGCAATATAATTTTAATTATTCTTCAATTTATTGGATCTAGGGATCCAACAATAGTTAACCTTCAGTCCCCATTCATTGTACCATCTCATGACCCTGCCAAGATCATGTTGCAACAACTGGCCATCATCTGGGGTCAACGTTCTGTACAATTTGGTGTCGTCAGCAAACAAAAGCATATTGTTGCAGACCTCGTATATATCATTTATATAAATGATGAAGAGGACCGGACCAAGGACACTGCCCTGTGGCACTCCACTAGTAATCGGATATTTTTCTGAGAGGACTCCATTCACCACTACTCTGAACGATCTCTGCGTCAAGTAATTTTCTATCCACTGAATCAGCCCCGTGTGGACTCCGTATCTCTTTAGCTTGAACAAAAGTTTTCCATGTGGAATTTTGTCAAATGCTTTTTCCAAATCTGTGTAGACCACATCTATTTCTGAGCCTCGGTCAATTGCATTAGTAACAATATCCAAAAATTTCAAAAGCTGCAGTGTAGATGATCGACCAGGTACAAAGCCAAACTGGGCCGGACAGAACAGATTGTATTTCAAAAAGTATTCCATTATGTGATCCTTTATAATAGATTCTAGGATTTTACAACATACTGATGTTAGGGCAACTGGTCTGTAATTTCTGGCATCATTTTTGTAACCCTTCTTATGTATCGGGACCACAGTTCCCATTCTCCAATCCTCAAACACCGTTACTGTCTGCAAGGATCCCTCAAATATCCTGGACAAGTATTCTGAGATGACATATCTTGTCTCCCACAAAATTCTAGGATGAATTCCATCAGGACCAGATGATTTGTGTCTGCTGAGATTGTTTAATTTCCTAATTATTGTAAAAGCATCCACTTTCAACTCTGTCATTCCTTCCACTGGGACTTTGAGTTGGAAGTTCTCGTTCATTTGGCCTATATCTTCTATCTCATAAACGGAGGAAAAAAATTTTGCAAATGCCTCTGCTCTTTCCATATCACCCGTAATCTCTCGTCCGTCTTCAATCATTGTGGCCACCAAGCTTCTACATGATGCCTTCTTATTGACAAAACTCCAGAATAACTTGGGATTGCTTCTATATTGCCTTGCAATATGATTCTGGCTTTCAACACTTAATTTCCTTGACAGTGCCCTGACCTTTTCCCTCACCTGGTTGAATTCTGTCTTCACCTCCTCTCCGTATTTGTATAATTTCCTCCACAGCTGATGTTTCTTATTGATCAACTCTTTCAATTCCTCCGTCATTTTGAAATAGAATTTTTTCTTGGCTGTTTTCTGTGGAACGTGCTGCTTGGTTGCTGAGATCAATGAATCCCTGAAAAAACACCAGTCTGTCTCGGTTGAAACCTCTGATGGTGGATGGCTCTCAAAAATCCCAGCAATGGACCTCATATCATCATAATTGGCCAATTCATAACAGAATTTCTTCCGGACCTCCCCAACTGAGCCATTATCCAGACAAATCTTGAACTTTATGACATCATGGTCACTACTTCCCAAAGGTGGACCATGGATTATGTCATAAATCAGTTCCCTATCTGTGATAACTAGATCCAAAACATGAGGAATCTCTTTCAATCTTCTTCTAGTTGGTTCAATGATGTGCTATAGCAAATGTCTATGACTGAGGAACTCTATATTATATATTATTTATTTATTTATCATTGTTATTAATTTTAATACCAGCACGGACACACCGTGAAATTATAATTATTTATTTCCAATGAATGATATCTAGTTATACTAAGTTCGATGAAATTTCTAACAGCAACGAGCATATGAAGAAACTCAACTGAAAAGTCCAAAACGTAGATCATTTAATTTTAAAGTTATTTTCATAAATTAATAAACGTAATAAATAAAAATAAATTTATTTCATAAATTAAAAAATTTGTAATTTTCAATTAAACACTTTAAAATTATTTCACGATTTCACCTGCAGTGAACCAGAATCTTGTTCTTAGAAGTTTCAACAACTTTCCTCCTCAGATGCAACAGACTTTCGACGTGGTCAGGGACGCCTTTGTCCGCCCAGCTAGTGTACAAGAAGTGGGTCACTGACCTAGTTTCGCCCGTATCATTCTTGAAGAGATGAATATTGAATAAGAAATAATTGAGTCAATCTAAACATTTAACTGGAGATTTAATTATTATTATTATTTAATTATTACCAATAATTAAGTTAATTAATAGGTCGTTTAACTATTTTACCTTTTATGAAAAAAATTGTTTTTTTTTAGATTCAATTAATAGTTAAAACATCAGAAATACATTGACGGCCGAAAGTCTTCTTGCAAAGAAATGAGGCCATTTTTGCGTTGAGTCGAGGTTGACAGAAATTCTCCCACAAGTGAAAGTCTTTTCGGATTCTGGCCAATATTGGGTGCATTTTTGCTGTAATTAAATCATTGATTATAATTAATTTAATTACCGATTAATGCGTCGAAAAAAGCAGGCGATAATTATTATTAATTTAAAATGGTTACACCTACTTTTTTCTTTAAATAAACTCATTTAAACGTTTGACGACGCAAAGATACATATCGCAAAGGCATGTAGGAGACGGCATTTCAGATTCAACCAACCAATCAATCAATCAATGAACCAATCAATCAACCAATCAATCAATCAACTGCCAACCTTGCCTTCCTCAAAGGTCATGGTCAACATGACGATGACGTCAACATTTTCTTGGCAAATCATTAACCAGAAGTCCTCCAAAGAACTGTCCGTGGGTCCTGTACAATTGTGATTCGTTATTATCTTCAGATTATAGATATATTTATATATTTAGCCTCTATAATTACTTGATTATCCTGCAATTAATTAAATCAATTACTTACAGATATTATAGACATTTGATTATCAATTTAGTAATTAGACAGATCTCATAATATCAATACTGCGCAGTAAGAATATCTTCTGAAAACATTAATTGAAACTTTTATCTAAGAACCTTAACTAAACTAAACTAAAATAGAAGGTTTAAGGGATTTAAATATTGATAATAATAAATATTGATGAGTCACGTTCACGGCATGTTTGTTGTTTTTTAAGTTCATTTGTTTCATTGTGTTACGTACATAATTGTTTGTTCAATATTGTACATGTTCAATTTGCTATTTGTTCTTTCAGTTGCTTTGATACCTTAATAAACTCAAAAAAACAAAAAAATAATACATTAACTGGTTACTCTTAACTTAAAGTTTGAAAATTCGCTATGGCAGATAAATGTGAAAGTAGAATTTACGATCAGAAATAAACGGTCAGAATAATTACCCTGAGCTGCAATGTAATTTGGGTTTCCATCCAAACCGTCCTGTAAAAATCATATCATGGTTACTCGTCCAAGTGTTTAAGAAGAAGGGAATTTTCTTAATTACTTCTCGCTATCAGCTGTCGTTTGAACTATTAATAATGCTTATAAAATGTCACACGATATCCTTTGGTTTCATTGTTACTATAACTATTACCGTCATTGTCGTTGCTATTATAGTAATACTTACCTAAAAATTGCATAAATTACATATTAAATAATTTATGTACATATATTATGTTAAATTATATAATTAAAGAAATTATATTGTATACAATATAATATATAAATGTATACAATATAATATATAAATGTATTATATTGTATCATATAGTTAAATAAATTGGTATGTAATCACCTTTTCATTTATGTATTATATATATAATTTTATTATATTACATTATATAATTGCATAAATTATTATTAGCAAAAAAATATATTAATTATCCAGCAATTAATTATTATTGTGTTTATTATTGTTTTTGCTCAATTGTAATTTAACCTCGCTGATGTAACTCGCATTGACATAATCAGAAAGCTGTTCTTGAGAGCTGTTGTTGAGCCTGACTCTATTTGAGTCATCTAAAAAGTTGTGGTTAAAAATAATTATCGATGAATTATTTCGAAAATATCTTTATTTCAGAAAGATCAAGATATAGTTTAAAAATATATAATTTTAAAATATTTAATGAAAAATATATAATTTAAAGGATATTTAATTAAAAATATGTAATTCAAAGATATATAATTTAAAAAAGAACATTTTCGTAAAGACACATCAAGGTAACCGTACAAGGAAGTATATTCTTAAATCTGTTCTTTGGTTTCAGTTCAGCGACGGCTCCGTATTTACATGTTGCATTCGTATGCTTGGGTGCACTCTGGAGGTTTGGAGAGAGTATTTGATTGATTATTCGTTTAATTTAGAAGGAAATTAGGATGAATAAAAGCTTTTAAATTAAATGAGATTAAATACCAACTGAAAACTGCTTGTAAATTTCTGAACTGTGAGTTTTGCAATAAATCTCCAGATCCTCTAAAAGGATGTCCGTACTTTCAGAGATTTTATTCAGAGATTGAACTTCATCGGTTGATTCTAAATACAATTTTGGAAATTATAAAAAAATAAATAAATTAAAATGAAATGCTATAGGATGTAAAATAGAAATGAATGTTTAATTACCAGTTATTTTTGTAAATCTTTTCTTCAGTCTGAAAGATCAATAAACATACGACATTGAATCAGCTATAATATTATATTATAATATTAATATTAAATAATATTATGCAATACTGTAACAATAATGGTTATCCTGTTTTCTAAATTAAGTAATTATGATATAATCATTTATAATATATATAATATATTATACATTATGTTGCATAATATATATATAATTGATATTATTAATAATAGTAATTAGTCATATATGTTAAACAATTATGTAATCCATAATTATCAGTATATTTTTACCTTCTGAGGTGTTGCATTCTAAGAATAATCCCAAGTACAATGATGATTATTAATAGGACGATAATTACAGAAACAATGGCAGGTACTTGCCAATCACTTAAAGATCCAGTGGAAACATAAACTGAAAAAAACAGGAATATTTAATTCTGATATTCCAATCCAAATGTTTGTAAATGTATCCAAGGATACTTGTAAATGTATCCAAGGATACTTGTAATTGTATCCAAGGATACTTGTAATTGTATCCAAGGATACTTGTAATTGTATCCAAGGATACTTGTAATTGTATCCAAGGATACTTGTAATTGTATCCAAGGATACTTGTAATCGTATCCAAGGATACTTGATGATTAATATTTATGAATTAAATAAAATTCATTTTAAACTTCTTAAGAACTAAAATCCACCTACAACGTCTTGACAATATTGATTATAATTGATTAGTAGGATTGAGATTAATAATGAATGCTATTATGTTTATTCTGTACTAATATAGTACATTCATGACATTGTGTCAGGCCGTAAATTTCTAACAATTACTTATTATTACTTAATCATTTACTAACTGTTCACAAAAACAGAAGATATTATGATAATACAATAATAATAATATAATATTAATAAAAAAATAACCAATAATTATAAATAATTAGAGAAATCTTCGATGTTCACCTGGCTGGGAAATCAGGCAAGAAATTAAGTATGGAATTTATTGTCTCAATTTATAGGCTCAGGTAGCTGAGCGGCTCTTGAATAAAGCAAACACGAGGTCGGAGTAAAGGTCTCATTAATATTTGTCACGTTAATATAAATATTCATTTATATAATGACGATAACAATAAAAATAAAAATAATAATAGTAATAATAATAAGAGTAATAATAATAATAATAACAAAACAAATATGTTAGATAATACTCAAATTTTTACTGAGTCAGACATCATCTTGAGTGGGCGTGTGTCGTTCTATCTTGATTCAATAAGTTGTTTAGAAAACGCATTAAAAAATAATAATAATATAATAATTGATAAATAATAACATAATTACTTATAACCAATTTAATATTATATAATACAATAGTTATAATATTACAACAATAATAAATTAATTAATATAATATCATATATAATACCATATAATAATAATATTATAACCAGAATAATATAATAAAGACAACTAATATAATTAATATAATATTATATAATATAATAATATTATTAAAAATAATTAAAAACTATTGGAGACTCAATTGCGCATAACAATACCATCTCGACCACGCATTTAATTTCCAAGCGTAATTACCCACAGTTACACTTCCTTGAAATAGAACATCATTAATAATCTGAGGAATAATTACTAGGAAATAATTTTCACGTATAAAGATTTTTAATGCTGTCATTGAGCAAACAAATTATGTTATTATGTTGGATAATATATTATAATACACATAATAATAAAAAATCTTTTCAATTTGAGAAGTTAACTGTTCAGGAGCTACATTTTAGTCTTTGAAGTTGTACCGAATAAACTCGTAAACTTAAAAAAATTAAATTAAAATTGATTTCTTTCAAAAATAAAATAATTGATTGAACGACCTTGACAGAACTTCTTGTTGGGTAAAGTGGTGTTGAGGACGTGATGGGAATTTATGCAAATGCATTCGTAGGAGCCAATCGTGTTGCTGCAGTTGGTGGTCAATAAGTCACAACCCCCATTGTCGGTGGAACATTCATCGATGTCTTCATAAATATATTAATCATTATGAATTCTAAATACGTTGTATTACTGGCGACTAATAATTATTTAAATTTATTATTTGATAACAAGTTGACCGACCTTGACATCTTGTAATGCTTGAACGTCCATCTTCAGACTTGAAACCATCCTTGCACGTGCATTTAAACGATCCAATGTTGTTGTGACAATCGGTTGACGTAGCGTCACACAAATTCATCTCACATTCGTCAACATCTGTTCATTTAATTGCATTTTTTTAGTTTTAATGAGTTTTTATCATCGACAAACAAATTCTTCTCATTTTAAATAACTAACAAATTATCTAAGTTAATCTGAAAATCTTAACTACATTTTGCCTTCGATAGTAATAATTATTAATAATAATGTTATTATTAATATTATTATTAATGAATATATTATTATATATGATAATAATACAATAATAACATGTAATAATATATTATTATATAATATTAATAATACAAACGAATATAAATAATATATAGAATAAAATAATATAATATTAATATTAGTTGTAATATTAATTATTTATACAAAATAATATAAATCACCTTCACAGGACAACGCATCTTTAGGGTTATTTTTGTATCCAATTGAACAGTTACATTCGTATGATCCAGGAATGTTCAGACATTCGGAATTGTTTCCACATTTGGAAATTTTCAAAGAACATTCATCGATGTCTTCATTAAAAAATTATTAAAAACGTATTAAATATTCTCCAGGAAATATATTTTTAGTCATATATCACTCAATAACGAAAATAAATAATAAATTGATAATAATAATATTTAATCTGGTAATCAGAAATCTTTACAATAACAATAATATTAAAAATAATAGTAATAATATATGTTTGCATCACTGTTTTTCCGTGATTACAATGACATTGCGGATATAATTCAAAGGTACGCAAAGCCTTAACCAATTACAAATTCTTACAATTACAATTGGCTAACAGATCTTGGGTGGATAATTACTCAATCCTGTAATGACGTAGTCAACAATGGTTATGTTATTATAGTAGCCAACAGCTAATAACTATAGATATGGGGTAACTATTATATAATTATTATATAATATATATTATATATATTATAAATATAATTTAATTTTATATTCTAATTTTCATTGCAATTACAATGATTATTAATTGCCTAATATGGACTTATATTTCAATACACGATTGCAGGAACATACATACAGCGAACATACAGTAGTCCAAACTTAACCATCCATTCTAAACATTTTTATTAATACTTCATAGATTTCATACAATCACTCCAAATTACTTCAAAATTATTTTATTACAAATAATTATTTAAGAAGGAGCTGCATTTTAATCAGTTTTAATTTATGTGCATACATTAGGCTTTCCTTATTTAATTAAACCTTTGGAAACATTATTTGTAGTTTTGAAACAATATCATTATTTTTATACCCTTATAAATACCATTTTTGAATTTTAATTACCATGTTATTTTATTCCATTGATAATTTAATTGTTGTTATTATTATATTATTGTAAATGATTACCTTCACATGACCTCAATTCATTGTACCCTCCTTCATCGCAGAAACAAAATGGACCTCCGTCATCTTCTTGACACTTGGAATGTTCTCCACAACCTCCATTGTTAACGCTGCAATCTTTGTAGGAGAATCGGACGTTTCGGATGTTTATTATAAAATTTATTTGTGTGTTAAGTAATTTGTTAAGTAATCCTTGCTAATTTATGTATTAATCTAAATAAGCAACTAACCTCTGATATTACAACTGGGTCCTTTCCATCCTTCCTGACATCCCTTTATTTGGCACGTACCATTATCCTTCCAACAACTTCCAGTTAAGCAATGACACGTGTCCAAACAAAAATCACCAAACGAACCAGGTCTGCAAGCTTCACGTTGAGAATTGTTTTAAATTTTTACAAATATTATGTTAAATTTTGGCAATTTTTGTCATGCTTTTTTTAACAATTAAAAATATTTTAATATTTTGCGAGAAATAAAATCTTAATTCTTAAAATCCTGCTTTGAAATAATTTACTTATTATCTGAAGAGTTGATAATTTTTAAAAATTATACTTATAATTTAATATGTCTCTAGTTAAATATTACAAATTATCTCGTACAAAAAATTATAAATATGAAAGTATATAGATAAGGATAACTTCATAAGTACATATTGTACAGAACCATATTACAATTTATTTTTAATGTAAACACGTGACGGAAGAAAATATAATATTTTGTGGCTCTAATTTCTCAGCAAATGATAAAAAACATTACAATTTAAAAATTGAAAGAAACTGAATTCAACATACCGTCGTACAAATAAAGTGCATGACGATCGCAAGTTCTTAATTTAAGGTGTTCCTTCTCTTCAAGACAATAGCAATAATAACTGCCCTGAATTATTAAAAAAATATTTACGTGGAAGACTAAAATGAATGAAATATAAAATCATTCGCTTTTTATTTAAATTTATTTTTAATTAAAAATAAAATCAACTTTGCACCTTGAATCCAAAGTACTTGAAGTCATACTTAATGCACTGCTTTGCACAATTTATTTCATCGTATATTGCACTGAATTCCATGGATGACTTTTTTTCAAAGCAGCCAATGAGTTGAAACAAGTTATCATCTTATAAAAGAAATAAGTAATAAATTAATTAATTAATAAAATTAAAAATTTCAAGAAATATTTAACAGGAAAGCTAAACAACTTTTTGAACTTACTCTCCATCATGTCACATTTATCTCCTGTCCAACCAGGTTGACAAACATCAAAACATTTGCCATTTCTATTACATGGTGTTCTGTCTTTACAATGACAAACTTTATCGCAGTGGTTGCCATAGTAACCGGGACTACAAACTAATATTTTATCTTATTTTAATTATAAAATAGTTAGAAATGCAGTTTATTTAGAAAGATCCCCTTAATTAATAATTAAAAATGCAATTAAAATCAAAACTCTAAACCCGTGTAAACAGAGAAAGCATTGAATCCTCCACAGAAATGTTTTGAACTTCCCTGGCATTGAATGTCACACGATTTTGAAGACTTCCTTTTGCTAACTTTGTCACTGCAGACGCACGTATTTCCACCCTTTTGAATAAAAATATCAATTAAACTTAACAATTTCTTTATAATTACAGGAAATCAAGTATTTTTACGAGTTATTTTTAATATAGCATTTTATAATTTAGTATTATTTGGTAAACCAAACTAAATGTTGATTTTAATAGTCATCTGCAAATTTGGAAATAATTTAAGCAGACGTTATAATGAACTTTTCATATTTTTAATATCCTTATTATTAATTTAATTGCCACAAATTAAAAACATTTCGAAACCTTAAATGCAGCAAAAGTTGTCGACAAATTGTAACATTTGTGAAGACATGAGTCGAGATTAGAATCAGTTTCACTGTGAATGGTTTCCACCACGTCCTCGAAGCATCCGAAGTTCATTATTTCTGTGTTTATTTGTAGTTTATTTAATTTAATAAATATAAATAATTTATTAATCATATATAATTTCAGTATCGTTTGTGGAATAAAAAGTATATTCAAATGTTAATCATTATTATTTTGATTTAGTTTTGTTATTGCTTGATATTAACTAGAAGTAATTTGAAATAACGTCTTCAAAATTTGAAGAAACACTCAAAACTTTGCTATTTTAAGAATTAATTTCTTAATGAAAGTTAAACATTTTCTTTACATATTTAACATGAAATTAAATGATTTACTGAATTGAAAAGTTGTCGTTTATTTATTTATTTATTTATTTTGTATTATATGTCTTAATAACTTTCTTCTAATATCATCAAATTACCTCTCTCGTAGACTTTGATTTCACAGATGTAAAAATATGTTTGTGGATGTTCTTTGACAAATACAAATTGATTTTCTTTAAATTGGTTTTTGCAGATGAAATTCATCTTTTCACCATCCTTCACAACTCCATATTTATTGCAAACATTGACATCTTCGTAAATAAAGATATCATATGGTGACACTTCGATATTCATGTTGCTTAACTTGGCACCTTCATTGAAATGATAACGAAATATGTTTAATTCATCCATGGTCGATAATTATACTGCATTGAATGGTTCATTCATTCTCTTCATGAAATGCAAAATTGAATCACGAACATCGTTTTAAAGTTTGCAAAAAAAAAATCATAATTATTTATTTCAACGGCGTCTATAGAAGTAAATACAATATAAAGGTAAATTTTGAATTGCCGAAAGATATTTAATTAATCATTCACTATTGGCCATGGATAAGATAATTTAACAAACATTTTAAAAATAAAACCTAACCATAACCATCAATCCTTCCATGTACGACCACCCTCTCAATGCGATACTTTTTTCCCAAATCAACAGATAAAAATCCTTTGGTTGTACCAGCACAAAAACAACTGCCATCACCATAACCAATGATGTCATCAACAGCTTTCCAACTTTCATGATCTTTGCTGTACGTAGTTGAACTGTGAGTGTACTTGTTGAAGGCCAAATTAGTCAGACCGTTTATTTCTAGATAATTAATAATTAAATAATAAATACTCTCTTGAAATAATGTTTTAACTCATAATTATTAATATTATACTTAAACAATCGTTTAAAATGAAATATATAAATCTTTTATTCAATTTTTCAAAGACACTTATAAAATCTAACCTCTCCCCAAGATTAAAGCAACAAGAAACGCTTGGAACATCTCAAAGCAATTTCGAATCTCATCCGACAACAAAAACTACACCAACGTCGGCAACAGCAACAGCAACATGCAACAAGAGTCCGTAACGACACAAAGACAACAGGAACTTCAAACTATGTCTACTTGATGAGGGTAATTAAAAGCAATTAACTTCAGGCATCCTTCAGCCTTCTATCACAACATGAATTGTGAATCGACCTCGATGTTGGTAAATAGAGTTTGTATTTTTGTTTGTTTGTTTGGTTAACTTGTTATATGTGTTGATAAGATATGATACACATAACTAACTTGTCTAACTTGTTATGTATGTTGATTAGATCTGACACATATATGGGTTATATACATATGTATATATGTACATGTTTACAAATATTCGATGAACATTATTATTACTATTATTATTATTATTATAATTGTTATTAATTACAATTTTTATTCGAGTTTGTAAATATTTCTTAAAATTTTCATCAATTTTAACCTGCACCGTCATTAAGAATAATTTTTGAAGGAGTTCCGAAAAATTGTATTATTTAAAAATAGGAATATTTTTGTTAATAATGGCACAGAAATAGCTACTGAATGTAATAACCGTAATTGGGGCTTCGGTGACAGATTTCTTCGACGAGGGATGAATAGTCATGTTTACTTATATATTATAATTATCTATTTTCATAATTGTTTTCTTTTATGAAAAATAATTGTCTTAATAATAATAGGAATAATTAGAAATAATAATAATAAGAAGAATAATAATAACAGGAATAATATAGGAACAATTAATTCAATATGCTTGGAAGTTGGTCAGTTATGGTCGTCAGATGTCGTTGAAAAGTTCTACTAAATGTTCTCCAACAACAACAACAACAAATTTGTTTTCTGATTCAATTTAATGTTTTTTTTAAATTATTTATTAATAAAAATCATTTCACAAGATTAGTGCCGATAAATTAACGAATTATTTTGAATTTTATTATAAATTACAAATGAAGGATTTTCTTTTAGCTTCACTTTCCCGGAGAATTCCAGCCTGGTTTTTCCTTCATGGCTATAAATGTTTTTACTGTTTCTTTATAAATTACTGTATTTTATGTAATTAAAATATATATTAAATAAATTAAAGGTGCAGTTTTTCCTTTCGGATAAATATTTTGAGGGAAAGAAAGTTTAACAAGTCAAAATAATTAATAAATTATAAAATTAAAATTAAAATTTATTAATTAATAAATTATAAAATCATTAAAATGTATTAACGACCAAATAATAACAAAAAAAATTAGGTGTACCTTTGATTTTCATCAGAAGTAATAGATCATCGTATGTGAAGTCACCGGTTCGTTTCCTGAGAAAATAAAATATAATTTTTAATGAATTAATTTGTAATCAGTTGATATAATTAATGAATATAATTACTAAATTCTAAAATAATAAATCTTCAACTCTTCAAAATTAACTCACTCGAGTCTGTTTAGAAATGACATCGATCTGTCATCCAAAAGATCTTCGAATTTATTCAACTCGTATCTGAAATACCATTGAAATGGAACAATGTTTTCATTTATTATGAATTAATAATTGCTAAATATTATATTCAATAATAATTACTACAACTTTATTACATCCATTATTTTTACCGCTCAACACCGGCATCGTTCAGGTCATATATGTCTAGAAAAGTTATTATCGAGATATTTTAAAGCTCCAATTTCCAATTAAAAAAGTAAAAATAACATTCGATAATGCCTTCTATTTCATGCTTTTGCGGTATTTTAAAAAAAAATTGTACACTGGCATTTAAAATTAAGTTTCAAATTGGCTAAAATTATACCTTTGTGCCTTTACATTCTTTTTGGGATAAAATTGAGCAAAGTTGAAAAATCGGATAAATAAATTATATATAATTTATAACAAAATAAATGCAAATTCACTCGTACAACTGCAATTTGTTTCAGTATTTAAAGAAGTTAAGATTTGAATGACACTCAAAAGTAATTGAAATAAGCTTTTGTGTGAGAATCTGTTTGTGATTTGTTTGTAATAATAATATGTCATTTATATAGCGCCGTGCGCGTAAGCTATAGGGGGCGCTGTTTATAAACAAACAAACAACAAAATATACAAACTTGTTGTCGAACAACTTTTGTCCAAACACGCTTTGCTGCAAAACCATGGTACTGATGACGATCAACGATAGATACATCGTTCCTGCAACAACAACAACAACAACAATCAGACAATCACGTGTAATTAATTTCGCAGAATTAAATTTAAAATCAATTCAATTTAAAACCTATTTTTCTTGAAGCGTGGACTCAATGTTTCGGTCCTATTTATGTTCTTTTCAGAGTTTATTTGAATAAATTTGACGCGTGTCTTGGCATGAGACGCATGTATTCCCCCTTAAGGCTTTCAACTTAATTCAAACTTATTATGCTAAGTGGAACTTGAATAAAACAATAATAATAGTAATAACAATAATAA
>CM067536.1:6967500-7035000 GCA_034509925.1 Hirudinaria manillensis
TAATAATAATAATAATAATAATAATAATAATAATAATAATAATAATAATAATAATAATAATAATAATAATAATAATAATAATAATAACAACAACAATAATATAACAATATAATAATTATCATATTATAAACTATAATAATAAAAAAGGACGAGGACTATGATAACGATTAAAACACTTGATTCATTAATAATAACAAATGTAATAACAATAACAACAACAATATTAATAATAATAATAATAACAATAATAATAATAATAATATTCATATTAATCATAACAATATAAAAGATGACAATGATAAAGATTAATATCCCTGTCTCACATTAATGGCTTTCCTAGCTTTCCTGAAATCGTAAAGAAATGAAGAAAAAAGAAAAACATGACACGAGATGATTTTAAATCATTTTTATTAAAATTAAATTTTATTAAATTTTATTCCGCTTCAAAATTCAAGCAAAAGTCGGCAGATCAGTATCTATTAATTTTCTTCGATTTATTTCGTTTTTATTTATTAATTAATAAAAATTCATTGTTGTTGTTGTTGTTGTTACTGTTGTTGTTGTTGTTGTTGTTGTTGTTATTGTTATTGTTGTTGATCCATCACTTTCCAGGTCCGTTGATGTCTTGAGCGTTTTTTAAGGCTGGAAAAGATAAAGCTATGAGTAATAATAACAGTTATTATTAACTATTATTAATTATTTACTTATAATTGTGTAATTATTATTAATAAACATTTATTATTAATTATTTATTATTAATTATTTATTTATTGAAATATTTATTATATTATTATTAAATAATTACTATTATGAATGAATCAACATTTGAAACGGTTATTTATAATACATTATTATTTTTTATTTTTATTATTATTATGTTATTATTATTTTTTTTTAATATTGTTATTATTATCAATTAAACCTTGCATCTTCGTGATGAGGTTACTTGCTGCAGCAATTCTACTTCCGATTCCTCCATCAAATTTCTTTTTCCTTTGAAAATAAATTAAATATTTTTTTACAAACCTTTATAAACAAATAGTGATAATATTTTTTTAATAAAGTTAATAATTAAACAATTACAATAATGTTTTACAGATTTTTACAATTAAAGAACTGCAATGATATTTTATACATTTTTATACTTAAATAATTATAATAGCGTTTAATAAATTACAATATTAATATAATTAAATAATTATATAAGTGTTTAATAAATTATAATCATAATATAATTGAACAATTATATTAACGTGTAATAATTTTGTTAACATTAAGTTTATTTTTAATAATTTAATTATTAAAAAAGGTTTAAAACGTCTAAAACAAATGTGGACCAAAACATCGAAGATCCGTCGATGTTTCTAATGTTTGACTTTGACTTTTTGGTGACCTGAAAGTGAATTATGGATTCATTGAAGAGCATGGAAAGATGGAAATATTCCTCGGAGTTGTTCCAAGTCTATATTTTTGCTTTGCTTAGCTTTGTTTCGCATTACTTTGTTTAGCTTTTTTTAGCTTTTGGTTTCGCTTTTTAAAAAAAACGATGCTTCGTTATTTTTAAATCGTTGTTTGATGGATAATTGAAATTTTTGTAGGATGGCTGGAAGGATGGATGGATGGATGGATGGATGGATGGATGGATGGATGGATGGATGGATGGATGGATGGATGGATGGATGGATGGATGGATGGATGGATGGATGGATGGATGGATGGATGGATGGATGGATGGATGGATGGATGGATGGATGGATGGATGGATGGATGGATGGATGGATGGATGGATGGATGGATGGATGGATGGATGGATGGATGGATGGATGGATGGATGGATGGATGGATGGATGGATGGATGGATGGATGGATGGATGGATGGATGGATGGATGGATGGATGGATGGATGGATGGATGGATGGATGGATGGATGGATGGATGGATGGATGGATGGATGGATGGATGGATGGATGGATGGATGGATGGATGGATGGATGGATGGATGGATGGATGGATGGATGGATGGATGGATGGATGGATGGATGGATGGATGGATGGATGGATGGATGGATGGATGGATGGATGGATGGATGGATGGATGGATGGATGGATGGATGGATGGATGGATGGATGGACGAATGTTTGGTTCGATTGATCGGCAGATGAACGGATAGGTTGCTGGAGGAGAAGATGATGGTTTTGAAGGACGAAAGGCATTGAAGTGTTTGTTGCAATATTGGACCTTTCAGATCCATGTAAGCATTTTGTGACCTCACAAATCAACGAGGTTTCAATGAGGTTTTTTTCTCTATTCTGATATTAAAAAGATCATCATCAATGTTATTATTATTATTATTATTGTTATTATTGTTATTATTATTATTATCGTTATCATTTTTATTATTATTATTATTATTGTTATCATTATTATTATTAGCATTATTATTATTATTTTGTCTGTTTTACATTTATTAGTTTATTATTTATATTGTAATCGTTTAAATGTTGTAAATAGTGTCCAAAACTAAAGCATTAAGATTGAATGATATGTACAAAGACATGCATATAAATATGATATATGTGAATATTAATTATGACTAATTGATTACAACGATAGAAGAAAATACATAACATTATTAATAAAATTACATTTTTATAAATAAAAATAATAATAATAAAATAATTATTTTAACCAATCCGTCCTCCTCATCATCATCATCTTCATCGCCATCGCCATTATTATCATTGTCAACAATATCATCGTCATAATCGTCGCCATTGTCAACATCATCATCATCGTCGTCGTCATCATCATCATCGTTATTGTCAACATCATCATCATCATCATCATCATCATCATCATCATCATCTTACTCTCTCAAGTTCGAAGCAATCACTTCTCCCTTCAGATGCTGCATCACTCTGTTGAGCACTTCGACTTGGACAATCGGGTCATCGAGATATCTGAATATTAATTACATGTTAATTATATGTTAATTAAATGATAATTTCAACTTCTCTATTTTAACATTATTGGACAACATGACCTATAATAAATTAAAAAAAGTTTAATTCCATTTAAATTCCCCCATAAAAACATTTAAACTTCACATATTATGACTCCACCCACTTAACCCAAGGTCACGCCCCCTTTTGACCTTCGACACGTCGGAGTTCCGCCCACTCGTCTGGGCAGGATCCGAACATAGTCATAAAGACAGGATGTGAAAGGAAACATTTAAAAGCATTTATCGACGGAGGAGGAGAAAATCAAAATAAATAAATATGAACAAAAATAAATATAAATAAATATGAACAAAAATAAATATAAATAAATATGAATGAATAAATATGAAGAAATAAATTTAAATAAATATGAATAAATATACATACGAAATTATCCTTTTTTTCTGAGAAAATTCCACTTTTATCACCAATAGTAATATAAATAATTTCGTTTTAATGATGATAATAATAATAGTAATAATAATAATAGTAATAATAATAATAATAACAGTAATGTTAAAGTATTTCAAAGAGTCAGATGGTAATATTTATGATATTATAATATAATAAAACAAACTATTAATATTTATTATTATTATTATTAATCTATTTTAATAAATGCATAAGAAATATTTTTAAACCACTTATGATTTAAAACTCAAAATCCAATGGTCACAAACCAATAATAATAAATTTTAGTAATAATGTAAATAATAATTAATTTAAATAAAATTTAATTCTAAAATTGTTAATATAAAATATTGTCGGTGATAAAATTTCCAATCGTGACCAAAAAAAAAAAGTTTTGTTTGCAACAACGTATGAACATTCATCTCTGGAAGTGCATTTTGCTGGCAATGAATTAAACGTGAATTAAATATGAAATTATTCATATAATACGAAAAAAAAATATGGCTGTATATAGATATTGAAATATTATTTTTATATATAATATGTAATAAATATTACAATCTAAACGTTATTATAATAGTTTTGTTTAAATATATTATAAATATTATTTTATGTAATGTATAATATAATGAAATATAATATTTAATACGAAATATTTGATAAATATTATGATAAATCAATTATTATATATGAAATATTCAATACATTTGTCTTGAAATTATATTTTTTAAACATTAAATATTCCTATATGGTCCCACTCAACGTCTCAATATTGCCTCGATAAAGGGAACAATTTAATGGCTTTCTCTCGTTCATGTTTGATTATTTATGATTGCAAAGCCGATTGTAATAAATTTAAATATTTTTGTTAATAATAATAATAATTTTAATAATAATATTAATATTACATTATTATCATGTTTACCATAGTTCGGTTATTAGGATATCTTTATTAAATAATTTCAATTATTATGAAACGAAATTTATATTAATATGTTGAATATAATATATATTTAAAAAGCTATCTTGAAAAATAAATTGGTGATTATTGAAATAACCGTTATTTAAATATATATAAATATAATCAATTTAATGTAATTATAATTCATTTTGGAAATAATTGCGCAGGCAAATAATATTAATAATAGTAGTAATAATACTTGAAATATTGAAATAATGTATATGAAATAATCAATCAAAATATTTATAAATATTAATATTGATAATATTATTATATACATATAAATCTTTATATCAATTTAAAAATATTATTGAAAATTATACACATTTTGATGATAATAATAATAAATTCATGAGATATTGATTAAAATTCAGAATATAGAAGTAATTTTAATTAAAATTCAATTAAATATATAAATTAACTTTTAAACTAACTCGTCATCAAGTTGGGCGGTCGAGAAGCAGACGACAACAATGATTATGAGAAGGAAAGACTTCATCATCGGAACTTCCACCATCCTAGCATAATTAATTAAGGATTAATTATGAATTAATTATGTTAATGATGTTTTAATAAATCAATTAACATAATGACTTGAAAATAATCATAGGAAATAAGTTTTCGATTTAGACTTATTTTTACTTTTAAAAATTCTAATTTATAGTAGTACTCAAATGTGTAAAATATTTGAAAAATTAAATTTATTTATTATAAAAAGTAATTAAAAATTTAATTTATGTTGTTTATTGTTATTATTATTATTATTATACTTATGAATGATTTTATAATTATTATTATTATCACGACATCGATATAAAATGATCTCTAATTGTAATAAAATACCCTTCTATAAAAAAATTAACTATGTGATCCTAGAACAGTGTCACATTTTCTTTCTAACTGCTAGTTCAGTTAATTAATAATAATAATAATAATAATAATATAATATTAATAATAATAATGTTATGTTTTTGTAAACAATATAATATAATATCGTATTAACAACTAATATTATTGGAAAATGTGTTACGTAATGTTAGCATCATTGTTGTTATTATAAAAGTATTTATTAAAATAATAACTCTAACATATGTAATAAGTTCACGCGTCTACAAGTTTCCATGACGACCGGATCGCGGGTGGTCTTAAATAGATTCAGCAGGTGCTCGGTCCTGAGATTGATGTTCACGGGAGCAGATGGATGGAAGAAAAATGAACTCGTAAAATGAGGATGAAGACGACGACGACGACGACGAGAGGTCATCTCGTGCGGATGTGACGCAGGACACTCACCTGATGACGTGGTGCCAAACGATGCGTGAATTCACGCCCGATTGAATCGTATTTTATAATATCTATTGATTATTATCATCATTATTATTATTATTGTTGGATCCCTAGATCCAATAAATTGAATAATAATTAAAATTATATTGCCGATTAATTAATTTAAATAATTAATTAAATTTAGTGGCAATATAATTTGAGAATTAAATTGGTGCTATTCAGACTCTTTGGTTATGCACCTCGACAAATGGATTTGTATCGGAAAGTAGAGCGAGAATTAGAGAACAGCAGATTTCAAGACTTAGACATTTGAAGCCTCGTGCATCTTCCAAGCCATCTGACAACTTTCAATAAACCTGACCTTCTATAATTAGTTTGAGGACCCCGGGTTATTACATTATTATTGTTAAATTAATACTACTGGCATTACGGTTAGTATTATTAATAAAAGAAATTGGAGTATATATATATATAATGTTATTAATAAAATATAATATATTTTATTAAAATTTAATAATAAATAATAGTAGTAATAATAATTATATTTTTATTAATTTTATTATTTATATTAATTCTATGACAATAATTATAATTATAACGAACGTTGCTGACTACTATTACGTTCCTTCACCATTTAAAAAATGGGTCAACTATAAATTAAGCCAAGAGTTTTTTTTGTTTTGTAAAAAAATTTATTAAAATAAACTTTAAAAAATTTTTTTTTAACTTTTTAAAAATCTTACATGACCTCACGTGACCTCACATTGACCCCATTGTTCGATATTCATCGTCAAATGAAATTCTTTGACATTAAAAATAAATTTTAAAAAATTAAAAAATAAATTAAAATAAAATTCCCTGACAAAATTTTGCTAAGCAACGTGAATTGGAAAAAGAATGGATTTTAATTTTTAAAAACTAATTTTCAAAAATTACGTTTTCCGAAAGTTCAAATCGTGCCCAACTAGACTTAATTCGATTATGGACACTTTTGATGTATGATAAGGCACCATTGATGAGTCATAAGCACAAATTATAAAAGGCAATTTAACCGTCATTAACAGCAATTTTTTTCTTTATAGGATCAAAAATATTTTTAATGTTGGGTATAATGGTAATAATTTAATAAATAAATCCAGATAAAGGATATCCAGAAGGGATGTACTCCCATTAATGGGCCGCTTGTGGCCATATTTTTTTACATTAATTGCCCAATTATTCTTATATATATATCACAATATATTTCACCAATTTACCAAATTTGCAATTTCAGAGTGCCACAACTGTTGTTGTTGTAGTAGTAAATATTTTTAAGCGTTGAAGTCGTTGCTGACGACTACAACAACCATTGCGAGGAGATGTGCAATTCTTGTTTTGAAGCTTCAATGAATTTTATCTTTTTATTTCCGTTTTGTTGCATTTAATAAACATTTTTGCTATTGTGTCGAAATCGCTTGGAATTCAGTATTTATTTATTTATTTATTTATTTATTTCAACGCCTTTCAAAACATTTCGAGGCGTTTAACCCGATGAATATTGAGTATTTTTTTCGGCACTTTTTGCTCAAATCTTTTCCGTGTTCGATTCCTGCATTCGCAACATACAAAAAAATAAATAAACATCATTTCTCTTGAAATAAAAATAAGTCCTTTTTCTGTGTTTGTTTTTAATATGAAAAACTTCAAGATAATTTAAATTACTGTCAGTTTTCATTTTTTTGTCGGAATGGCACGTCACTTCTTTATTGTAATTAAGCAGAGAAACTCACCAAAGCAAAGATTGGAATGAATTTCATAGCAGACGAAACTGAAATTTTAATGCCCCAACTCGTGGAATTTTCATTGGTCAGTCATTTCTACTGACCACTGTTCTAGTAATTTATTCAAAATGTCAACTTGCTTTATTGTCACCATATCTTCCTGAATACATTGAGTTGTCAACAATTGCTTTTTCCCCTCCCTAGAATTTTGAATTTGAATAAAAACAGCAGAAAAGTGAAATTAAAAATTAATGTACTTTGTTTTAAGGTCACATATCCATAATTTCAAATTCTAATTTTATTTTAGAATTTTTTTGCGAAATAATTGCCATATTTTTTGGTAATTTAATAATTCAAATATTTGATTTTTTTACAATTTTTAATTTAAATTTTACAGAGAAACAGATGCATTACCTTGGATCGTTAGGTTTGTTCTCGTAACTTTAGAAACGGCCTTGTCTTCCCGCCATTTTAAAACTATTTGCGAATATACGTGCCGGGCCTCTCACTATCGGCTTTCAGAAACAAATGATTATCCGCCCAGCATTGTTATTCGTTTGTTTAAGAAATTGATTCGAAACTTAATAACATGCCTTTGTTGAGGGGTAATCTGTCCTTTAAAGGATTTGGTCAGGAAGCCTCGAAAAATGTCCCAGTTGAGTTTAAGGCCGACATCTTCATCTTTTTTTTTGCTAACTCATGTTTATTGCGTTTGGATGTTATAATTTCTGTGCCGACAAAACCCGAATTGTCTCCGTTGTTGCGAGATAATATGTTTACATAGTTAAGATACATCTTTTTCTTTTTATTTCCAGTATCTCATCATCTCCTCAAACAACCAGCCTAAAAGCAGTGGAGGTGGTGACGGCAAGGATGATGATAGTGATGTCACGGCGAGTGCCTGCAGAGCTTGGAAACACTTGAGGAAGGATCTGAAACTCAGTCAACCGAAGCTGATGATTTCTGTTACTGGAGGGGCAAAGAGGTTCGAGATGAAGAAGAGGCATTTGAAGTCATTCAAGCGTGGACTCATGAAGGCTGCCACGACTTCCAGTTGGTTGATAATGATTAAGTAATATGTAATTGCATGCTTAATTGCATTCCAAAATGCATGAAACTGTTTCAGGGCAAATTTTGCTTGGCATAATTTTATTTGACTTGATTGGTTAATGAGGCAGTTTATTTCATGATAGGTTATATCTTTTATAATGCTTTAAATTTTTGAATGTTATCTCTTAAATCAGAAAAATAGTGTTAGGCCAGACAGTTACTTGCACTAACATAATAACAGATTTTAAATCTTGAATTTCATTTTGAGGATTTAATGGAATTAATGACCCAAATTTGTGGTAACTTGTTTTATGTGGGTGCTTGAATCTCCTTTGGCATCTGTTTTATGGACTGCATGTTGGATGTATTTGCAACAACAAACCTTACTTTAATTTGAGGTCACTTGATACAAACACTTCTAAAAAGAATAAAGAAATCAACTTACAAATTTTAAAAGTTCAGATTGTTCAGAAACCAATCATTAGACCCCACTCATTGCAGACGCCTGGATAATCACCGGTGGCACGAAGAATGGAGTGATGGAATTCGTCGGGGACGCTGTCAAGGAATTCATGCTGGAGAACGGGGCGTACGAGCAGGGGTTGGTGGTCCTCGGGATTGCGACCCTAGGGGCCGTGGTGCACTGCGATGACCTCATTCGGCAGGTCGTTTGGAATTTTAACTCGAAACTTGTGTCGTTCACTTTTATTGCATTGTTGTGATTAGTTGTGCTTGTTGTGATTAGTTGTGCTTGTTGTGATTAGTTGTGCTTGTTGTGATTAGTCGTGCTTGTTGTGATTAATTGTGTTTATTTTGTGATCTTGTCACATGCAAGGGGAGATTCATTAAGCACTTGTTGTGTGTTTTTTCATTCTGAATTGAATTGTATTTAGGATATGCTTGAGAAACATCATTAATATATAATATAATATGCAATATAATACATAATATAATATACATTTTCTTAAGATTAATTCTTTGCATTGCATTTAGTTATTAAAATGTTAACTAATATTGAAAATTAACCCATTGCAACATCACGTCCAAATATTGCTGAAATCCTTAAATCCCTAACATTGAAAATCATTTTAAATTACAAAAAAATTGCTCAAAAACAGTTAAAATGCATGAATAATTCAATCCCAGATAAAAATTACAATAAGCAATTAAATTGCTCAAAAATGGTTAAAATGAATGAATAATTCAATTAATCCAAAAACTCTTCCAGTGCCACGAACAGGGCCCTACGACCCCAAACGACCTCTACGCCTACAGCCCTCCTAACCAACCTCAGGGCAAGAAGACCCTCCTCGATCCTCACCACACTCACTTCATCCTCGTAGACGACGGAACGAGAGACTCCTTCGGAAAGGAGATCGCCTTCAGGGCTGCCTACGAGCAGCACGGCCATGACACCGCTACAGGTCAGAATGCGTTTGCATATTTAGACTCGTTAATTCTTGTTAATTTATTAACTTGGTCTGATAATTTATTTACTAACTGAGGTGAGTAGATTTACTATCGTTGTGGATTGATTGAGTTTTCATGTTTTGTTAATTTATTTCTTAAATTAATTAATAATTATACATTATTATTATTATTATTGATATTATTATTATTATTATTATTATTGTTTTGTTGTTGTCACATGTGTTGATGTTGCATATTATTGTTATTATTCAGGAATTTATTAATCTCTGATTATTAATCACATTCATTATCATTTTAACCTCATTATCATTAAATTAAACTCATTAAATCTCATTAAAAGTGGACTCGGACTGTGGCATCGGAGGAGTCCCAGTGGTGATGCTGGTGTTGGAGGGGGGCATAAACACCCTGCAGACCGCCTGCGAAGCCATCGAGAAGAACACCCCCGTCATCGTCGTGCAGGGTTCCGGGAGGGCTGCAGATTTTGTCGTCAGGGCCAAGGGTTTCATAGAGTAGGGTTTCTTCTATGCTAGAGATCTCTTATTCAGATTTCTATTATTTAATTTAATTTAATCCCTAATTTTGTTAATAATTTTGGTAATTGAAGTAATAACATTGATGTAATAACAATGTATATATATTAATGTAATAACATTATATTAAAGATTATAAATAATACAAAAATATAAATGATATTATATAAACGCCTATGCTATTGGATCATATTTGTTCAGGATAATGTGGATGCTTTAAGAAATTACGTATCAAATCTGAATTGAGGTCAATCTCAGGTCGATTTAATTAAGCTCATGAATATTCACGTCCCAAGGTCTGGCGACGAGGAGGGTTTGAGGTCCGACAGTCTCGGCCTCGTGTCTGAGAACGACATCGACAAGGCTGTCAAGTTCACCAGAACCCTTCTTCACCCCTCTCGCAGTCACCTCGTCGGAATGATTATTTATTTTTTTTTATTATTTTATTTATTTTTATTTATTAATTCGTTAATTAAACGTTATTAATTCTTTAATTAATGCTATTAGTTCTTTAATTAGTGCTATTAGTTCGTTAATAATTATATTATTATATTTAATTAATCTATTAATTATTGTTAATTATTGTTTAATGAGTGATGTCAACCATCGTCGAGTAATAATTGGTTAAATATTTAACTGGTTATTATTATTATTAGCAATTGATCTGGTAATAATAACGAATTAATAACAACAGCAAATGATTGATCTCGTTCTTCTCTGCATTTTCAGATGACGATTTTCCAGCACAACGAGGACACTTCTGGAGACGAACTTGCCGAAGCCATCCTGAAGGCCCTGCTCAGGGGTAATGTTTAACATAATTTATTAATTTATTTAATAATTTAATTATAATCTATTAATTCCTTTCAGCATAATTTATTAGTCACGTTTGAAAAGATGATCTTGAAAGATGCTTATTTGGAAACGTACTAATGAATTGTAGGGGTTAGGTTGTACTAAAGAGTACTTGAATTTGTTGTACTTTTGTTGTACTTAGCTGTTGTATGAGTTAGGCATGAACATCTCTGTCATAAGTTGCACTGCACTAGTAATATATTCATTAATGTATTAATTAATTAATTAATTTATTTTTTACTAATCTTGGGTTTAATTCATTGTCATGACTTGCAATAATAATGATAGAATTCATTGATTAATTAATTTATTTATTTATTTATTACTAGTCTTGGATTTCATTCATTGTCATCACTTGCGATAATAATAGAATTAATTAATTAATTAATTTATTAATTAATTAATTTATTTATTTATTACTAGTCTTGGATTTCATTCATTGTCATCACTTGCAATAATAATAGAATTAATTAATTTATTTATTTATTTATTAATTAATTTGTTTATTTATTTGTTAATAGTCTTAGGGTTTAACAAATTGCAGCATCTCTGAACAGTTCCCGTCTGACGAAACAGGCCACCAGTGACTTCCTGTCCCTGTCCTTGTCCTTCAACAGGTGCGACATCGCAAAGACGGAAATACTCAACCTGGAGAAGAAAAGTGTAAAGATTTGGTTTTCCGTCTTTTGAATATTAATGAGCGGGCGTGAATATTCATCGTTCTTGGACGACCTTTGTTTGATTGGGTCAACATTGTTGGGTGGAATCCTTCATTTTGATATTGGTTGTGTTTAAAACTCTTGTGTTTTAGTATTATATTGTTACATATTATAAGTTTAGTATAAAATTATTACATTATAATATTATTATAATATAATATTATAATATAATATATATTATAATATTGTGTTTTAATATTGTCACATTGTGATATTATTATATTTTCAACTCATAAAAAAAAAACCAAAGCTAATTACGATGGATCTCATCTCCTGGCAATCGTGGAACAGTTATTGCTGAGTCGTGATAAATTAATATTAACTCGAATGACAAAACAATAACAAACAGGTAATTGATAATTAATTGCTATCATCGTCATCATCTTCATCGTCACCACAATCATCATCATTATCGTCGTCATCATCATTTTTAAAATTAATAATTTTGAACTACCGGCATAATTAACGAGTAACGCCTCGGATGCAATTCCAGGAATTCATATAACGTTTAACTTTTTAACGGCTTCCAGGAGCTGTTCAACCCGTCTCTCCTCAACGAACCCTTCTTGACGGCCGTCGTGGAAAACAAGTTCGACTTCGTTCAATTCTTCTTCGACCTCGGTGTCGAGTTGAAGACTTTCTTTGACTACGACAAACTCAACCTTTTATACAGACACGTGAGATGATGATGATTATGATGATGATGACGATAATGATGATGATGATGGTGATGATTATGATTATGATGATGATGACGATAGCAATAACAATGATGATGATGGTGATGATGACGACGATGATTATGACGATGATTGGCCACTTCCAATGATAATAATATCACTTAATAGTAAACATTCAATGGTTATCAATTAATTAATTATTAATAATAATTGGTGATGATTAATTATTATTCGGACGATTCAGTTTAACGTTGACCGACTTTACAGGCGCTGATGAACTCGTCTTCGGGGTCCAGCGTGGAGGTCATGAAGTGCATTGTCTATGATGTCACTGTGAGTAAAAGTGGATTCAAAACATTCTGATGTTTGTTTGTCATTTGTGACTGATTTATTTTTTTAATGTAATTTTATAAGAGATATGGTCATGTATGTTACAAATTTTAAGGAATAATTAAGTATTTTAATTGAAATATGTGCATAATATCTTTAAAATGAAGTTTTAAAAATAGGATAAATTATTTAATTTTTAAATGCAAAATAAAAACATAAAAAGCATTTAATTTTCATAAACTTTGAATTGAATTTCAAAGAATGGAAAGTTACCTGAAAATGTTCTTCCTGTCATCAGGAGGACTATAAATAGTTTGACGGAGGGTCAGTTCATTGACCTGTACAAGGGTGAGTGGTCATGATGATGATGATGATGGTGGTGGTGGTGGTGGTGATGTTGATAATGGAGGTGATGATGATGGCAATGATGGTGATGGGTAGTGATAGAAGTGATGATGAAGATGATGACGTTGGGGTGATAGTAATGATGCCGGTTGTGAGGCACTGAGAGTGCTCGTCATGACAAACATTTGCGTGATGTTTTGTGCGTTTGTCACCATTGATTCTTCCTTCCATTCATTGACTTAATCCAGTCACGCAATATTGTTGTTATTATTATTACTAATTACATCACTATTATTTTCATTATTATCATTACCAATTCATCATTACTATTATTGTTGTTATTATTACTAATTACGTCACTATTATTATTATTATTATTATTTTACTAATTACGTCACTATTATTATTATTATTTTACTAATTCGTCAGTACCATTATTAATATTAATATTATTATCATTATTATTATTATTATTATCGTTGTAATTATTTCAACGTCCAAAGGTGTCAGGATGGATGAGTTGATGGAAAACCCGGAGAGGGAGTTGTTCTTTTGGTGCATTCTGCTCAACTACCAAGAAATGGCGAGGATTTTTTGGAGGACTGGCATCGATTACATTGGTTCAATGTTCATGGAATCTTTCAAGATTTTTAGGATTTTCAATTTCATTCTGGGCCTTATTAAGAATCATTCATTTATCTATTTATTTATGTAAATATTTTAAATTCTCAAATATTAAATAAAAAAAAACGTTCCAAAAGGCTTTGAGACAAAACCAAAAGGCTACAGACAAATCCAAACAAGCATTGTGACTACATTGCACAGCATATAATCATCATCATCATCATCATCATTACCACCACCACCATCATCATCATCATCATCAGATGGATGAACATTCTTTCCATCACCTCATCACTAATCATCACCAAACTCCTTATCAGGTGGAGCATTAACAGCCAGCAGGATAATGTCCTCGTTATCACTCGTGGCTCTCAAAAGGATGGAAGAATCTGAACTTTCAAGGCAACTCAAAGAAGAAGCCAGGTGACAATTACGGTTTATTATTTATTTATTTATTTACTATTATTAATTAATTAATTAATAATTAATTAACACTTGCATTTCACGAACATTAATGACCTAATCGTGATTCATCATCAATGTTATTATGATTAACATAAAATACGTGCAATTCATGAATATTTAATTAATTAATTATGTTAATTAACGACCTGCACGTCATCATTGAAGCAAGTACGAGGAGGAAGCTAAGAGCATCCTGAACGAATGCTACGACTGCAACCCCGAGTCCGCCAAGAACCTGATGGTCAGAAACCTGGCCACGTGGGGCAACAAGACCCTCTTTGACCTCGCCAACGACGCCAGACTCATGGACTTCTCTGAGCACGACTGCTGCCAGGCGAAGCTCAACTACATCTGGTACGGCAGAATGAAGAGCCACACCCCGCCGTGGATGGTTGGTGGCCATTTTTTTGGGTGGAATGGTGTTTTGCATTTTGCATGCTAACGAGTCCAATGGGAATTGCATGAAAGGTGTGGTGGTGGTGCTGGTGATGATGATGATCAATGTGGTTTATGGTTGTAATTGTGGTACTAGGTGGTAAAGCATGCCAACTGCTGAAGATGTTGTCATGGAATAAATAAAATAATAAAAAATTACTTTATTAATAGTATTACAACTTAATTTTGATAATTAATGTTAATTAATTAATTCGAGGTGATCCTCGGTCTCTTCCTGCCCCTGGTCGTGGTTCGCTTCATCGAATTCCGAGAAGCGGACGACTCCAATCACGTCGTTCCCCTGGACGACAACGACGAGTCGTCGTCATCGTCGTTGTCGTCCTCCTCTTCCTCGAAGTTCGAGTTCCTAAGGAAGAGGAGCAGCAACAGTAGCAACAACAGCAGCAACAACAACAGCTCCATGCTGAAGATGAAGTCTCGGAGTTCGAGGTGTTGCGGCAGGTTCTTTGCCGACCTTTGCTCCTTCTTTTCCGCTCCTTTCGTCAAGTTCGGATACTACACGGTGAGTCTTTGGGTTTTTATTTATTTTTTATTTTTATTTTTTATTTATATTATATTTATTTATTTATGTTTATATATATATATTTTTTTTAACGGGTTTTTATATATATTTTTTTATATTTTACGTTTAATTGCAGTTAAAAGTTATTTTAGAATTGTCGTTATTTCTTTTTTAATCCATTTTAGCTTAACCTCGCTCGAGCATGCGTTTGTTTGCCTAACGATTAATTTTGATTCTGATTTCTTTTCCAATTTCAAGCATTAAATTCATTAAAACTGCATTATTTGAAGCTTTTCAAAATGTTCATTATGAACTTTAGAAATTATTAAATGTAATATGATTTTATAATAATTTAATAATAATATTTTATAATAATATAATTTTATATATAAAATATATATATATTTCTAGATATTATAAGTCATTAAATATTAATGCATTTAATAATTGTTTGCAAAATCAGATCTCCTACCTGGTCCTCCTCAGTATCTTCAGTTACTTCTTGCTAATTGAACTCCAGCCACTCCAGGTGAGCATCCTTGAAATCATCACCTGGATTTGGATGATCATCATGTGTCTTGATGAAGTGAGGCAGGTGAGTGATAAAGGTTAACTGAATAATGGCAGTAATAAGATTATTGATCAACAATTTTTATTGATTTAAAGTTAAATAATTATTATTAATTAATAATTTGGATTAAATTTTGGAAACAAAGAACTTTTTGGTTTCTTTAAAATTTGAATGTAAATAAAATAAAAACATTCAGAATTTAAATAATGTACATGGAAACTATTAGCCAGAGGTAATCAGTTAAAACATTTCTATGGATGAAATCCTGTTGCTTAGGAAAAATATGACAGTATTTGTTATTATGGGTAATAATCTGGAAAGGGGTGCTGGTCCTGTGCTGGTAATGACTAGATAAAGTAATCAATTAATTATTGTTAATTAATTATTAATTAATTATTATTTATTATTATTAATTATTTACTATTAATTATTATTATTAATTATTTATTTATTGATTATTAATTAATTAATTAATAATAAGAGATCACTTAAAGGGCATACCCTTGAATCCTTTGCCCCTTTCCAGCTGTTCATGTTGAATGCCCTGTTAAAGTTCATCTGGTAGTTCATGATTGTAAAATCATTGATAGTAATGAGAGCTCAAAGCCCATACAAAGGGCATGCCCTTCAATTCTTTACCCCTTTGCAGCTGCTCATGTCGAATGCCCCGACCCTGAGGTTAAAGTTCGTCTGGTACTTCCTCGACCCCTGGAATGTTTACGACCTCGTAGTCAACTCCTTCTTGATCCTGTCCATCGTTCTGAGATTCGTTTCAAAAGACGGGGAGGAGTTCGGAGCCGTCAGGATTTTGTACTCGTTGACCCTCCTCCTGTGCATCTTGAGACTCCTCAAGTTGTTCTACATCCACCAGTACGTTGGTCCGAAGGTCATCATGATACAGAAAGTGGTGAGCGTTCGGGGTTTTTTTTTGCAATTTTGTTTTTTATTTTAATTTATTTTTTTTTTTGTGCATTTTTTTTGTTTGATTGCAAGATTACATGATAAAAGGCTAAATAATAAATAAATATCTAAATATGTAATGATATATATATATATGCAATAAAATAATAATTAATTAATAATTGTTGATAGTTTATACATAAATAACAATAACAAGATTATTTAACCATTTCCTGAACCCTTTGACCCTGCTAATTTCTTTGCAGATGTTCGACTTGATGTTCTTTGTTCTCATCTTCGCAGTCTTCCTCTTCTCCTACGGCATTTCCTCCCAGTGCCTCTTGTACCCGAACTCTGAACCCTCGTGGCACATTCTTGTCAGGATCGTCTACCGACCTTACTTCACCCTCTTCGGGCAGTTTGACCTCGAGGAATTGCTCGGTGATGATGATGATGATGATGATGGTAGTGGTGGTGGTGATGATGATGACAAAGGAGGAGGTGATGATGATAATGGTGGTAGTGTTGGTGGTGGTGATGATGATGACAAAGGAGGAGATGGTGTTGATGGTGGTGATGATAATGGTGGTAGTGGCAATTTGTATCTTTGGAATAGGTGTTGACAAAAACATATAGTAATAATAATATTTGATTATGACACTGAAGCATTATTATTTATTAGTATTATTATTATTATGCAACTATTGTTGTTGTTAATATTAGTTTTGTTAATGTGTTAGCAGCTGTACTGATTTTTTTTTACTTTAAAGGAAAATTACCATATATATATATAATAATTAATTAATTATTATATATTAATAATGTTTTAAAATGAAAACAAAGGCCAGGTCCCGAACTGCGTGACCAATCAGACGTTGCACCTGAGTGACCCCTTCAACTACCCTCTGTGCCCACAGGCCTCGTGGATGGCTCTTTTGCTATTCTCCATCTACGCCATCATGGTCTGCACCATGCTCGTCAATCTGCTGGTGGCCATTTTCAGGTGAGGTTTAAACAGGTGAGAGGATTCGTGGGTGGCATTGCGAGAGGCTTTTGGAGGAATTAATAAATAAATAAATAATTAAATAGAAATAAAATAAAATGAGAGAGTTAAGTCTTGTTCTGAGGTGATGATACAAATGGTACAAATGGTGTTCTTGTGGTAAGAAACAATGACTGCCATTTTATTATTATTGCTGATGTTTTGGTTCTCGTTACATTTTGGTATTATTTTTAATTTTGCCAATTATTAATAAAATGATACAAATGATTTTTTAAAAATATATGAGCAATGGATTGGAGTGCACACCATGATTAGGTTTTTTTTTCTCCAAAATGTCTTTCAGTTTCACTTTCACGAGCATCCAGGAAACTGCCCTGAAGACATGGCAATTCCACAGGATTTCCACCATCAGGGAGTTCTCGGAAAAACCCACACTGGCCCCTCCGTTCATCATCTTCAGTCACATGTTCATGATCATCAACCACATTCACTCCTGCAGGAAAAAGAAACAACCAATCAGAAATGAATTCCGTACGTTTGTTAGGGTTATTTTTTTATTTTTTTATTATTTTATTTGTTATTTATTTTGCCAATATCGTTTGCTTTTAATCTGATTGGTTGCTTGGTGGGTCGGTCAAGTATAATACGGTCCGACAGGAATGGAGTACGAGGACGTACAGAACAGAAGACTCGGAGCCCTGGAAAGGAAGGGCATGGAAAACCATCTCATCAGCAGGAAGATGCAACTTAAAACTGACAACAGCTTCATGGTCAAATCAACCAATGAAAAGTATTTCTTTCTGTTTTTCATTCATTCATTCATTCATTCATTCATTTATTATATTATAAGATAGTAGAAAAATTTCCAATTAAATGTGATTGGCTTCTTTCATCAAATATCAAAATATGTAAATAACACTATTCATTGTCAAATTCACAGAGATATCCAGGTAATTACTCAATTTATGCGCATATAGAATGAGCCACGTCCGCACGAGTGGGATTTAAAAAACGTGAATAGTTTCAATTCACAGATTAATCCATCCATCCTTCCTTCAGTCCGTTCATCCATCCATGCATTCATCCATCCATCCTCCCTTCATTCTGTTCGTCCATCCGTCCTTCCTTCATTCCTTCATTCCTTGTGCCCATCCATCCATCCATCCATGCAGAACGGAGGTCATCGTGGGTCAACTGGAGAACATCAGGGAAGTTCTCGCCAAGAAATCAATGAGGAGGATGAAAACGAGTCCCAACACAACAACAACAACAACAACAACGATGACGGAGAAAGTTCAGAAATTGAAGTAGGAGCAGAATTGAGGCAGACGACGTTTGCTGGATTTTGCCATTACAACCATTTCAGTTCTTTTTCTGTTTATATATTTATCTTTATTATATTATATTCTGTTTATATATTTATCTTTATTACATTATATATATATATATATATTTATTTATTTATTATATGTATATGCATATTTAGCAGATCTTCTGATTACTTTATGTATTCTAACACATTCTGAATGTACTTCTTAATTAATCTGTCATTTGAATCTCAAGTGAAGTCCACTTAGGACTTGTTGACCCATGCAGAAACGATATGAATTAGGCCGTGCATTTTGTTGTAAAGAGATGCATGTATATTTTAGGGCTTTGAGTAACAATGCATTGGTTTGTATTTCGAAGAGTTTTGTTCATTCTCAACTCGTTCATCGTATCGTTGCAACAATACAAACAGGTCGCAAGAGAAACAGAAGAAGTTTGAAATCCTGAACGATCGAATGAACAGATTCGAGGAGGAGTTGGAAAAGCAGACGACTAAACTCGATGTTGTTGTAAAACTCCTGCAGGACTTGGCAGTGCTAAGATGAGTCGTTTGAACCAAGCGACCCTTGAACGACCTCCAAATCGGTCGCCCTTGGTGTAGTTGTTATTATTATAACGAATTGATCGAATTTATGTTTATTATGTATATATAAATATATTAAATATTTAAAAAAATATATAGAAATATTTATATATGTATACTTAAAGTAAGTATGTTTGTTGAATCTAGATTAAACATTTATTTAATCAATAATTATTTAATTTGTGTTAATGATGTAATAATTTGTTTTGCTATTTGAAGCAGTTAAATATTTTCATCTTTTAATGATAGATGGCAGGCCTTCTCAAAATTTCAAATTACTTTTTAAGGGGGGTTTGAACTCCCCAGCAGAGGTAGTTGTTGTTGTTGTTAATGTTCTGTGTTTATGCTTTCTATTCTTGCTGAGGTTCGAAATGTTTAAATCGGGGATTATACGTTAATTATAATAAATAAATAAATACAAATGAATATAATGTAATAGATTAATATAACTATATAATATACATTACATTAGTAGTACTATGTAATACATAGTAAGTTATAACATAATTATATAATGAATATTATATATATTATTTATATTATGAATATTATTGTATATATTATTAAATAACATTAGATAATCCTCGTTAAGGGTCGCTATCATTTGTAACTATTTGTTAACAAATTCAAGTAACGAATCCTTCCTGCCACCAGCTATTTCTTGCCGGAGTCAACCTTTGAACTCGTTAACTTGTTAATCATTTTTTGTTCACCTCGTCAGTGCATTAATCATGTTCGTATCAGTTTCAACCTACTAACTTATTAAACATACTAAACCAATTTTTTTTTCGTTTCTTCCATTTTGCATTAATCATGTCAGGTTAGGCTTAACTTTAACTGGTTTTGATCTCACCAAATGAAACCATACTTGCACGTTCTCTGCTTTTGCAAAGAGAAAATAAACATATTTATGTTTTTGTTTTTAAATAAATTCCCATTTAAAATCCTGTGCTTGTTTTGTTGTTGTTTTTGTTGTGACTTTTGTTTTTGTAGCGATCGTGTGAACCTAACATCGGGGCTTAAAATCCGTCAAAAGTTTGTTTGTTTTTTTTAAAGAATGTGAAACATGTTTTGATAACAAAGTGAAAGTGAAACTTAAACTTGTACGTTTGTTCACACCAGAGCTACTCGTCTTTATTTAGCAAATGCACGAAGGACTCCTCAAGTCGGATTCAAAATAACGTCAATGACTAAATGAGAGTCAAGGATTTCAAAATCATCACTAATTGATTCAAACAAGAATTGTGCTCGGAAGCCGGTGCCGACGAATGCATTATTCGGGTCGCGGTCCGTCGGGGGGCGACCGAGAAGGTGCTTCGGCACCTTGGTCGCGGTCCGTCGGGGGGCGACTGAGAAGGTGCTTCGGCACCTTGGTCGCGGTCCGTCGGGGGCGACTGAGAAGGTGCTTCGGCACCTTGGTCGCGCTCCGACGGACCGAACGAACAAAATGAGGGAGCGCAAAGCGATGCAATTAATTGGCAAAAATAATGTTCATCCATGCTGACCGTTGACTTGCTACACCTTCTGGGCCGACAAATGCATGCTTTCAACGCGGCTGAAGCAAACAACGAGGGAAACAACCTGCAATGGCAACACGAAATACGGCAAATCTGACTACGGTGCCATGAAAATAAATATTTGGCACAGACTAGAACAGCTAGAATTGCCAATCTTTTAAACTAAATTTTTAAAGTCACTTTAAGAACCCTTAATATTATTCGATGGAGAGAGTGAAAAAAATGGCCACCAAAGGAGAAATGAATGACAGAGGGTTGGGGATTGATTTGATTGATTGCCTTGCTTGGTTAGTTGATGTGCATTGCAAAGGGCAAAAATAAATTTTAGGCGGCGCCTGATGCAGTGGATTCTAATAGCAACCAATTAGATCAATTTGGTAACAAGTGGGGGTGGAGCTAACGACAGAACTGGTCGAAGGAACTAGGTCACGAGCCATGATCCAATAAGCAGCTCCTCGGGCAGGCACTAATGCAAATGTTTAAGCCAATGAAACGCTTTCATTAAGCACTGATGTAGGTCAATTTTAAGGTCTTGCAATCTTTTTAATTGGGAGATCTGGAACTATAAGACACTTCCTTGAAATTGCAGTCATCATCGTAGTCGTCGTCATCGTCGAGTTCATCGTCGTCGTCGTCATCCCCTTCTTCAACCGGAAGTGGTCATGATCCTCCGGATTTTCCGGCTTCTCGTCATGCATTCAATCTCAAACCTTGGGAGTGAGAAATAATTTTAATTAGAATTAATTCAAAATTTAATATTTAATTCGAGATTTAATTCTCGAATTAAAACAAAATTATTTACAATTTAAACTTTAAAATAATGAATCTCATCCATGGTGAAACGTGATATTTGAAAATAATCGAGTTCCACAAAATTGTTTTTTATGTGAAAATAAAATTAAAATAAAATAAAAATGGAATAAATGTTCAACATCACTATCAGCACCAGCAGCACTGGTCTCAAACCTGATGTCTTTAGGAAGGTAGGAAGTGTTGAGTTTATGAGAAATGACAACAACCATGCTGAGAGTTCTCAGTGTGGGTTCTGCAGAACCAATTTTTATTATTGTTGTAATTATCATATTATTATTATTATTATTATTATTATTATTATTATTATTATTATTATTATTATTATTATTATTATTATTATTATTATTATTATTATTATTATTATTATTATTATTATTATTATATGATTATTGTTATTATTATTACATTATATTAAATGCTGTTGATATTATTATAAAGATGAACCAATATCATTAACATTGATCATCATCACAGTATCATGCAAAAAGCCATTTTTAAAGCCATTAAAGTTATCGGTTATTTTAAAGATCATGTTCATCGTCGTCGTCACCATCGTAATCATCATCATCATCATCATCATAAACATCAATCAACAACAAAGCATTTAATTTTCTCACTGAAGTCCAAAATGTGAAGGTCATCGAGGTCAATAAGGGCGGCATCTCTGTCGACGGGAGCAGACGAGTCGGGCCTGTTTGAAAATGGAGGCAAAAAGACTTTCCACCGTTGTTTCGGTTGATATTGTTGTATTTGTTGTTGTTGTTGATTTTGTTATATTGCTGTTTCAATTGATATTGTTGTTGATTTTGTTTTAACAGTTGATGTTTCAGTTGATATTGTTATTGTTGTATTTGTTGTTATTATTGTAGAAATTGTTGATGTTGTTGTTGTTGTTACTATTTTTTGTATGATGTTGTGAGGACTGAGGTTACCATTCAGTGCATGAATGTATGGCTCTTTATGTCTCAGCCTTGGATGTTAAGAACGAAACAAAGAACCATCTCAAATTACGAACACGATGTTCATTATTTTTAACATATTTTTGTTTCTATTTTAGAAATCTGTGTTCAGCATTGCTCCACAAATAAGCACAACAATAACAACAACAACAACAGCAACATCAACAAATCGCTCAAACAGAATCAGAGTCAATGACTACATTGAGAAAATAACTTTTTCAATACAAGAGTCTTATAAGATCATCTCAAGTAACAAGTCATCTAAGTTGCTTCTTAAGTGCTAGCTGACAATCATTGAAATGACAAGGACCATGGCAATGATGATGGTGGTGATGATGATGATGATGATAGCGGTGGTGGTGACGATGATGATGATGGTGGTGGTGGTAGTGATGATGATGATGATGATGTACTCACTTTGTTCCTCCGAAGAGAAACAATTGCTGACCGACAACGCAGCAGCACTGCCTCCTCCGACAACACGGTTGAGTTCCCTTCGCCTTCACCACCGACCACCTGTTCTCACCTGTCGATTGGAGGTCAAAGGTGAACTCTCTTTAGGGAACTTACGAGAGCTTTTATTATTAGAATTAGCAACTCAATGATGAAATATTAAGCTGGGGTATGCAAATTAATTAATTAATTAATTAATTAAACCAGAGGTTAACATGTGAGTTACTAGTTGTGACAGCAATGGCCACAAAGCATCAGATGCCAAACTTGTACTGCCACTCAAACCTAGTTAACCAGCAATGCATTCTGCATTTTGCAATTTAAATTTAGAATTAAATTTTATTTAAATAAAATCTAAAAAAAACTTCAAGAATTCCATCCTAACAATGATATCTGAGCGATACATAGGACCTCAAAAAGTTGATAAAGACGAGATATTGCTATTTGATAAGTCAAACCTGTCTATTATCATCAGCTTAATGATAAGGTCCAAAGTTGAGATTAAACCTCTTAGTCATGATGACGATCGCTGATGATTCCATGAATGTTAATTAACATAAATATGCAAATGAGTGACTCACTGAGAGAATACTTGTACATGTCGTTGTGGTGTACGTTAGTGATACCATTGTAACCTCCGAATATGTATAGGTCGTCTTCGTATGCAACTGCAGATCAATTAATACAAATCAATGAATACTAAACGATCAATTATAATAATTTATTCCCTAATTAATAATTCGACATTCATTCATAGCCCTGCCTTCAGGTCGTTTGTCATTTCAACTAACTTAAAAATAAATTATCCATTAATCTTTTAAATTATGAAATAATAATAATAATAATAATAATAATAATAACAATAATGATGATATTCTATGCATACAAAATTAATTAAATGTTAATGCTTAATTAGTTTCAAGGCAAAAGTTTTTAAAAAAAAAGCATAAATTTGCATTTAATTCTCAACAAAATACAATCAATCTCTTGAAACAAAACCATTACTAACTGTCCAATGCCTCATTATAAAATAACTACATATATTAATGACCTCGTCATGAAGGCAACGGCCAATCGCGTGCCAGAAAATCGTCAACCTGCAGAGTGGCTCCTCCTCCCAGAGGGCGGGGTGCCCTTGATTGGAGGTTCGAACCAGGTGTTCGTAGAAGTTTTGAAGATCTGCAGCTTGTTACAGTACACCTCTGAATTGGTGTGGTAAGGTCCGAAACTGTCACTCCGACCTCCGAAGACCAACATCAGGTCCCCGATGCCCGTGGCCGAGTGGAAGTCTCGCCAACTCGCCGGATGACCCTTGGGAGACAACAGCAACAACAATGTTAACATACTAAGAGAATATTTTAATAAAAGTTATTATTAATTGACTTGTAAATCGATTAATTGATAATGAGAAACTCACCAATGTTTCGAGACGGGTCCATTCGGATTTGATAAAATTGAAACTGAAAACCTCATTCGAAAACATTTGGGCCTGTGGAGTAATAACAACAACAACAATAATAATTATAATAATAACAATAGTAATAACAATAATAATAATAAATAATAATAATCATCATCACAATTATACAAACATTCTGCGAAAGCAGTAATAATAACTGTATGACATCAGCACAATGGCACAGGTGTTATGTCATCATTTAATTTATCACTTAATGTAACTATTTAATAATTTATATTTATATTAGCATATATTCGATTCCACAGAAGGTCTAAATTGTTTACAAACAAATTTCAACGGATTGTTTACAAACAAATTTCAACGGAGATGCCAAACATATCGGCACGTCATCATGTATCGGTTGCATGGCAATGCAACATCGTATTATGAATCTCATTAAAAAGAAATAAATATTCATGCAATGAATGCATGTCAATGTTGACAATGACTTTTCCCATGTCACAATGAAATGAATTACATTCCCAAGGCTTACATAAAGGCTGAAATCAATAAGCAGCAATCTGACAACAAAAATAATAATAATAATAATAATAATAATAATAATAATAATAATAATAATAATAACAATAATAACACTGTTAATTGCTAAACAATACTCTCCATTCAATCAAGCATCCAAACTACCACCACCACCACTAACAAACAATCACAACAATCATCCTCCTCCTCCTCCTCCTCCTCACCATCTCCTCGTAACCCCCGAAGATGAACATTTTGTCTCCGATGACGCAGGCCGAGTGTCCATCGCGGGCACCAGGAACGAACCCGTTGACTGCCACTTGGCTCCAGGTGTTGGAGGCTTTATTATGATTATATTTACTTTATTATATTATATTGACTTTATTATGATTATATTTACTTTATTATATTATATTGACTTTATTATATTATATTGACTTTATTATATTATATTGACTTTATTATATTATATTGACTTTATTATATCGTACATTTATTAATTTATTTTAATATTTTAATAAGGGTGGGGGCAGTTGAAATTTCCAATCAGCTGGTCATGGCTGCCTGAATGCTTTCCTTTATTAACAATTACTTATTACTTTAATTATTACTCAATTACTTAACCATATCACCTAAATTAATTAACTGCGACCTCTGGTAACTAATGTGTAGCACATTATATATACAACTATATACATACAACTAGATAAGAATATCAATCTTACAAAGCCAAGCTTCCATAATTAAAATAACATATGCTAATTAATAACCCACTGCAGTCCAATACTATACTAGTTATAGTTAGATTTAAAGCATTGGTATATTCTTTACAGTTGAAAGTTGTAAATCATCAGCTCCATCAAAATGGCCATAAACAAAATAATTTATTTGCAATTACCTGGGTGGAATTTGTACAGCTTGTTGCAAGCACCATTCCGGTCGTTTCTTCCGCCAAAAATGTAGGCGGCATTCAACCAGGCGACGGCCGTGTGGCCGTACCTGTGGTAGGGAACGCCGCAATTTTCGTGCTTAACATTCTGTAAGATGCTCCAGTCCAGGCAATCTGATGAGGTTAGATAATTAAATTAGTTTCAGTTAATAAAGTTAAATCAAGTTAATAAATTTGATCAAGTTTGATTAATAAATTAGAACCTAATTAAAATATAACAACTCTCCTGCATTCTTCATAAATTTTGTTATGTTGATTGCTAAGCAGCAGAAGTAACAAGTAAAATGTTATACATCATAAATAAACAAATCCTTAAAACACCCCAATTGAATGTAATAAACAAGAAAAATCTTAAAGTCAACTAATCCAGGACATGAATCGACTATAGTTTATCAGAAAACAAAAATAGTTGAAGATCTCATTACATGTGTTGAGAACATGGACATCCATTGGACGAACACTCTCCACATCTCCTGTGCAGTAACCACCAAAACTGTAAATGAAATCCTGAACTACCACTGCTGCATGGTTGACCCTACGCGGTCCCCCATCCAGATGGGTTATCCAGCGATGCATCTGTAATCTGTAATTCCAAATTGAATCTTCGTCAAGATGCTCTCTCTCTACCAAGTATACTAATCGAATCCGAAAAAACCCAGAAAACCAAAAACGTCAAACGAAAATCTACAATCCAGTCCAAAGGACAAATTCAGCTGAGCATTCCAGCACTTTGAATTACTTTAAATGTTAGCAGAGATGGGGCGATGCTAATGATAACGATTACTTATGAACATCTTGAACTCTGAGTGTAAATTTCCTACATTTTATTCTAAAAGCACTGTGTCCAACTCTTTGAGCCAGAAATCGCGATACCGGCTGATAGGGAGTTTTTGTTTAGGAGTCCAGGACAGCTCGTAGCCAATGGGTTATGCTTTGGCTCATTGTAACCATCATCGTGCTTTAAAAAATAGCTTTTTTAGAAATAGCGGAATTAAAAAAATAATAATTTAGTTTTGCATGTTGAACTCATAACTTATAATTTATTATTATTAAAATATCGTTTTTGAGATGATAAAGATGATTTCGATTCGATTGAAAATGCAATTGCTTTCACAATTACAGTTCTCCCACTATTTTTGCGTGCCTCTGAAATCAATTCAATTCATCGTTAACTTTAATCTCTCTTGAACTTAATGGTAATGATGTAATAGGTTTATAGATATTAACTTGAATAATTTGTATTTATAATAATTGACGAGTGGACACTTTCACCAGACCATTCATTGACGTCAGCCGAAGTGGTTTAGGAATGCTAGACTGCCTGTCCGCGAGTCTTTCGAGAATGCCTTAAAATCAATGTCACTGTTGACACGGGCGAACATTCAATTCAAGTGCTGAGATAAATAACTCTTGAAAGAAAAGTCAGGGTTTAAGAAACGTATGATGATCTAATTTGACACGAGCATTTGTCACCTGGCGACCTCTTTGCTTGGAAAAAAAGTTAGAGAAGGATAAAAGCGTGGATGGTCAGACGATCAAATGAGTGAGTCTCCAATTCCCTGCCAGATAACTCCCATAAACCCTTGAAAAGGCTCCAAGGGTACATTCATATTCTTAAAGAAGCACCACTCCGTCCGATAACGAAATCAATAGAAAAGTTTCTTGAATTCAATAACAAAAAAAAAACTATTTTCTTGTGGAAAATACCTTTACTAAGACTAAGAATAAAATAAACAATTGGAACATAACAAGCATCGTCTATTCAGCAAATTATTCCAAATGAGCTAGTTTCAAAAGTAAAGATTCATGCAAGGCACTTTGAAGGCATGAATGTGTTTATGCCTTGTATCTGCCAGTATCTAATAAAATAAAAGCAGCATATAAAGCCATTAAAATAGTGCTATAATTCACAACGACCTATCAGCATGAAACAATTCTTCTCTCTTTCAGACATAATTAAGACACATTCAAATGCAAGAATAAGATGAGGCATGTGCAAACAGAACAAATGTTGTGCAAATTCTGTCTAAATAAGGCATCTCTGTTAAAGTAAAACGATGGCTCTCATTACTGAAATATTGCTCCACTCTGACTCCAAAATTAGGGAAGGAAGTGCGACCGACAGAAGCAAAGCAGGGTTTTTGTCATGCAAGGGAAACAAGCCAAGTTTAAAGGATAAAATGAAACATCTCAATTTGAGTTTCAATTAAAAAAAGTTTGTCGATGAAAATTGGAAGAAAATATGAATAAATTCAAGCTTTAAGATAAAAGTCTAAAAGTAATTCCACCAATCGGAACAGAAATGCAAGTCATTCGACCTGTGGTCAACCATGAACTGTAGAACTTGATGATGATGATGGTGTTGATGATGGTTATGATGATGATGATGGTTATGGTGATGATGATGATTTTCCAAGAACTTCAAAATATGAAACTCTTTTACATTTCCAACGTGAATAAACAACGTGCAAGTTACAAGCGAATGTAAATTCAAACAACAATAAGAAAAAAATCAGAAACATTGATTTTAAAAATCAATCAATTATTTAAAATAGTTTAATTAAAACTAAAAAAAAAAGATAATCTAATAATAAATAATGCCAGAACTCAGCTAACAGAATCGGTTCATTCGCTATAACCAATCAAATAACCGCTTTCAAATAATAGTGGGATTAAGAAGGTAATTGCCATTTTCATCCGCACTGCTCAACTGTTTCTTCAACATTTCGAGATTGGGGTTGAAAAACCCGTGGTCCTTGGACCCCACGACCTTTCTGTGGGGCTTCTTTCTATCCCTGTGGCAGAAATAGCAGAGGAGGAGGTCGTCGAGAGGGTAGCATCTCTTGTCCGACTCGTCTGTCAGGTGCATTCCACAGTCCTGAAAGACGTTTGCCATCGCTTTTTGAATTAAGTTTAATTTGTGAAACAATTAAGAAGCTCATTTTAATTAATTTTAATAATTTTATTTTTTTAATTAATTAATTAATTAATTTACAAAGTAAATGTGCTTCTGTGCGTCTCACATTTCCCAGATTATGGCTTAATTCTTGTAATTAGAACATTAAATAGGAAATACATTTTAAATTTATTTTTAAATTAAAAATTTAGCCTGATAGCAGAGGCTTGCATCTCCTTAAAGCTGATCCATGATTATTAATTATCTTATTAATTAATAATAATCATCTTATTATATTATTTAATATGCCTTAGTTGTTAAATTTTGTTTGCTTGATTTAATAAATAAATTGGCTCAAAAAAAAAAGAAATGAAACTAAAAAGACGAGTTAATAATATAAACAAGTACAATGAACAAGTACAATAAATCGATATCATCACCGCCGATCCATCTCTCGATCTGCCGAAGAAACGAAAGCAATCAACCTGGCACTTGTAGCAGTCGATGTGGAACTCCTTCCCCATGGCAACCACTCGAACTGTTTCCCCCGTTTCCATGGGAACGATGACCCCGTCGCAAAGTGCACAAACAGGAGAATAAGCCCTGTGGTTGAATGTTAAATATCATCGTCATTATCATCATCGTCATCATCTAGTCTTCATCAATCATTGATCTATAATTATAGTTATAATTATAAACATGATCTCTTTTAGCAATTAAAATTATAATAATAAAAAAAAAAGTGAAAATGAAATTGTAATCAAATGAAATCGTAAATAAAAATAAATAGGAATCAAAAATCAATTTAATTCTCACTCGATGTAATCCTCCCGACAAAGGACTCGATCGTTTTCATCGATTCCAAACATCGTTCCCTCGAGGCGTCTGCTACATTTGTGACAAACGAAACATTCCGAGTGATATGTTCTCCCGAGAGCACAGAGAATCTTATAAAGCAGCACAAATTAGAAATTAAAAACATTTATAATCTGTTCAATTTAGCAGAACTATCCTATAAGTAATAAATTATTTAATAAAGTGAAATTAATTAATAAATTAAATTACTAATAAATAATTAATAAATAAATAAGATTGAAAAAGGACACCTGATGAGAAATAACTTTTTCACATGCAAAACATTTTAATGGGCTGGCAAAACCTTTTGGTGATTTTGTAATTTTCTGGAAAATTTCAACATTTTACACTCTCTAACAAATTGAATTTCAAAAAGGTAGGACTAAACCTCAAAACCTGAATTACTTTGACTCATTTGAAACATTCTACCTTTAAATATCAAAACAAAACAAACAATTAAAATCTGAATCTTTTCTTTTACTTTTGTAAAGAAATTCAAACCCCTTGGTAACCATGTCTAACCTTGATTCTCCATCTTTTCTGAATTCATGAAAAGTCGAACTCGTCAGTATATATGATCGTATTCTGTTTCAATGAAAACACAATTTTCAGTAAATAATTGTGAGAAATCGTGATAAGTACTGAAATAATAAATATCACGAGAAGCATATGTTCGACAATCATTTTCGTAAGTCTCATCCTTTTGACATACCTATCGAACCTGGATATCATAAATAATTTGGAAATCCGTACCTCGTTACGTAAAAGTTAAGATATTATATCTAAGCCGGTCATTGAAAAACCTAGTTTTTGCCACGATAAGATGCGATCCCACTCCAAGCAGGTGGGCAGTACTTATGATTTAAGATTAAAAAAATTATAAACAACTTTGGTAAGTTGTGTAGTTTGATTGAAGGATTACTTTAAATAATAACAAGTAATGGATTTTATCTATTAATAATATTGATTGTCATAAAATAAATTAAAAGTGAAAAGTCGTGGGAAAGTCCAGCCTCCGATTGTTTGGCCTGAAATCCTGGAGATCGGTTTGTTTATTTGGCCGATAGTTTGACATGACTTTCAAAGAGTTACCGAGTCGAGTTGCAACAATTTGGGGAACTCGAACTCTGTCAACGAAGAAGTTTCATTTGGACCTCTTGGATGAAGTCCACACCGACGGAAAAGATGGAGAAGCGACAGGAACTGAAGTAGTCGATCTGGAAGATGGAGAAGACGTTCGCTTGCGGGCTGCTACAATGGCCCGAAAACGGGAGCTTTTGTAAGAAGTGCTTTTATCTGTCAGATTTTATTGTTTAATGCTTGGACGAGATGGTTCAATATGACACTTTTAAACAATTTTTCTAGAAAAAGGTACCAAGTCAGACGTGAAACTGCGAGGAAAAGTGGATTTCAAGTAGTTGGTCTAAAAAATGTTTGTCATGCTTAATTTAAAACAAAAAATGTGAAAATTTTTCAATAAATGTTTAACATTTTTCAGTTTTCTGATAGCCTGTTGAAAAAAATACCACATTCTTTTGCAAACGCAAATTTTGTAGAGAACATCCTCAAAAAGATCGAAGGTTCGGCAGGAGTACAAATGTTTACTATAAATCCTTTTTATTGCAGAAGATAATTGAGTATTAAATTCTTGATTAATTATTATTTTCAGGAAAATTTGGCTTTGTTATTCTGTCATACTTTCATTTTGTCCTATGGTTACTTGCTGTCAATTTCTTCCTCAGCGTCATCATCCTCCTCTTCATCATCATTCCACAATCCTCAATTCCACCTTATGACTTTATGGATTATTGCTCCAAAAAGCCTTCAAAGGGTAAGTTTCATTTATGGTTCCAAAAATCATTAAAACGTGAGATGATTTATAAAATGTTTACAAAATTTATAACATTGGTTATAAATGGTTATTAGATATCTTATCAAATATTAGATCAAATATATTAGATTATAGAATATTTTGTCAGTTTCTGAAATTTGGGGGTGAGGAACCAAAAACATTATCTAATAATATTTATTAAATTATAATATAAAATAATTGAAAATGATTCTCAGCACGTCGTATTACTTGAAGCTTACAAATTAGAGCTTACATTTATTCGTCATTGAAACGTCATTAATTAACTTAATTTTAATTTAATTAAATGTTATTAACTAAATTGATGTAAATTTAATTGATAATTCGTTTAATTTTCAACAACAGCATCTCCCGAACTCCAAAACAACTTGACAGAAGAGGCTTGTGACCTGACCAGGGAGCGTCTAAACTGGGGTCCTGGAAACAACAACAACAAGAACAACAAGGAAAAAATGGATTCAACCACTCAACAATTTGTTGATTTTCTCCAGGGAACTGTCAGTCCATTTGTGGATTATTTGTTATTTTTACTATATTCAAACAACTTTTTATTTTTAATATTAATATTTTAAATATTTTATAATAAATTAAATTTAATAAAATTCAAAATATGGCAGCTGTTTTTTTTAGTGCCAGACACTATTACACTCACTGTTAATTATTGGATCTTAAATTGTTGAGTCTTATTACAGTGTGTGTCTTTAATGATTCCTTAATAATAATAATAATAATAATAATAATAATAATGACGATGATGATGATGATCCAGGGCTGGATGGAAGGAACGCTGATGTTCTACGGAAGTTATTTCATCAAGGACTCAGACTCCAGTCACTACTACAACACGGCCCTCGCATTTCTCCTCGTCTTCGCCGTCTACTTCCTCGTCTTCCTCGTCCTCACTGTTGCTTAGTTGGTTTCCATGGTTTCCATTATGTTGTCATTGTTTCTGTATTTTTAATTCTGTATGTATAATGATATTTTTGGAACATTGAAAACATTATTTAAGTACCTTTGATAAACGATTGCACCTTTTTTTTTAGTTCAGCCAATAGCATAAGGCAGAGGATGTTGACCTATAAGAAACTGCTTAATCTGTCACCAAGTCACATCCCTGTATCCTCATTGGCTGGCAAGTTGTTCACAGGATGGGACTTTGCGATAACCAATCAGGATCAAGCCGACTACAGGCACAAGCTGATAACTAAATTAATCATGGTTGTTATTATTATTATTATTATTTATTTTTTTATTACTACCTTTTACGTCATGATCTTTAAAATATATGAATGAATAAATACAAGTTATGGTTTTAAATCATGAATTATGCAATTGGCATCTTTATTAACAACAACTTATTAGCATTACTTGGCACAGGATTATTTTTCAAAGGTATAAATAAATAAGTGTAATTGTGATATTTTTTGTTTTTAAACCTGAAATTAAATTAATTAATTGAGTTATTATTATTAACAACATTATACGAATACATCGTTCAACTCAGGAGACCTGCCACGAGATCCTAAGGCAACGTAACAAGAGGATGCCTGCTTTTTGCGAGAGATTGAAACTCTGCTTCGTCAGAATCCTCGTCAACGTCGTCATCTTCGCACTCATCCTCCTCTCCCTGGCCGGCATCGTGGCGTCGAGTGTGACTCAGCCCGACGTGAGCATTCCATTACTTTGTTGTTTTTTTTAGGCATTAATTAACATTAAATTAGCATAAATTACAAGTTTTCTGATTTTATTCGTTTGCATAATTTATGTTTTTAATTATTTTGTCATAATGTTCTTATTTTCATAATAAAATTCAGGCTTTTTCAAACCTCACATCAATTGTTTGACTATAAGTTACCTCATTACTTAACTATTACCATTAATAAATCAATTTATAACGTGTACAAACAAATAATTTCTAAATCCTATTCTTTTATCTTATAATTCTTATTTTGTAATAATAATAATAATAATATAAATTATTATCAATATTTAATTCAGTTGTTGGCCCACGACAAGGTCAAGGACAACAGCGCCCTAAAACTCTTCTGCTCCTTCCTGCCTCCGATCTCCGTCGTCTTCTTCAAGTTCACGATGCCACTCGTCTTCAGAGCACTCACGAGGCACGAGAAGTACCACCCGGAGACCGAACTCAACCTGCTGTTGCTAAGGTAAACAAAAAGGAGATTGCCATGGAGACGGATTACCGTCTTCCTATTGGTCGGCCGTTTTTGAATGTTTTTTCAAACAGACTTGGAACTGCTTTGAATGTCTGGCTGGTTTTTTTAAATAGAATTTTGTTATTTATTGATTTTGAATGTTAAAATACTGAAATTAATTTTTTTGGGACATGGTTTGAAAATCTTTATTCATTTGTATTTTTCATTTAATAATTTTTTAGAGAGGGAATAAAAATAGATAAAATATATTATAATTATAGATTATAATTATGAAATATAATATAATAGATTATAATTATAAAACTCACCTTCAGGTCAGTCCTCATAAATTTGGCATCACTGATCACTCTTGTTGTGACGATTGGCATACAGCTTGTCTGTGGCCATAAACAGCCTTGCATCGAAAACATTCCTGTTAGTATTTTTATATTATATTATATTTATTTTATTGTTATTATTATTATTATCATTATTATTATTATTATTATTATTATTTAGTTATATTTATTTGCATTTAATTTTTTCCTATTTATCCAATTTTATTCATATTTAAATTTCACTGAGTAATAACAAAGTAATTAAGATGTAAGTAATAAAATCATCCTTTACCCTTTCAGAGAGTTTATTATGTTGGATTATTATTGTTATTATTATTATTATTATTATTATTATTATTATTATTATTATTAAAAAGACTTTTTGTTTATCAATCTTGTAGTGTTGGGAAAACTACATTGGACAGCAGTTGTACAAACTATGTCTCGTCGACTTTGTTGTTGACATCATCTCGACATTCCTTGACATCTTCAGGAGGTCGGCCATTTTCCTTTTCAATTAATCCACTCCAGAGCTAAATATTCTGAATGATATGTTGATTCATTAAATTTATAATTAACACTCATAAAATACACTTTGATATTAGCCGAGCTATATTTGCAATTCGTTGTGTATTACTTAATCATTTATTACTTAACCATTTATTACTTAATCATTTATTACTTAATCATTTATTACTTAATAATTTATTGCTAGGAAGTTGATGGATTTGTTCCCTGGGAATAAGTTCTTGAATTACTTTGCTTTGGAGTCATTTGACGTTCCAAAGAACATCATTGATGTCATTTACAAGCAGACCGTCTGCTGGTTTGTTTCTGGAAAAACCGTTGTTTTCGTTGGAATTTCTAGAGTTAATTTAAAGTTTAAGTTGAAATTGTTTTTATTATTTCTTTATTATTGCTTATTTTTTTATATTATGTTATCCATAAGATATTCATTAGATTTGTTTAGTAACTTTTTCAAAATGTTTCTATTTGAGCTGTTTATTATTTATTTAAAAATAACATAAAAAACATATCTTTGTGGTTGATATATTAGTTATTGATATATTTGTGGTTCTTATGTTTGTTGTCAATACAATTTGTGGTTGGTATGTTTGTCATTGATACAATTTGTGGTTGGTATGTTTGTTGTTGATACAATTCCCCGACAGGCTGGGCATCTTCATGGCTCCTATGTTGACCTTTGTAACAACCATCAAATTCATGCTTTTGTTTGGACTGAAGTCTGTTAGTAATCCTTGTTATTATTATTATTATTATTGTTGTTGTTGTTATTATTATTATTAATATTATTATCGTCATCATCATTATCGTTATTATTGTTATTATTGTGACTGTTATTAAATTAAACAATATCTACTAGTCACATTCGGTCATCACCATCATCACCATTGAATGTAATTCTTAATTAAATTAATTAACTCAAGCCAAGACAATAAAATAACAACAAACGAAATAATTTATAAATAATTAACGTGCAGTTCACGGTGCTAATCAATTACAAACCGAGTTCGAAAGAACAGCAAAGAAGCTTCGAGTCTCGATATTTCTTTGCCGTGGTTCTCCTCTTCAGCCTTGTCGTCTGCTCCGTCCTCAATCTTTTTGCGATCGGCAGGTGCTTCCATTTTTTATTTTCTAACGTTAAATGCTTAATCAATTATTCGCTCCTAACTGTTGTAAGCATTAACTATTACTAATTACTAATTATAATATTATTATTAGCTTCCCTATTGATTTCTTTTCACTAAATGGATAATCAATTATTCACTCCTAACTGTTGTAAGCATTAACTATTATTAATTATTAATTAGTTATTATTAATATTACTAATTATAACAATAATTACTAATTAGTTGTTATTAATATTGCTAATTATAATAATAATTATTAATTAGAATGCATTGATGACTCTTAACGAACCCTAGAATCCTGCCGTCTCAATCCTGCGGTCCGTTTCGAATCTTCACCAAAGACGTCCACTACATGTACTCGTCTGCCACGGACGTCGTGGCAACCATGCCGTCGTCTGCTCAGACGTTCGTCTGGTTCCTTGGATCTTGGATCTTCTTCGTCGCGGTCATGGTGATAATCAGGTGATAATTTTTTGTAATCATCAGACTGGTTCGTTTGGTTGGTGTTGATGTGATAACGCGTGCTTGTTTTGTTTTTGTTTTTCGAGCCAATTCATTTAATATATGGTGATGATGAAGACGACGACGACGATGACTAAGATGATGATGATATTTAAATTAAAGAATAATATGTTTATCATTACCACTGTAATTGTATGATCAAATTCTTTTCAGTCTTTTCTTTCTTTATTACCTGTCATTGGCCAGTGGCAACAAAAAGTTTGCAAGCAGTCTTGAGGCACAGCTTGTATCTGTTAGGATTTGTATCTATTTTCAAAGTTTGAAATAAATTTATCTAGAAATATAAATAAACTCCAACTAAGTGTCTGTAGATTACGTTACTAACATTAAAGAATTGCAATTTGGCAGATGAAGTCTCTGAACCGACAATACAGAAAGGAAATCCTTGCTTTGAGGCAGAGATTGGGGAGAAGCTAAGCATTGATCTGTAATTTGCACTTAAATTTGTAAATGTTATTTCACAAGATTCATTTCCTAATTATGATATTGATACTTTTTATATCTTCCTTTGTGTGGTTTACAATTTGTTACAAAGTTTTCAAAGTTTATTAGGTATAATGTTATTATGCTGTCATTTTCTTAATCAAAAATGTCAGTATTGGTGTTGAGAAGCTTGTTTCTCTACTTCATTTTTGCCCATAATTTGTTTTGTTTTGACTTTTATGGTGATGTGAACTCATGCAACTTTTTATAAAGGACTTTACTTTTATATTTGTTATTGGCACAAAGAATATTTTATTTGTGTCACTTCCAAGCTACAGAGTTGTCATGACATGTTGTTGGAAAAAAATAGTGCTACGTTAAATAAAATCAAAAGGTTTGTTATTCAGGCATTTGGGTTAAACTATCATTAAACTTTGTTTTTCACCATTTCTTTTAGCAAATGTTGTAAGCCAAATATGTAGAAACGGTAGCTTAAAACCTTTAGGCAATAACCAATAAGTGGCACGTTTCCAGATCATGGGTCATCAGCTCTTGTTGAAGCAACAGGGCGTTGGAATGTTGTCTACAGAAATGAAGCGCTTAAATAATTGGTAGACCGCACATCATCACGGAAATCGCTTGAAATAAATAATAAAAAAGTCTGGGCATTTCAACTAAATTTATGAATTTTATTTAGTTGGTGATGTCAGCTATCTTTGTTATTGTAACTATACATATGTTATTGTATATAAGGTCCAATAATTAATGTGAATTATAGGTTTGCAACCTTCTTTTTTTGTTTGGTAACTTTTTTGCTTTTATAAAACATAAATTTCGTATCAATCATCTAACAAACATCAAGATATCTTTGTGGCCCAGGCGGGTTTTTTCTAGGCGGGTTAACTGCTAATAAATAGCTTTGTTTTGGGTACCTAGCTTTTGGTATCTTCTGCTGTTGGTTGAGGGAAGCTTAGTGGAAAGGACTGTTGAGATCAGAAGATGTCTGATTCAGATTCAGACGACCTCGATTTACCTTCGGCGGCAGAATGTGACAAAAGATGTCGAGAATTTGCATCAATCACAGACACCGACACTGCGTTGGCCATGTTCTTTCTCCAGGACAGAGGATGGGATCTCCAGGTAAAAGGGATTAACCGGTTTGTTAATTAATTGTCATATAATTTGTTTCGCGCGTTTCGCATAAGGACGTACAAATGTAATATCTCCAATCGCTAAATGTAGTTGACGTTTGATAAATCGATTACGTGACAATTTGTCAACTTATGCATTGTGAATTGTGATTTTTTGTAAGTATCGTAGTGCATTGTCATTCTCCGAATTTATGAACATAGTATTTTTTAAGCCTTAATCTTTCATTTTATTCGCCTTCCTTTAGACATCCCTCTCTGATTACTTCCAAACTGTAGACATGGAAAGAAGTGGAAATGCCTTCAACACTTCCACCATCTTGTCGATCAAAGATGTCACAAATTCAGCTGCTGTTCTTCCGGAAGGAGAAAAGACCAAAGAATTTGTCGATCCCGAGCCTCACAGGTTCAGAATCATGTCGTGGAACATTGATGGGCTTGATGAGAACAACATTCAAACTCGTTCCAAAGCTGTTTGCAGGACGATTGCAAAGTACGTCATTCATTCAAATTTGCTAGATTGTGTCAGTAAGCAACGTAACAGTTCTTCTGAGATTTTATCACTTTCCAAGTTGCATTTTTGAGCATAACTTGGATTATCCATAATGGATTTGTAAATCAGGTATTAGTGTTTTGAATCTTGCTGAGCTTTTGAAACAAACATTGTCAGCATCGTTTGTTGGGTTCCTTTCTTTGGTTTTCCTGCAAGATATTTTAAACCAACAGTGTATCGTTGCATGCAAACGACAATAAATCTAATAAATCATCACAAATTTACTAAGATCTTACTAAATCTTACTAAGAGTTCTAACTCCAAAGTGCTCATTGTCCAGTGAGAAACCAGATGTTGTGTTCCTGCAAGAGGTGGTCATCAAGAACTTGGAGGTGATACAGGAGAAGTGCGGAGCCGATTACTCCGTCATTCTCGGCACAGAGAAGGGAAATGCGCCGAGCATGCAGTACTTCATAGCCATGCTTCTCAGACGCAACACCGTCGAATATGTCAGTCACAACGTCACGCCATTCTCTGGCAGCATCATGTCAAGGACGATCCTGCACGTCGTGGTGAGTGAGGGGCTGTTGTCGTGATGTTGTTTACTAACTACTTGTTACTTTATTTCTTTGATGCTGGTAACTGGGATGTACTTATAAATTGATAGTACTAAACACTCCTTGTTAGAATAATGTCAAGGTCATTGAAATGCACCAACTGAGCTTTAGTTGGGACATACTTATAAATGATGATAGGCTGTAATTATGTTTGTATTGAGATTTTATTTGTAGCAATTATGGTTAGTTTCCATTTAAGATATTTAGGAAATAATTTTTAAATATTCTGTTAAATTCCTTTGAAACTTGAGTTGTCAAGCAGGCTGACAATTTGTTTGTTTGTTAGGCTAAGGTCAAGGGCATTGAAATGCACTTACTGACCTCCCATCTGGAGAGTACGAGAGACTTTGAATACGAGAGGGTGAGGCAGATGAGAATTGCCCTCCAACAGGCCTGCGAAGTGCCAGACGACAAAGTTGTTGTTTTCGGAGGGGATCTGAACCTTAGGAATTCAGAGGTAAGTATACGATATGAGTATAATCTACAAACGATGCTCTTTTATGTTGATCATGTTGTCTGTTCTTTAAACATCTCCATTCGTACGTCTTAAATTGTTCCATTGAAGTTCTGTTTTGGGGAGAGGCTTTTCAATCAATCACTCCAGATTATATCACTTTTAACATTTCAATCAATCACTCCGGATTATGTCACTTTTAACATTTCAATCGATCGCTCCAGATTACGTTAATTTTAACATTTCAATCAATCGTTCCAGATTATGTCACTTTTTCACATTTCAATCAATCGCTCCAGATTATGTCATTTTTCACATTTCAATCAATCACTCCAGATTACATCACTTTTAACATTTCAATCGATCGCTCCAGATTACGTTAATTTTAACATTTCAATCAATCGTTCCAGATTACGTCGCTTTTAACATTTCAATCGATCGCTCCAGATTACGTCGATTTTAACATTTCAATCAATCGCTCCAGATTACGTCAATTTTTAACAGGTCGAAAAGGTCGGACACCTGACTGGCAAACTCTCGGACGTTTGGGAAGAAACCGGCAGAAGACCAGAGGCAGAATACACCTGGGACACGCTGAAGAATGACAATCTGCAGAACAGCACCGAGTGGAAGAAGAAGCCTCGGCACAGGTTCGACAGGTTGTTTTACAGAGGCGCGGGTCACGTGAAGGCGGTCTACTTCGAGCTGGTCGGATTCCAGAGGGACCCGGACTGCAGAAGGTTCCCCAGTGACCATTGGGGCATCTTGGCTCACTTCAACAGGGTAGATTCGGAGGAGGAGGGCTCCGAGAAGGCCCAGTGAATCTCGTCCGTCGTCGCGTCGGGGCTTCGTCGGCTCCGACGATCGATGACTTCTGCTTAGTCGACAGTAAACAGAGGATCTGCAAGGATCCACGATACTCAGATACTTGAACCAACCTCACTTTCATGTAAAGTTTGTCTAAAAACCACTTTCTGCTTTTGTTACCTATGAACGACTTCTTGCCAAGCAAACGAACGAGTGCATTTGCGTTCCCGAGGTTCGTTCTGTGCTTTGGACGTTCGGAAGTCACGCAGGAGAGCGTCACGTCAATCCAGCGAGTGACGCACACTCACAAACTACAAGCCATCCAGCAACAGTGTACTTTCAGCAGCTTAGGTTTATTTGTGGGACTCACAATTTTCTGTAATGTATCAATTAATTCTAAAGGAATAGAATTCTAAATTAATTATTGTATCAATTAATTCTAGAGGATTAGAATTCTTTGTTCTATGTTTGGTTCCATGTTTATTGTTATTATATGACCACCAGAAAAATTGGTTTTGATGATTTTGTAGTTTCTGATGCAGTCTTTTTAGACATTGGTCCAGAAAGCAGAGATTAAGTTAACGAATTATTATTAATAATATTATTATTCTAACAATTTGAAGAGAAAAATTAAGAAAAACCATCACTGAAGTACATTTTATATTGGTCCATGCAACAAATTCAGTAACCAAGAAACTTACATTTTTCTCTGAGAATCGTTTTTTTTTCTATCACATCATCATCGTTATCATCAACAACAACAACAGGAGCTGAGAGCAATCTCATGTCAGTCCGTCACTGCACTTACTTGTTTAGTGACAGAAAAGTAGCACTTGCCAGGGCCAGATCAGTTGACACCAACCTGAGTTTTCAGGTGTGTCATCGGACATCCAGGACTCAGTTAAGGATTAACAATTAACCGTCGTCGTTGGGTTACACACGCACACGAAAAACGCGACGCCGAATTCCGATCGGATGGAGAGAAAGAAAACGTGGAGAAATAAAGTTCATGCAACAGGTCAGGTAATAATACCACGATGTCAAGGTGACATGACGGAGGGTTGGAGCCATTTTGATGCGACGTGCGGCGGCCGTTTGGCATTCATCAATATTTACATTTATCGATAATTTATTCGTGTAGAGAATCAAGAGCAGTGGTTAAACAATCAAACTTAACGATTTAGTTACGATTGCAATACTGATGGTGACTATAGTCCGAGTCGAGGGGTCGAAGGTCGAATCACCCGAGAAACCCGGACTCATGAATTGCAAGTTTCAGCACCGAACAGACTGCCGCCAACATTAACATTAGCACGATTAAGCATTAATTCCTCTCGAGTTGATTCACAAAAAAAGTAAGAAAGCATCAACAGAACTTAGTGACCTCGTCTCGACCTCAGAAGGACACGTAAGATTTAACATTGAGGATTCATGCACTCGACGGCCAATGAACGAGAGACTCCGCAGAACACGTAAACGAAATAAAACGAATATTTAAAGACGGGAAGGAATAGAGGGATGAATAACAATGAGTTCTTCGGTCGTCACGTGAACTCTGTCAAGCTTTGTTTCGGTAGCCTTTGAAGGACTTGCTCCGGGGTCGGGGGGCAGATGTACACCCTGCGACCTTTGTACATGGTGCTCACGATGCCCATGTAACCCGTCCTTGGCACGTCTGACTGTGAATTCGATCGATCGATTGAATCAATCACTTGCATCAATCAACCCAATTAATTTTTTCTAAGGCCACTGGATTTAATTCCAAATGAATGTGCAGAATGATTTCATAACCATTCTAGACTTTAATAATTTAAAATTAAATATTCTTAACTTAAATAAGACGTATTGTTCCCAAATTGCTTAAAAGTCTGTTGTTTTTTAATATTAAACAAAAAGAAATTGTTTCACTTTCACTCAAATTAAGAGGAAAGATTAAGTTGGAATAAAAAGTTATTTAGATGGCAATAAGTTAATAAAACAAACCAAATCCCAGCTAAAAATTGTAAATAAATATAATAAAATAATAATAATAAAAATAATATTAATAATAACCTTAAGATCCTCCATTATAGCCAACTTCTTGGCTATTATGACAAACTCAGAGAGGGTCTTGTACTGTAATCTGTACGAAGAGGCCTTAATGTTTGCAGGGTCGTCGAGGTCGTTGTAGCTCAAGAGGGTCACTGAGTACACTGTGTTTAGGAATGACTCGTCGTAGATATCCTGCAACGTGATGATGCGATGATGTGACGATGCGACACAGTAAGATGTCAATGTCGTGTGGGAATCAGAAATCTCGTATCGAGAAACGTATCATTAGAGATAGCAATGATCACGTGGCTGATAATGATCCAAAGCAGAAGGCCTTGAGAAAAACGGTGATGTCATGACACTTGGGTCATAACAAATGCTGAGATCTTTACTTAATAATTAATAAGAAATTAATGACAAATAAATATTAAATAACAATGAATTACGGAATTAATAAGATGTCAATGTCGCATGGGAATCAGAAATGATACATGTATCATTCGAGAAATCAATGATCACGTGGCTGATGATGATCCAAAAGAGATGAAGGACAAGAAATATGGCGATGGAATGATACTCGACAAATGATGAAATCTTAACTTGCGATGATGATGACTATGATAAATTAACAAACAATAAATTAATAATAAATAATATTATGATTAAATAACAACTCAACAAGTGATGAAATCACAACTTGTGATGATGATGACGATGGTAAATTAACAAACGATAAATTAATAATAAATAATATTATGATTAAATAATGATGAATTACAAGGACAAACCTTCGTCAGATAGAAGAGATTGTATTCTGTGAAAGGCACACGCCCAGTGTAATGTTTGATATACTTCAGGTGCTTGTCAAAGTATTGACCCCTTTTTGAACATTTGCATAAAAAAAAGATATCACTTAGCAACTAATTATTAATAATTACCTGTTATTCTTTAATTAATTATTTTAGATATAATTATTATCTACTTATAATTAGTCTTAGTCTTGGAATATAGAGCTTTACAAATCATGTTTGTAATTTAAAATTTGAATTTAGGCATTATTTTTAAACTTCAAAGGCATGTTTCGATCCTTGAAATGTTTAACTTGATGTTTATAACATAAACATAAAACAACAACATCAAGTAACAACAACCACACAACAAAACCAATCGATTGCCACAACACCGATGCAATCTCTCACTCACCCAGGAGTTATTCCAATGACATCATCACAACATCACAATCATTATCAATTGAATAAAATTTGTTAAAAATATAAGTTATATACATTTATACAGGATAACATTTAACGATCAATTCTGAGTTCAATTCATCATTCATCAACGTTTTTAATCTTTTCGCAGTTCAAATTCGGGCAAAAAATGCTTTTGATTGATAAATTGAAAACATCGCTTCAGGCTGCAGACGACAACGAATCTACAACAATGGCAACAACAGCAACAATGGCAACAACAGTGACAACAACAACAGTGACAACAACGACAACAACAAAAAAGTAAACGGACTTGCTGACTCCTATTTTTCCGAAGGTGCTCGTCCTTGGTATCTCCGGCCTGATGCAAGACCTTCCCTTCCGCTGGTCCGGATGTCTCATCCAGTCGTCCCAGTACCTGGAATGTTTTCGTGGAGTAGTTAACTTTATGAATATTAATTAATTAATTAGTCTTAATTTTTATTAGCAGTTAGCGATTTATTTGGTTCAGAGGAGCGTTCCCCCTCTCTTTTCTTTTTTCTTCATCTCTTCTTTTTGTGAGCTCAGTTTTCGTTTGTAAATATTGTTTCAAAGATGTTTCAAGATGTTTGAATATTTTGACTGATGTTTCAGATGTTGTGCTTTCAAAGGATTACTTTTGAATATTTTACTGTTCAACACACAATTAGTCTGTATTAACCTATATTGCAATTATAATGTAAATTTAAAATAAAAAATGCATTTATATATGTCAAGACTAATAATCATAATAATAATAATAATAATAACAGTAATAATAATAGTAGTAATAATAATAATAATAGTAGTAGTAATAGTAATAACAATAACAATAATAAATATAAAATAATAAAAATCGTAGTAATAATATTGTTTTACTGCATGAATTTTTATGGAAGGCTTTGGAAGTTGCTAACGTTATCGGCCATTTTGGTGCCAATTCTTGCCAAACGTTCTTGAGAAGCATCCAACCCAGGCCTGGAAAGAAGTCCGTTCTGTAAAGGAGATCTAGGAATAATAATAATAAACAAAATATTAACAATTAATGGTAATAATAATTAGTAAACAGTTAATAGTGATAATAATAATTTGATTATCTTTAACATCCTGGATAAATAGGAACTTTAATATTAAATGTTAATCCTTATATTATTATTATTATTAAGAATATTATTATTATTATTATTAAGCCTCAGTTATCATTGTGATAGTATTTTGAATTCATAGTAAGCATTGATCAGTCCTAGTAGGCTTGAGCAATTGTTAGGCAGGATACCATCAATGGGAGGTATCGTGCTGTTTCAATGTATCAACATAATTCAATACAAACAAGAACTTGTTGCTATGCAAATACAAAAAAAAACATAAAAAGATAAACCATTGGGTGCTGCATGCAATATTTAAGTAGATTACAGCCATTCACCTATTGATAATAATAATTAATAATAAAAATTATTATTAAATAATTGTAAAGAATTAATAATTAGAGAATATTAATTATCAGTCGAAGATTTAAATAAAATACTTTAACAACCATTAACTAATTATTATTTAATTATTTATTAATTTTATTATTTTTCTTAAAATCGAAACTTTACCCGGATGACTGGCATCGATGAACTCTTCCTTCCCATTGTCATTCCAGGCGGAGACGCACCAAATGGTCGGATCGACTTTCATGACGGTGTACGTGGCTCTGAAGTATTCGAAGAAGTCCAAGGAAATGTCCAGGTCGTCTGCAATTTTGCGAAGACGTTTCGGGAATTTTTTGTTTTTTTTAACATTTAAATAAATAAAGAGGTCTCGTAAAAACACTTATATAAAACAGAATTGATCAACAATGAGTTTTTTTTTAGAATTAATTTAATAAATTAATTTTTAACACTTAAATAAATAAATAAATAAAGAGGTCTCGTAAAAACACTTATGTAAAACAGAATTGATCAACAATGAGTTTTTTTTAGAATTAATTTAATAAATTAATTTTTAACATTTAAATAAATAAATAAATAAAGAGGTCTCGTAAAAACACTTATGATCAACAATGAGAGTTTGTCTTACTAATAATAATACCACAAGAACCTTAATTGATACCTGTGTTGATAATTGCAGATTACTATAATTAGTTATAATTATAATAAATGATTAATTATTTAATATTTATATTCTTTCTTTTATTATAATTATAAATTTAACTTTATTAAATTCAATAATTACTAATAATCAATGGTTAATAATAATAATCAATAGCTAACAACAGCTGTTTGCATCAAACACTTAGAGATTCAAACAGATGCTCTGTCATCACTTAATTAAATAACACAACATCCAGAGGTCATCATATGTTGATGATATGCATATATGCACATCATACTATTTGACATTGTATACGACATCATACATGACATTGTATATGACATCATACAAGACTCCAGATACAACATCCCATGCTGCATCATACATGACTAGTATCTCTAGTATCATGTGTTTCTCTAGTATGTATCACGTGTCTGTGATTACTTATGACAATGTATGTGACGACCTAATCATGCTCGACATCGTAATGGTGATTCTCAAAAGAAATCAAAGCCGTCGAACCATGACGAGAAGTTGACAACAGAGTGGTGGACGTGACAACAAAGAAAGCATCATCATCATTGTCGGCATTATCATCATCATCATCATCATCATCATTGGAAGGTAATAAAGATAATAAACGAGGAATCTCTGATCCATGGAAACGTTCAATAAAACTTAAAACATTAAGAAGTTGCAAATGGTTTCATCCATACAGAGGGGTTTCAACATATATTATAACATTAATATAATATAATATATATATTATATATATACACACTATGCGAGAATGTTGATACATTAATAATATGATGATGATGATAATAATAATAATAGCAATAATAATAATAAAAAAACAATAATAATTACAATAATAGTAATATTATATATTATATACTAATATAATGTACTAATAACAACAACAATAATAATAATAATGTTAATAACAATGACAACAATAATAACAATAGCAATAGCAATGCCTACATTAAATGATGAATGTTGGTGACAACAGTCACGATCAATGTGATGACAGATGATAAGAAAAATAAATAATAAAATAATAATAATAATAATAAAAACATCGGTGATTATGTTAATTTATTACGAATCTCATTAGCATAAATCCCAATTGCCATCGCAGCCAACCTTCGACGATGATGACGGAGGTGTAGTTGAGTACGTCAAACACCTGAGTCAAGGCCCACCTGTAGTGCCTCGAGATTTTGTAATAGCCCTGGTTGTGACGCTGTTTCTGGGGGAGGTCAAACCCGGTCTGGTCGGGTTGCTTTGAATATATTTAATTGGTGTATAATGATAATAATAATAATTAGTTATGTAATAGAATGAGGTTTAATATTTTCATGACTTTTAAATGATATTTAATATTATAAGAAAAGGTCAGGTTGAGTTGAACTGATTCGTCAATAATTTAAAGGATGCCTTCTATTGTAAAAAGTTTGCATTACATCTATCGTTGTAATAATATTTAATAAAATTTAATTATTATAATAACATTTAATAAAATTATTATTTAATAAAATTATTATATTATTATTTAATGAAATTATTTTAAACAACAATATTTACCTCATAATAATAATATTTAAATTTAATTCAATGACATTCAAATGATATTTATATATTAACATCTTAATATTGTGGTATTCAGCATCTTAATGTGATTTGCAATATAAACAATATATTTGTACTTGAAACTAATTATTAACTGAGTTAATATTATAAATAATTATACAATTATAATAATTAAATAATTATTATATAATTAATTTTTATAAATAATAATTTACTAATGTTAATTAATAAATTATTAAAGTAATTTTATGATAAAGAAGAGAAATGCAGAACTCATTTCCTCCAGCTATTGTTAGGACTCCGTCAATATTTATTGATCCGATGACATAAAAATAAACAAATAAGTAAATAAAGAAAAGTAATTGCTCAGCCATGCCATTGATTATGCAAATACTCATTTGCATATGCATGAATATCTATTTAATATTTATAAAATCTATGCATGCCATAAGAGACCATATTATGATTATCAACATAAAATCAACAGAATAAATCAATTCTTCTACAGATGCGACCAGCATTTAGCTATCCATTTATTTAAATTATATATTTAATTAACTATATATTAATCAATTATAATCTATTTATTAATTACTTAATTACATAATCAATTAATTAATTAAAGATGAATTACAACCAACCATGATGAAAGTGATTTGATCCCCAAACCCCTGGATGACCTTGCGAGTTGCTGCATGGTCGCAGTCCTGGGACACCACAACAGGGAAATCTTCGGACGGTCTCAATCTGAAAAGTCATCATTTTTTAATAAATAAATAAATATTAATTATGTTACATATTAATTTATACGCAATAATCTGTCGCTTGTTTACATTTTAACCAAAATGAACAAAATATAATTCGATAATTTCGAATAATTAAATAAAAGACATAAATAAAGACAGCATTTCAAAGGATACATTCAATTAGTTTGAAGATCGGCTGGCACTGGAAAATTCAAGCAAATCATAGTCTCTGCTTTGCTTTGAAAGGCAAGGAATTCCAAAGAATGTTTAATCATCAGTTGCAGAAGCCAAAAATCTGAACATCTAACAATACTCATCAACAACAATTAGTGTGGAGGAAATACTTTGCTTTGTCTTCAGATATTATGGTAAAATATTATTATATACTATTATATATTATTATTATTATTATTATTATTATTATTATTATTATTATTATTATTATTATTATTATTATTATTATTATTATTATTATTATATACGTTTTGCATTGATTTTGCCAACCAGTCTTTCTCAATGAGGGCCTGTTTGGAATTGAATAATAAATTAATATTATGTCTGATGGCAGAGCTTAATGAGGTTATGGAAATGTTTAGTATAGTTTTGTATAGTTACATATAGTTATGTATAGTTGAGTGTATAGTTATGTGTATAGTTATGGAACTATGTAAAGTGGCAAGTATTAATGTATGATTTTGTCTACAAAACTTAGCTGTAATAAATCATGTTATATTAATTTAATATTAATCATGTTCTTGCATTTGTGGCAAGATGGCAGGAGTAAGGCATCACATTTGAAAGCCATGTCAGACTGACTCAACCACATGTGGACAAAACCACAATGAAGAAATGGTTAACAAGAAACATCTCTAAAGCTATGCTATGAAATGGCACTATTTGCATATTTACAAACTATAACGACCAAATCAGATGAAACAACCAATCAGACGAGATCTTAATAACGAACAGAAAACCCGCATAAACTTTTAACAGCTAATACAAACGTAAATTTTTCAATGATGTTTAAGGACGAAATAATTAAAAAATAAATTATTCACAGGGACAGACGACAATGATTCAAGGCTTTCTCATGACCCTAAAAAAAAACAAACACGCATTCATGCAACCACGCAACAAGACCTCAACAAAGCCGACCGGACCGTGGCAACACGTGTGTGCCGTTCGTGTTGAAAAATGGAGACCATTCATCAACGTAAGCCTCATTGGGTATGGATCACAAAAATGGTCTTTTGAGCCACCACTTCATCATTCGTTGCATTTCAATCCGAGGAGGGGAGGGGCCACCGAGTCATCATCATAATTTATTCGGTCGCTCGCCATTCTGCCGATCCTGGCCATCGTCATAATTTATTCTGCCTCTCGTCGTTCTTTTGGTCCGGGTCACATGGTGACTTACCTCAAGAGTTTCTTGATGATTGCGTCGACAGTCACACGATCGCAGGCCATGACCAGGACTGGAATCACGACCTTCTGAACCACTGAGGTCTCAACTGAAATGAGAGTTGCATTGATAGTGAGAGTGACGATTATTAGATTATAATAATTATAGCGATTAAAATATAATCAAACATTATCATCATCGTCATCATTATAATTTATAATTCCAATGGACTGAGGTGTGATGGACTGATGAGATATGAATTTTAAATTCTAAAAGTAACAAATTCATTGCAACAAATCCTTAACTTTCACGTAAATCAGACTAAAATATGTGTCATCACGTTATAATAATTACTCAACAGGGTCTTGAACATTGTTTCTGCCCTCAAACAATTACAGACGAATAAAGATTTCAGAATGTCAATTATCTATAATATAATACAATATAATATAATGCAATACAATATAATATAATATAATATAATATAATACAATATAATATCATAAAATATAACATAATACAATACATTACAATACAATAGAATATAATATAAACACAATCATCACTATCAGCCACCCAACTTCAACATCATTATCGCTATTGCATATTGCCAGTCACCTTAAAATTTAATCATCATCATCACCATCATCATCATCATTGCCAAAATGAACCAAAGCCAGTGAACCAGAGCCAACAATGAATTGCCACGAGACAGACAGACGTACATGGACTCAAAAGCGCTTTAAATTCGCATTTCAAAGAATTTCAAAAGAAACTTCGGTTCGATGCGAATCTTCCTGCAAACGTTTACAAGAATCTTCGAAAACTAAATTGCACTCTCGATACGGGCTTTTAACTTTTACAATTTGTTCTGTCCATCAAGGTACAAACTTTGTTGTTGTTGTTGTCTTCATCATCCGCCACAATTTCTGCCTGACTAATTATCACCCATTTTTGAAACCCAGTGCAAGTGATAAGATATGCGTATCAGAAACGCTGACCAGAAATATAAACAGAAACTTACCTACGACTAAAATCAACCAATCATTTAATATCATTTTAAAACCTTGCAACAAAAGGCAGGGAATATGCTTATATATATATATTATAAAATAATATAAAATAATATATACGATATATATATATATATTATTTTATATTATTTTATAATATATATATCAATTGTTGCAATTTTTTATTTTACAATTATTACAAAATTTTTTGGAATTCTCCACTTTTACCTGACACGTGAGTGCTTCCGGACTGCCTGCTCATGGCAATGATGTTCTTGGCATCTTGAACCAGTCTGTCGTTGATGAGACTCTGCTTCATGGCCCTCTCGTTCAACTCCTCAACCAGGTCGTTCAACTGGTTTATGTCCATTTTCTGTGACTCCTGAAAAGACTTGAAAAATCATTGATCGTCATCAGAAGATCGACAAGTATTCATTACAACAAATATAAAAGAAAAAATGGATGCAAAGATGTGATAAGATTTGGTCAAAACACTTTAGTGACATTAAGATTTGATCTTGCAATCAAGATAATAAATTTCACTTCATTTGTGAGAATGCTTTTAAAAACCACAACATTTAATCACCATCAAAAAGGTAAATTGAAAAGCGTGACTGTTTAAGCTGGCAATAACTTGATTAATTAAACTATTCTGATCAGAATGAGTTCAAATCTAAACGTAGATGCTTTATAAATAGAAAAATAAAGAAATAAAAGTTATCTTGAAAATGTTATTCAATTTTAATAAAATCAAAACCTAATGAGTCATTTTACTAACAAACACTCACCTTTTTCTGGGGTGACTTCGTGATGAAGTAAATAAACGTAAAAACATTCCATAGCAGAAAAGCAATAATAATTATAGTTAAAGTGTTTGCTTTCATTTCTAAAATTTACAATTTAATAAAAAGCCTGAAAATGACAAGCCTAATAAATTAATTTCACGATATAAACAACCTATCGATACATGACAACCAACTAAACTTCGGAACCACGAAAGGTGCTCCACTCAAGTCAAATGCATTGTCTTGTCAACGTGCAAGAAGAAAAATGAACTTAGATCAAATTATGAAATTTATTTTATCTCAAGTCCGATTTAGTTAAATTATAAATAACTGGTCGATTTTTGTTTTTGTGATTAATGAACCAAGCTAATATGGCTTTGAAACAATCCTCGGTTTGTCATCCAATTTGGAATTATGAATTGATCTGTAAATGGTAAAAATTATATTTTGTTATGTAAATGTGCCGTATATTAAACAAATCATTGAGCCCTAAAGAGATGCGAAATATATGCAAAATATAATTATCGTTTAATGCATAATTCATAATTTTATTTTCTAAAAATAATTAATAACATAAAATAATAAAACACAAAATCAATAGTCTCAAGACAAGACTAACAAAATTTTAAATTCCCCTTTCGCCTAAAGACAAGAGCTTTGGATGATATATCTGGAGATCCAGGTATAAAACTTAAACAAGATACAGATATTTTTTTTTTTAAAAACTGATTTTTATTTGAGATAAATATCATTTGTAGATATTACGCTGCATATTATTGAATACTTCCAGAGGTACGGCAGACGGTGCTACCTTAAGTTCTTCTTTCCACTTCTACTTGGCTTGTTGCGATGCATCGAGCCACTCACAGTACACGTCAATCGGCTCGGTGAGTGAATGCGATTTCATCTGAAAACTCTCGAGGCAAATGGTGCAAACGACACTGGCCACTTTCCTAGGTTTGTTAATTTCAACCTGACATCCCGCCATGTTGCAGTAGGGACAAGGAAAGGAATTTTCAATTTTCTGAGTCAGCTTACGTTTAGGCTCAACCTTTTTCGCCGATTTGCGCTTGCCCATTTCTTTCTCAAAAAGGTCTAGTGACGAATGCTTTGGTTTTTAGACTTTGAGGATGATATTCGATATTTGTGACAAAAGGTTTGTTAGGCCAAATTATCACTCGATTTCCAACCTGCTATTGATCTCTTTCTGCTCGAGTTTGCCGTCGAGGTGCGGGAAAAAGATTCTGAATATAATACTCGAAAATAATTAAAGCCGATAAATAATTAATTAGGCCGTTCGGTCTAAGAATCCATTATTAGAAATTATTCATTCGTAGTATAATAATAATAATAATAAATCTAATTTTATTTATAATAAATGCTTATTATTAATTTATTTATTTATTTATCTCGATAGAAATTTGTGACGAAAGCCGTCGAACTTAAGAGAAGTCCTTAATTGCGATATATTTGAGATGATAATACTAATAATAGCAATGACGATGGTAATTATATAGTAAATAATTTTTAATTTACACTACTTATATACATAGTAAAATCTTTTCATTTGGAATATCGCGATTACGAAATTCTGCGGGCGCTTAGAAGAAAATTGGTCAAAAACGTCGGGGATGGGCGGGTTTACACGCTTAAATTCCCATGTCAGAGAAGAGCTCTTGGTGATGATGACTATGACGATAACAATAAAAAAAATTATAATCGAGATATTTGGAGACTATTGTATTATAAATTATCACCTAAGCAGCAGCTCTGCTCCTCCTCACAAACTGAAAGCCAGGCTGGATTGACAGGGATTGATTGATCAACTATCATGAAAATACCTTTTTTTTTGGTTAAATATTGGAACATCTCAACAACGTTGTTATTGTTTTTAACTATTTTCCAATAAAATTAAATTTCTGGATTAAAATAAGAACAAAGGGTAGCACAAAAATACTCCATTTATTTGAAACACAAGCTCAGCCGAAAGTTTAGATTTGCCTAACAAGAAAATAGAACGAGCAAACAAACGACGGTTCCAAGGGCGACCAAAGTTCCGTCAGAAAAAATGGCACTCACGGAGAAAGATGCATTTGAAAAATAGTTGTTTGAGATACAATCTATTTCAAGGATACCAAAGGAAACAAAAAAACTATATGGATAGATCTTAGAGAATATAAGCACAACATCATAAAGAAAAATATAAAGATCAATAAGCAACAAGTCTTAATAATTAACAAAAAATTAATGATTTAATTTGCATACAGAAACAAAAAAAAATATAATAGTAGTCTATTATATATTTAAAGTCAATAAAGATAAAGTCAAATAAACTTTAACAAACCACAAACATTCCTAAAGCAAAATCAATTGACATCAACCGCACGCCACGGCACACCATCACAACATCTCGAACCCGAAGGATGAGCCCATGTCGAGCCCGGACTCCTCCATCTTCCGATTGGTTCATCATTCGACGCCAGAATGGAGGCACAGGTCCACAATGCAACGACACGACTCGAACAGCACGTCAAATTAATATTCATAATTATAATTATGAATATATAATTAATTAAATCATTAATAATGAATTGTAATTCACATTCATAAGGCGCATACGACGGGCCCTGCTCGGAGTTGATAAACGGAAATCGTCTGCTTTGTTTGCAGCTTTGTTTGACCAACAACAACAACAACACCAACTGCATATGACGTGGAACAGGCATTTGACGGGGTGACAAAGTAACGTCCATGTCAACTGCCTGGTTACATAGGATCCACTCACTACTAGTTTTTAAATATAACAATTTAAAATTAATTCATAACGTAACTACAATAAAATAATGAAATTCATAATATAACTAGAATAAAATTCATAATATAACTATAATTAATTCACCAAAAAAACCCCTAGCTGAATGAATGAGCAAAATATGCAAACAAGCAAACAAAAAGAATTCAATAGATACTCCTCTTTTTTTGGATTAAAATTCATTAAAGGCAGCTTAAAAGTGCACAAATATTCAACTTAAAATTCAGAAATTAATTAATGCATTTTAAAACTTTAATATTATTCATAATTCCACTCGTGATAAAGAAAATTATAATAGCTGCATGACATTTTGTATGTGTCACTACAAGTAACATATACATATCCAAATATTATGATGTATATTACTGAAACATATTATAATATAATTTGCTGAAACATAAACAACATGACATGCATATTCATTGAAATTAATAAATAATAATGAGATTAAAATAAACGAATGCAGCAAAACAGAGAGATCGGCTTCCGTTGCGCTGGCACGCATCGGCGGCGCTCGCATTCGAATATTCAGTGGCAGCAGGGAATATGCATATGCACGAGCTCATGCATATTTATTACTTCCCCTTCTTCTCCTCAGGCACGACAAGAAGCAATTTCTGGATGCCCGTGTTCATGGTCTCTGTAATTATGCGTTAACGACGTTAATTATGACGTTAATGTTGTGCAATAATAAATTTTAATATTTATTAAAACCTGACTCATTGTAATATTAATACAGCTATTATAGCATTGCATTATCATTATATTATAATATTATTATTATACATATGCATCATGACACGGTGCTCTCCGTAACTCAGTAACACCGTCACCTTCACTTAACAACTTTAGTACTAATTTAATTAATAATTAATAAAAATTATAAAATCCATAAATCATTAATATTTAGCTAATTTTAAGAACTAATTTTAAGAACATCACTACTGATAGGGCAGTTACTTTAAAGGCAGTAAATTATGACCAAATTATTACAATTACCGTGATAAATAAATTATAAAAATAATATATAATTTCATAGTTTATATAACAAATAAAACAAAATTACAATTACCACGATAAATAAATTATAAATATAATAAATCATTTAATAATTTATGTAACAAATAAAATAAAATCGTTAGCTTTTTTTCTTAACAAACCAATGAACTTCTCAAAACTCTTGGGCTTCGACTTCCAGCGGACGCAAACCAAGTACACGGGGATTCCCGTTGCTATGATCAGACATCCGAGACCTTTTGGGGAGTTGAAAATTTAAAATTAACGAATTACAAATTAATTATCATCAACGACCTCGTTGAATGACAATTGTTACTAACAAATTATAATATATTAAATATAATTATGTGTGCAATCTGTAAATTAACGTAATTTTTTAATTATTTATTAATCAACATAATCAGCGCCCCTGATTGTAGCTTTGCGGCACTATACAAATGACATATTATTATTATTATTATTATTGATAATAACGACCACAACATTTTGGATGGATTTGAATTCTGAATTAAATTTAAACAAGGCACCAACGTAATATTACAGCACTAACATAATATTGATTGACAACTAGCATTAACATAAGATTGATTGACATCAATCAATCAATCGATCAATCAATATCCTAACCTGTCTCAACAGGGTTGGTGTACAGTGGAATAACAACCAGCACAAAGGAAACGGCAATGTAAATGATTGGCCACACCAATCCCACCTGGTACAAAAGAGGTTGAAACTCAGCTTTCAATCCACAATCAATAGATCATTCATAAATATTCATTAAACCAAGTAAAGCAACAGACGCATAATATTTCCTAATTAACATAAATGCATTAATATATTCACTACTCAGCTGTAAAAAGACCCTCAAACTCCCCCCTCTACAAAAAAATATAATCACAGCTAACGAATAAATTATGCAGCGCCAACCTTGATTGGTCGGTGTGCGTCCGGCATGGTCCGCCTAAAGTAGAGCAGGGCCACCACGGACAGACCAATAGAAAGCCAGCAGACGAAGGACACGTAACTAATCAACAGGTACATGTCCGTTGATACCAGGTAAAGCATCGAGCAGAGACCCTGAAAACAAAAATAAAAAAATTTTTGTTTTAAATTATAAATTAAAGAATTATGTTTAAAATATTTTTGCAATTAAAATGAAATTATTTGACTAATTATTCAATAAATAGAATTGTCTTATTTATGGAATTTTAAACATCTTTAATGTATAGGTTTCCCTATATTTAAAGATAATAAAAGCAAATTTAAGAGAAAATAATACATAATAATGTTGGAATATAATTATAAATTAAATATATACAATAAATTATAATTATGCAGCGTCAACCTTGATTGGCCGGTGTATATATATATATATTACTTTAAAGAATATATATATATATATTCAGGGGAAGTAATGAATATATATTAAATATACATATTAAAATTAAAATAGACAATAAAGGACCTTAAATTTTATTTAATATCAAAGTCATAAATTTAAGCAATCGACCAATGTTGGTAACATAAAGGTTAATTTTATAACATTATAATTTAACGGTTTACATTAATTTATGCATGCCTGTCTGGCAAAGGTGTTGTAAGTTTAGAAGATGCATTGTTGAAGTTTAAATATCATTATTATAACAAATAGATGTAATTTATATAACAATTAAATATAATTTATAAAACAAATAATAAGATGCTTTGTGAAGTTTATGCCAATATAATTTATATAACAATTAAATATAATCTATATAACAAATAATTATAATTTATATAACAATTAAATATAATTTACATAACAAATAATGACGTGATTCTAAAATGATGAGAAAAGGGCTTAAAAATAAACAACTCAGCAGATCCTTTGTTAATGGAACACAATAACAATAATGAGACAAAGAGGTTATAATAATAATAATAACAATAATAATGATAATAATAATAATAATAATAATAATAAGAAGAAGAAGACGACAAAGAAGAAGACAATAGACTTTAAAATAAAAGATGGCAATAGACGAAAACACCACTGCCATTTTGTTTACGTCACAAAGTCCCTTCTGTGGCTTCTGTTTGCATTCATCGTGCGTTCAGTTTGGATGTGAACATTTCTTGCAAAGCAAATGTTTAATTGTTTTAAATTTTATTGTTTGTTTTGTTTAATTGTTTTAAATTCTATTGTTTGTTTTGTTTAATTGTTTGTTAGGAAACAATGGATGTTTATAATTTTGCAGATTCTTTTCAACTGACTTTTCTGGACTTTCAGAGATCCATTGACAAAATATAATGTTCAATAAATTAATTATATGTTATTATAAATTAATAATATTAAGAAAATCTTTTTTATAACAATTAAATAATAATAAAAGTGAAATAAATTTTAAAAAAGAAGGTAATTGACATTCAAATACCAAGGTCAACTGAAAACGTTTAAGAAGTTGACCAGACACATTAAGTTCATAAATCCCACGGGCAAGCAATTTTCTGGATGACATAAGAGTCATTTATGTTGAATGCAAAGAATTCAATAAGAAACAATTCATGAGACAAAAGGCGTACAATGCACCACTATGGTATGTTGTCGTTGGAATACAATGACACCCACATCGATACAAAATAATTATAAAAATATGTTCAAAAAAATATGATTCACTCGAATGAACGAATGAATAAGTGAATGAATGAATGGCGAGACATGCCAACTTACTTTTCGAAAGAAAATCGATGACTCGGCATACAAATTAATTAATGATTAATTAATATATTAATTAATTAAATTTATTAAAAGTTTTTAAAGGCTTGAAACTGCCGATCGTAAAGAGTGCTTGGCGATAAAATCAAAGCACTTACTGATTAAGTGTTATTAAACCAAGTACTCAACCCCATTCAATCAAAAATAAAAAATCTTTTAACAGAAATTAATTAATTATTAATTAATTAATAATCAGACTCTTTATTAATATTAATTAACAAGTTTCTAACCATAAAGATGGCTGCTGGTGCAGGTGTGAGTCTGTTGACCTGAATGAAGCTCAATATCTGAGGCATGTGACCTTCACGAGATCCGACGAAGAACAACCTGATGATGATGATGCAAGTAATGATAATGATGATTTAAGTTATGATAATGATGATGTAAGTAATGATAATGATGATTTAAGTTGTGATAATGATGATGTAAGTAATGATAATGATGATTTAAGTTGTGATAATGATGACTGCATAGGTGGCAATATGAGCAGCAATGATGGAGTGCTGATGCAGGATCGATTCATGAGCATGAATTAACAATCAATTAATTAATTAATATTAGACTCTTTATTAATATTAATTAACAAATGTTTTCTCCGTTTGAATGTTTGAGATTTAAACTTGTAAAAGAATGTGCCAATCCATCAATGATTCCCATTAACACCCAACCTTGGACCACAATCCTGACCAATAACCAAACCAATCATCTTATTGCTTACAATAACCAAACCAATCATCTTATTGCTTACAATAACCAAACCAATCATCTTATTGTTTACAATAACCAAACCAATCGTCTGCTTAGGGACAAAGTGCAAAGGGACAGTTCCACTTTCACTTATAACTCTTTGAGATGCAAGGACATCAACATTAGGTTTCCATCCCAACCACCACCACCATCATCGTCATCATCACTGTCAAGAACAACTGAATGAAACCTGGAGGAAGTGAAGAGGATCCCGTTGACTCCACCGAACGTGGAAAGAGCCACAAAGATGGGCATCATCCAAGCCATCACTCCATAAACTCTTTGGGAGAACACCTGGAAATGAAGGTGTCCCATGTTACATATGTAATAACAAAATCTCAATTTTCTGGAAATTATAATCCTGTTTATTGATCCAAGAATTATATATGTTATATTATATACGTTGAGTGATAGTAATATGCTTTAATAATAATAATAATTTGGTTCGGTAGAGTGGGATATGTCTGGTGGACTTCAAGGCCACAAGGTTTTATTATATATGTTGAGTGATAATAATATGTTTTATATTATATATATGTTGAGTGATAGCAATATGTTTTATATTATATATATGTTGATTATAGTTCCTATCACTCATTATCTCCGACACTCGAGAAGCAAAAGCAGCAACAATGCACCGTGAAATCGAACAAATGCAAATCATCGTCGGACTTCAAAGAAACAAAAACTCCTTGTTGTCCTGCAATGCTTTGAAACTGCGCACGCACGACGCAAACGATACTCTGCAAACAACGCATCCCAGCTTTTTTTTTCGCTTTTGACTTCAAAATGAGTTTCCTCAGAACAATCAAACAGAAGCATGGTCTACATACCAGTTAAGAATAATATCATTTTCTTATTATATAACTAACATAATAATAACTGATACCAATACCGATAATAAATGATGTCACCACTATTAATGTTATTATTACAAAATTGAAAGAAACAGATATAAACCACTATCATCATCATAATTATTATTATTGTCATTATCATTATAATGATTACTTGCTCGAATATTCAACAGTATCGACCAATCAACAGCAGAGTTCTTACCACGGCGACGGCAGACGACTCGATCATTTCCTGTGGCGAAACCGTGGTGAAGTAAGCCACGTTGGCCAAAACATAAATGACTGTCACCAGGATGCAAGAGGCCCACGAGGCTATCGGCAGATTCCTGGAGTTGAATTATTTCGTTAATAACAATAAATAGTAATAAAATTATTTCAATTATTATTATTATTCCAACTGGTGTTGTAATGTAATAAATGTTTAACTTAGTCTCAATGAATAATGTAATTAATTAAAATGTCGGGCTTAACGAATAGAATAATTAATTAAAATAATAGGCTTAACGAAAAGAATATTTCATTAAAATAATTACACCAACTACAGATGATGACGAGCTTGAATAATGCGAAATAACAAACCCGATACATTTCGTTCAAGTAATGTTAATGTTTGTTCATAAATCCATATTAATTTGTAATCTATTCTGTTAAATTTTGAGCTTTGATTATCAATAAGTAATGATAATGATGACTGCAGACCACAATATTACTGATTGTGATAATAAAAATTAGTTAAATTTAATTAATTAATCTAATAAATAAATAAATTAATAACTAATAACATCTCCACAAGTTCTCCAACACCCAAGGTAGAAAAAAAGACTAAAACTATTCAAACAGCCATCAGTTCAATCATTTGAATCATCCTCTTGAATGACACTCAGAAGTTTGGAGAGAACCAAAATTATTTCTTAATAAATACCAAAAAAAGGCTTCAAATTGAACACTCCAATCAGATAAAATCTTAAAAGGGATTTTAAAATAAACAAACAAACAAATTAATATTATTCATTCATCTCAAAGACCTCAGAATTCAGTGCAATCTTTGCATCCACAAACATTTTTTTTTGTTATTTCAGAACCTTTTCTTCTCTTTAAAATAAAAATTCAGAAAAATCTCACAAAACAAGAGAAAAAATATTCCAAAAGTACGAAAAAGCACGAATTATGCATCGAGCAAGGATCCAAGTTTAGCTCCGATCAAAGAATTCATTAAGAATCCGTTGTGATAAATTTTGAAGAAGACGTGTTGACTCGACAAGATTGATGGCAAGTCTGAGAAGCAACAAAACAAAGGTGAAAGTTTAGGAAATGTTCCGAATGCCACCTTTGCCCAAAAGAATTTCGTTGATGCGCAGAAAGAGGGAACGAAAAGGAATGAATCAAAAAAGCAATCCATTCTCGTCGGCCGCAAAAAACAAAAACACGTTCGTTCTTGCACGGAATCTTTTTCTGGATTTAAATTAATTTGTTTAAATTGGTTAATTTATCATCTATATATTAATATAACATTATATACATTAATATAAATTGGTTTATTTTTAACACAAAGTTGATTTCGATAATTAATTATTTCGATTATAATGATGATTCCTTAGATTTTCTTAGACTTGAGTAGGCTAAAGTCTAAAGTTGAAGGAGTCGTTCAAAAGATTTAAGTGAATGAAGAAATTAGTCATTCAAATTTGTTGAATCTTATTATGCTTTTGAACCTCAAGTACTGTCGAGTTAAGTGACATTCGTTAATGAATCGTTGAAATTATGCCGCAAGTAAAAGAAATAAAAGTTAATATAAGAATAAAAATTAATTAATTATATATAGAATATAAATTAATAAATTAACCATACATAGAATATAAAATATAAAACACAAAATAGATATAACAAAGTGATTCAACCATCATCAACCAAAAAGCCACAAAACTGTTTCTCTTATTCTTGAGATGATTAGAAAGAAATTTAACAACCCATTTCAAATATCCAAAATACAATATTAAAATACAAAATTATATTTTTAAAAAAACAAGAAAAATAAATAGCAAATAAAGCTATTCAATCATCAATCAATCTATTCATGGACATAGTGATTCAATCACAAAATCGATTGATCAATCAGACAAACATCCATCTTCAAATCTTAGCACAAGAAAACACAATAAATATAAACTTGAAAAGATAACGACAATCATTTCAAAGGCTCATGCATTTCAGAGCCTTCAAAGTGCATCACAAACACGCAAAAGCACGACGACAACAAACGACTGCAAACATATTATCGAACGTAGCAAACAATTGATTAACCAAATACCAACTTGTACGGATCTTTCAACTCCTCTACGACGTAGTTCAAATAGTTCCTGAAATTTAAATCAAATGACCAATTGCAATAATGAAGGATGATGATGATGATGATGATGATCGTCGTCATTAATCACAGCCAGTTGAAAGCAGCTAAGACACGTTAAACAATCAATCAAGATGGGATAACAATGTTTTCAACGACAAGGACGTTTAAGAAATATTATAAATTAATTGTTTAATTTCTTTGTCACTCGTAATTATCGTCCAAAATTATTAAACACACCATAACCATCATTCAACAATTAACACTAACATTAACATTACTGTTATGGTTACTCTTACTAATCATTATTATTACTATTATTATTATTATTACTACTATTATTATTATTATTATTATTATTACTATTATTATATCAATGACCAATTCCTTCACCATCCGTTGTAGGCAAAGAGACCTTGATAGAAGGCAATAGCAATGGCACCAGGATTCCACTTTGAATTTTCAAAAGGTTGGTCAAAGTATTCCACTTGGCCTGAAGAGAAAACAAAACAATGGATAAACACTTTGATGGTATTATTATTATTATTATTATTATTATTGCGGGTAACCAATACTAAGCTGATTAGTATTTAATTAGATCTTACATTAATATTGATTAAAAAAGGTCTTAAATTAATATTCTCACTTAACATTCTTTTGAAAGTAATTATTATTATTATTTCTTTTTTATTATCGTTACATTATTATTATTATTATTATTGGTTTCTTAATTTTTCTGCAAAACTAAGATAAATGTTCCATTGAATGAGTCTAGTTTATTAAACGGCCAATCCTGGTAATTATGATTTCATATAATCAGTGATCCAACACAGCAGTCCCCTAATTATGTTTAATTATTAACAACAACCCTTATTTCTTGAAGAGGCTGCATTTATAAACCCGAGCAAACAACATCTGAAATCTAAGACGCAACAGCAACAAAGCTATTTTTAACCCAAAAAAAATGGTCAATGGGTTACCTATTCAATACTCTTTATTCAATACAATTATACTTAGAGTATATAATGTACATATTATACAAACTCATACAAAAAACTCCTTACTGCACATGGTATATATATATATATGTATATATCATTCAAACTCATACAAAACTCAACAAACAAAACGCGATCAAAATATTTGTTTATGGCAATCGGACGTACTTATCTCGTTATCGTGCCTACTTATCGCAACCTGGGTAAACTTTAATTGCACGAAATGTGGAGAAAACTCTTGGAAAATGAATCTCGACTGTTATCGCAATCGTTATAATTATCGCAAACAAAAATTAATCACCGCAAGAGAAAAAAGAAAGACGAGAACGCGTCCCCGCTAACCTCTGCAGAGCTGGATGATTCCGGTGATGATGATGAGCACGAGGGCGAAGAGTTTCGCCAGGGTGAAGACATTCTGAACTCTCATTGACCACTTCACATCCCATGCATTAATGGCCATCAGAGTGGCTGGAAAGATTTGGTAATGGTGAATCGATTGGCAACGTTATTATGTCATTTATAATAATGTTATATTGTTATTTGTATCAATATCATTTATCATTCATATTATATTATTATTTGTATCAATATCATTTATTATTCATATTTACCATTATTTGTTGGAATAAACCAGAATCAAACATAGCACTGAGTGCATAAGGTAGAAAATGATATAGTATGATGGGTGCATGGTGCATGTTGTATTGATGAAAAATTGTTAGTCATGACATTGAACAAAATTGACAACACTTTCAATCCACTCAACGGATTGATTTAATAAATTATGAGCAGATATTTGAAAATATGACCATACAAAAAGGTTATTTGGCAAAGTTACATAGTGAGGCAAAACAACTTAAATCATTTTTGATGATATTTTAACACGTCTTTTAGATTTTTCAGGATGTCTGGTGGTTATGTATATATATAATGTCTGACTGCTTAACATCTTATGTAAGCTTTGTGGATATGGATTTGATTTACAGATTAATTACATATTGTTTACATAATAACTTAAACTTTATTGGTGGGCATTTTATCAAGGAGAGACTTACTACAAATTAATGCTCTCCCTAACCAAAAAAAATTCTCAAGATTTTACAACATTTTTAGATCGTCTTTAAATTGGGACATAAAAATAATTTGAGGTCTCCAAAATATTTTTTGAGAAACTGATTATGTTATCAAATCTTAAATAATGACAATTCCCACAATAACTAGAATTTCCATTCCTTACTGATGCAGATCACTGCCAAGAGTCGCACAGCAACTTCGGGTTGTTCGCATGTGGGAAACAGAGGCTCGATGATGTAGTTGGCAAACGTTAGAGCCACCACAGCTGTGGTACATGGCCTCACAACAATGGCTTCTACCCAAAGTCTCAAAAAAGCAGCAAATGGGCCAAATGCCTCGTACATATAGGCATAATCTGCTCCAGATCTAACAATCAGAGTACCGAGTTCGGTGTAACAGTAAGCACCGACCATGGAAAAGAGCCCGCAAAGCAGCCATATCAGCAGTGCCAAGCCAACAGATCCAACTTCTTGAAGTACACCTTTAGGACTGACGAAAATGCCTGAGCCAATGATGCTTCCGACAATTACAGTTATTCCACTGAACAGCGTGATCTTTGGCTTCAGCTCGATTTTTGTGTTATCCAACATTTCTTTTCCAGATGTATCATCGGTTTCGGTGAAAGTGGGCGAATAACTGCTGGCATTTCCACTTCCTTTAGATGAGCGGCGATCTGCCATACTATCTAGAAATAATTTGATCGATTTTAAATAATTGAAGCTAGTTAGTAGAATTATCAGCCACGAATCACTTCAATGAAAGCAAGCAGACACCGTACCGACTCTATATACGATCTACTAGATACAAAACCCACGTGGGATGATGAAATATTAAAACAGGAACACACTAATCAATTTTTAATTTTACATTTTTATTTTTTAAATTAATTTTAAATTATGATATTATTTTACCAATATAGTTATTTCTTCAAATTAATTGCCACAATAAATGACATTGCTAATTAACCATGGCAACCGATGGTATTATAATTGACATTCTTCGTTCAAAGCTAAACACCCTTATTCGGTTCTTTAAGAAGCACTAAATTTTCTTAATTGTTTTACGGTATATTTATTTAGTTAATCGTTCCGACTTTATAATGGTAAGACCGAGGTTTTTGATTAGAGATGCAAATCTGTTAAACAATTTAATTTTGCAAGGGTTTGCTGTCATTATTGCGGAAAATGAAGTCGACTCAAGAACATGAACTCAGAATTCTACTTCTTGGTCTGGACAATGCCGGAAAAACGACTTTGTTGAAGCAGTTGGCCTCAGAAGATATTAATCACATTACTCCGACACAGGTAGACAATGATCGTGACTCATTCGATATACAATGATATTGCTGAAGTAATTCTTTAGTCACCATTATGTATTATTACAAAACTTTGCATTCAACACCGCAGTAGATTAATGTGACTGTTAAGAGGGTTTAATGGAGATCCATAGATCCACTAAACGTCTGCTTGAAGATTTATCCCTAATGTTTATTACAATTAACTTTTTAGATGATTTGAAACTATGTTTTTTTGCTCTTATGTAATGATGGTAAAATCTCTTCAATGGGTTTCTTTCAAATATTAATTCTATTATATTAACTTTGAATATCTATTAATTTCTCTTCTACCTTGTTTTTCATGCCTGATCTGTCCAAAAATATTAATTTAATTAATAAAATTGATTAAGAGGACCTAACTTAAAAGTACTTTATGATGGAATGTATAAAGGTGTTTGCAAGAAATCTAAGTGGCATCAGTGAAATGAGATGTTGAAAGATTTCAAGTCAAGCTAGACTAGCATAATTTCAATTGATTTGGCAGGGATTTAACATAAAAAGTGTCCAATCTTCTGGCTTCAAGTTGAATGTTTGGGACATTGGTGGACAGAGACGCATCAGACCCTACTGGAAGAATTACTTTGAGAACACTGATGTCCTGGTAATTGTCCATTCTATTCAACTCTTGCTTTGATTTCTTAAATCATTGGAAGGAACCAATGTTGAAACAACATTTACTGTCTATTTGCCAGATATTTAGGTCGTTATTTTACAATTCCCGTTCATTTATTCTTAAAACACCAATTTCTTTGTCGCTATTCTTGAATTTAAAAGCACTACCAAAAAGTTATATTACATTTATATATTGTTTTAATTTTGTTTGCAGATCTACGTGATTGACAGTGCAGACCGAAAACGTTTTGAGGAGACAGGAGTTGTATGTTGTCAAAATATGATTGCTACTTTGAAACTATTACTTTATCTTATTTTGTTGTTTTGTCAGTGCTCTTGCATATTTGAATCAATTTAGCATTATTTTTATTATGTAATTATTTATAAATGTTCTTAATATTCAATATTCTATTTCAAACTGTAGGAACAAGTCAACATTTCAAAATTTAATTCATTTATTATTATACATCATATTATCTCTTAGCAATATCTTTAACCACAATGCATTCATTCATTCATTCGTCCATGTGTCTGTTAAAACAGGAATTAAGTGAACTTTTGGATGAGGAAAAGCTATTAGGAGTACCTGTCCTTATTCTGGCCAATAAACAGGATCTTATGACGGCTGCCAAGGCCAGCGACATAGCAGAGGGACTCAGTCTCCATTCCATAAGGAACCGACAATGGCAGATCCAGCCTTGCTCTGCTGTTTCAAAGGAAGGAGTCAAGGTATCAATTTATGCCATACTAAAGTATTCTTAGAACATTTGCAAAAAAGATGATTATGCTAGACTTTAGAATTTCTTGCCTTGAATTATTTTACGGGTTACAAATTGAACAAAAGTTGTGCATTTTCTCCTTCAGAGAAATAGTTCTGTTTTTAAAATCATTTATTTTAGAGAACATGATTCGAGTCTTGTTATCACATTAACCTCCTATTAATATCTGACATGTTGCATTTTTTAAAATTTCTCTTCATTTTGTCTCAGTGCATGTTTATTACGAGCCACAACCCTAAACACCCAAAGAGCCAACGCATTTTACCTGCGAATCAATAAGCCACACAATTTAGGAATATTTATTTTAACAAAAGTATTTCATCCCACATATTTGTTTCTTTTTCAAATCCTTGTATTTTCCTTTACAGGAAGGAGTGGAATGGATGTTGAAATGCGTAAAACCGAAGAAGTGAAAGAAGCTGTCAATGAACTAATCATCAGATCAACTTATTCGATGTTGCAAAAACAATTTTTATTCAATCCATTTCATTCAATCTATCCCTGTTTCAATTAGTTTAGGTCAAGTTTAAATTACACAGCAGAAATTAAGTGGCGCACGATTAAAATTGACGTCGGTGTCGAAACATTTCTACCTTGTTGTGATGCGAATGTCGTCTGCTCGTTGCTATGGA
>CM067536.1:7040000-7052500 GCA_034509925.1 Hirudinaria manillensis
ATTTAAATATTTAATGATAATTTATAAGAACCACCAGCATCAACGATACGTTACAAGATGCCAATAACAGAGCAATTATTAATTATTAATATTGGCCTAATTAGGAAATAAATGTGGGGCATTACCTCTTTGGGTGTTGGGTTGTAATAATAATAATGATATTTTGCATGCTTTAATAAAAATATGTAAATTATTATAGTAAATATTTTAATTTAATAATTTAGTTAATAATAAAACCTAAAGAAAGCAATATTATTTGAGAAAAATATTATTATGCAAGAACATATTTACCGTTAATATAGGATCAGTTATTAGTCACTAATTATATGCAGGACTGTCAATGACGTCACCAGGATTTCTACCAATCGGTAAGAATTAGGTCGCCAAATGTTACCGCTGATTGGCTAGATGACTTTCTATGAAGAAAAGACGATGACGACGACGACGACGACTACGATGAAATATTGCCAAGAGGCAAGGTTAATAATCACTGGAGCGTATCTTCGTAGTTTCACATGACTGAATGCCACAAGTGTCCCAGGTGTATCTTCCTCTTTCTCCTCAGCTTTCCATGTTTTTCTCGATTTTGCATTATAATTCTTTGCAATTCTTTGCAATTCTCGGCATGTTGTCGTTATACCCGGTATTACTTTGTATTTCTCTATCCTACTCCGTCTGTCTCCTCCATCGCCAATGAAACTCGCCCGTCCATTGGTACGCATGCAAAGGTGTTGTATTTTTCCGAAGATTTTTCGTCAGTTTCTGCTTGAAACGTCAGTCCTGGCTAATCCTATAATCTGCGAGTAGTTCTATTCCGCTCCATCCGCTCATCCATCCTTTCATTGACTTCATCCATCGATCCATCCATCCATCCATCGATCCATCCATCAATCGATCCATCGATCTATCCATCCACCTACCCATCCATCCGTCTGTCCGTTTGTCCACCCATCACTCATCCTTATCTCCATGGGCAGCACATCATTTCCCCCTTAACGTTTATCATAAAAGTTTTAACCTCATCATTAATTTTCCAACAACACAAATTAAACGGGAAATTCTTTAAATTCTTTGAATTCTTTAAATTCCATCTCCACGGACGATAATCTCAATAAAAATGATATTAAAAAACAAAAACAAAACATAATTTTTGTCACGCAACGTCAATTTGAAAGGTCACATGCTTTGAACTTTGACCTGCAAACTCTTGCCCCACTAGGTATTGGAAGTTCAGAAGCCTCTTAGAATATTGCAGACATTTAAAATACATAATGATAATAACATAATGATTTAATTAATAAATTAAAGAAAGAAATAAGGAATATTAATTTATTTAATTATATTAATTTTTAATTACATATTAATTTATTTAATTAATATTCCTGGTTAATTATTTTAATTTAATTATATTTAATTATTTAATTTTTTAAAATCAGAATCAAATAATTAAATAATTATAATATAGTATAATATAAATTAATAATCTGTAAAATAACATTAATTAATTAATATAATGAATGATTAAACACTAATAATAATTAATAATTCAACCGTAATTCTTATTATTTCATTAAAAACTTCTAAATATTTCTAAGATAATTTACATAGAATATAAAAAAAAAAAAACAAGAACAAAAAAAGATGGCCATTACAACCGCCTGCGAAATTATTATTCGGAATAAAAACAGGGCTCGTAAAAGTTTACTTTGTGGAGCGAATGAAAGGAATTTCTAGAGGACATGCAAGCCTCCCATTTTTCTCTGTCTTTTCAACAATTTAAGACCTATAAAAATATTTATTTCCTGCGAAGCATTTCGAAGTGCGTGGGGGTCTTTGGAACCCGCGGACACGTTGCAGTTAAGAGAATCCAGGGGCATCCGCTAATCCACTTGAAATCCGACTAAGACCAATTTCAAGACCAGCTCAAGACCTGCTTGGACCTACCCAAGACCAACTCAAGAACAGCTTAGAACCCACCCAAGACCAACTCAAGAACTGTTTAGAACCCACCCAAGACCAACTCAAGACCTGTTTAGAACCCACCCAAGACCAACTCAAGACCCGTTTAGAACCCACCCAAGACCAACTCAAGACCCGTTTAGAACCCACCCAAGACCAACTCAAGAACAGCTTAGAACCCACCCAAGACCAACTCAAGACCCTTCCAAGAGGACGCTTAAAATCCGCCCAGACTTATCCAGAAGTTACGTGACTAACACAACAAAGTACGTACTTCCTTTGGAGTCCCTCACTTTGTTTTCAATATCTCCTTTTCTGGATTATTTTTTGTTGCAAGATGTCTTCATTGTTTCAGATTCAAATTTGTAATTTTGCAACAATAAAGCAACATTCTTATACAACAGGGATACAGGGGGGTGTGTGTGCTAATTAAAACATTAACCAATAAATTATAAACTAATATATAACAAATTGACTTTACTCATACCACACCTCACCACACCACAACTCAACTCACCGCACTTCACCACAAAACACCACACCACACCACACCACACCACGCCACACCACACCACACCACACCACACCACACCCACCATGTCTCATATCTTATACCTCACATTCTTGGGTCTGACTGATCCGCTAACCTTTTTTTTAAACTCAATTCCTCTTTCAGTCAGCATGTCTTTGGATCAACAAAAACAACAGCAACAACAACAGCAATAATACTAACAATAACAACAACAACAGCAACAACAACAATAATAATAATAACAACAACAACAGCAGCAACAACAAGAACAACAAAACGCAACCATCAGATTCCTCGTACACGTCTCGGACGACTTGGAACCAATTTGAAGTGCAAAAGAAAAATTAAAAAGAAAAATAAGTTCATAAAAAATTTAAAGATTTTAAGTTTCGGAACGAAAAGAAAATATTATTAATATTAAAAACACTATGCAATTATATTATATTCTAATTATTATTATATTATATTGTATTTATTATTATATTATATTGTATTTATTATTATATTATATTCTAATTATTATTATATTATTGTAATTATCTTGTGTTACATAAATATAATTCTGTTATATTATGTTATAAATATTATTTAATATTATATTATGTAATATAAATCTATTTTTGTAGAAATAAATAAAATAAATCAATACAAATATTTAAAGAAAAATGATATTAACAATAAAATTAACAAACATTTGTGGGACTAAAAAACAAAACAATTAGGTTTTAATTCGCAGGAATTACGTAATTAGGAAATGAAAGTAATTTGCAGCATCAAAGATTTGTTTGGATCAAAGAACAGATCAATAGTTTCGAACTGTCGATGAAAATTGTAAAAAAAAAGAATAATAATAATGATAGTAATAATAATAATATATATGAATTTAATTTAATATAATTTAATTACGATAATATATAGTAATACTACTACTACTACTAATAATAATAACAATAACAATAATAAAAAAATGTAGGACTTCCATCAATAACAACAGCAATAAATACATCGTTTAAAAATAAAAAATAGGATTTAAAAGTAAAAATTCTGTCGAAATCGAAGACAAAAATGAAAAATTGTCGTGGAATTATTATTTTTTTATATTTTATTTATTTTTATTTATTTTACATTTTATTTTATATTTTATTTTCTAAAATTCGAAATTCTTCAACAATTTGCCTTTAAAAGTCTTGGATTCAAATTCCAAGGAAGTGGAATCAAGCCGCAAGTGAGGGTTCTTAAGTGCACTCCTGACGGGAGTATCGAGTGTACTGTGTACTATGTACTACTTACGAGGTATTATTATTATTATTATTATATAAGGCACGGGCGAACCCCTCGCCTGAACAAAAACATAAAACTTTCAACAAAAACTAACAAACTATGTACATCGCTCTCTAACAAATTAAATATTTACAATCTCCGAAGTGGTCATCTAGTAAAATTTTAAATATTTCAATATTCTTTGCTTCAATAACTTCCTGAGGAAGCTTATTCCAACTCTCTACGACTCTGTTGCTAAAGTAAAATTTTCTCAAGTCTTTATGTGCCACTCCTGTTGCCAGCTTCCAGTCGTGACCTCTTGTCCTCTCATCTGGACATGGCATGAGTATAGGGCCCCATGCATTCTGTGCAGATCCTTTGATGATATTAAATAGTAAGATCAAATCGGCCCTTTTTCTTCTAAATACCAGCGATGGCAGCCCCAGTTTTTTCAATCTCTCTTCATAAACTAAATTCCTGCAAGTTTTGCACATTAGGGTGAACCGGTGTTGCACCCTTTCTAAAGTATCTATTTGCCCTTTTCTGTGTGGACTCCAAACCTGTATCGCATACTCCAAATGAGACTTCACCAAGGCTTTGTAAACTAGGACCAAAACATTTTCTGACAGATGTTTGAAGTTTCTGTAAATGATTCCTAGCATCTGGTTAGCCCTGTTGACCTTCTGCAGGACGTGCTCCCTGAAGTTAAGGTTTGCATCCAATATAATGCCTAGATCTGAAATCTTGTCCACGTTAGGAATTGGATAAGTGGCTCCATCTGTGTCCGTTATGGTGTATTCGTGGTCCTCTTTTTTTTGTGCCAAATTTCATACAACTGCATTTATCGTAGTTAACCTTCAGTCCCCATTCATTGTACCATCTCATGACCCTGCCAAGATCATGTTGCAACAACTGGCCATCATCTGGGGTCAACGTTCTGTACAATTTGGCGTCGTATTGCGAACTTATGGGAAGTGGGGTATGCCCCTAAACCAGGGTCATGACCATCGTCATCGTCGCCATCCATACTGTACTATGTCATAGCATACCTTGCCGTGCAAGATGTTGCATAATAACCTTTTTGTATAATAACAGTTTTTATTATAGCATAATAACAATATATATCTTTAGAACATATATGAATATATAATAATAATAATGATGATAAAAAATAATAATATTAATATTGAAATAATAGTATAAATATATAATACCATGACAGCAGAGTTTATAACTCCAGTGCATCTTGGAATCTTTTTCTTAGCGGGGCAAGGACGGGTTGGGGTGAAGTTAAACAGGTGTTGGTGTTGTTGTTGTAGTTATTGTCGTAGGTGAATTGATGAACTGCCTTCAGAGGGCAGGAACCCATTAGGCCGAGGTGTGCTGTTTTGTTGAGTGTCATTTTGCAGGTGTCCGTCGTTGTCCATCAGTACTCGAAAAGTACAAAGGTGCTTTTGTACTTTTTCGCTGAAATGATGTAATATTGAAATTTGAATAAATTTCATTTAGTTTAGTTTTCGAGATATTTGTAAAAATGTGAAATTCCTGTCCATTATTTGGCTGAGTGTAAGATATAGGTTGCAGACAGGAGACGATGAAGGATCGACTCTTGACTTTCGAAAAAGACGTTCGTCGTCACGAGAGGAGGTGGAGAGGCCCTTTATCCTGACTTGACATGAACGTGTGCTGTCACGGTGTATCGTCATCATCACCATTGTCATCATCGTCGTCGTCGTCTTTATTTCTCTTCTATGATTTAATGCCGTCCGGTTAGTGAATGCAATTTGAGGAGGATGAACATACAGAAATCCCAACACAACGACGACGACGATGATGACGACGACGATGACGTTGACATCGGATGTCAATAATTATAATATATTCTAATATATCGCTCGAGTACATCTCGGGCACCTCCCCTCCGTCGAACAGGTGCCTGACGACCTTCCTTGCGCCGAACAGGAAGACGTCGCTGTCGTTCGTCTTGGTTCCGTCCGTCTGTCCGCTGCCGTCGAGCAAGGCGCACTGCGCCTCGGCCTTTGCCGGGCCGACCACGAAGGGCACCCCGAAGAGTCGCAGGAGATCGGGGACTTCGTGGTCCGTTTGTTCCGTGATGCTGGTCGCGAGTTTTTCATTTTTGCCGACCTCAGTCGATCCACCTCGGAGGTCAATTTCCGTTCCACGGCGTCAAGAGTCATCTAGTTCGGATTGTAATTATAATTAATATCATTATAATAATAATAATTACCAATTAAATGAATAAAATGAGATGATTATGATGAAAACGATGATGGTAACCATGGCGATAACTATGATGACGATGATGGTGATAGTGTAATAATAATAATAACACGATGAGACCTCCACCCGTTGAACCTCCATTCCATCGCTCACCTCTTCCAGCGGATGATCAGTCGTTCCGAGCACAGTTCGTGACCGGAGTAATGAACCTCCTGGAGACAAGATGGCGACACTGCTGTCGGCCGGATGTGGCGAGATGATGACATAGGTGAGCGTAGAAGAGTGGGTAGGGACTTGGGGGATATCACGTGATCTATCGGGTGGCACTGCGCGCTAAGTACGAAGCGCCATAAACCACTAAAAAAGCTCGCCTCTCATAGACCAGGGCTTATGGCGCTCCTATTGTGGCGCGCATGGATGGATGGATTTGTAGATGGCAAGGGTTGCGATAATGACGATGATGATGACGACGACGATGATGATGTTTGCCAACATACAATGCGTTGTTTTGTATGCGTTCCTTGGCACATTGTATGAGGAAGCGGTTCCATCGATCGGCTCGGTATCGATTCAACAGCGCTACAACAATAACAACAACATCAATAAATGATGTAAAAATATTGACAAATAACGTCCAACAATGACTTTGGAAAGCACTCAAAAAATCGTTCTGTCCATCCATCCATCCATCCATCCATCCATCCATCCATCTAACAGTCCACCATTGAGCTTCTCTTCCGTCCATCCATCCATCCATCAATCCGTCCGTCCATCCATCCATCAATCCGTCCAAATATCTAATTAATTAATTTATTTATTGAAATAACAATTTTTAATTTTTTAAAAATTTCGAATGGTTGTGTAAACAACACAAGAAAGATCAACGACGTGGAGATAATGTTGGAAAAGGATTTCCCAGAAATGATAAAATTGGTAACGTTAATTAATTATAATTAAATTAAATAATTGAATTAATATCATTAATTAATAAATAGTTAATTATATTTAATAAATATTTCAAATACATCCGAGGGCATGATTTGCTGGGTCTTGAAGCGCCAAATAAATGAAGCAATTTATTAAAAAAAAGAATGTTTTTAATTTTGAATGAAATTCATTTTGGGCTCAATTTACGAGTTTAATGCAGATTAACGAATATTTGGAATACAATAATTCAAGCATACCAATGGAAATAACTGATCCGATATTTGGCAATTATATTATAAATGATGATGATGATTATTATTATTATTGTTGTTATTATTATTATTATTATTATTATTATTATTATTATTATTATTGCCTAAATTATCATTATGTAATAGTAATAATAATTTTATTATAGTAATTTACAATTAATTTATATTGATAATAATTATTGATTAATTAAAAAATATTATAAATAAATAGCAACTACTACTATTACTATTGCTTGCTTTATTTGATCATCGAATTGTATTAAATTAGAAATTATTTTCAACAAAAAAGTACGAAATTCGGGTCCACTTGGTTGCTTAATTGAAACTCCGAACTGATGGATGGATTGAAAAGGAATTAGCAGATCCAGAATGGAACTTGCTCGAGAAAGTGGAAGATGGATTGTTGGATGGATGGATGGATGGATGGATGGATGGATTGTTGGATGGATGGATGGATGGATGGACGGACGGACGGATGGATGGATGGATGGATGGATGGATGGATGGATGGACGGACGGATGGATTGTTGGATGGATGGATGTGAACAATTTGCTTGGAAGGTAAAGTGAAGTTTCGCCAATGAGTGGAGATGGAGCGGTTTTTTATCGGTCGCAAAACTTTAATTGTATTATATACGTCGTACTCATCATCGTCATCGTCATCATTGTCGTCGTCATCATCAGCGTCACCATAGGAAGTCAACAAATAAGGTCATCATAATCATCATCTTCATCGTCGTCGTCATCGTCATCAGTTTTCGTGCACTCCGCCAATGGCAACCCAACTTGAAAATGAAATTCAAGTCATTAATCACGAAATTGTTCAATAAATCACCTTTTAAATGATTTTTTTTTATAAATTTTAAATATTTGGAAATTAAAGTCACTGAAACGATAACAATTCCCTTCACTGACATGCAAATATAAATAACAACAACCACAGCAACAGCAATAATAATAATAATAATAATAATAATAATAATAATAATAATAATAATAATAATAATAATAATAATAATAATAATAATAATAATAATAATAATGATTTGGAATAGAAATAATAATATAAATATTAAGACTACGCCATCTTCAATTGTCGCACAGAAGCACAAACTCACAAACAAACAAACACCCACAAAGAGACAAACAGAAAAACAAACACCTACAAACCTTAAAACATACAAACAAACACCTGCATACATACAAACATACAAACAAACATACAAACACATGCCTCATTCCCACAGTCACTTGAAAGCTTAAACAAATCATTTTCATGTTTATTCGATTCCATTCCTGCACTTTTCGCATGCTATATTTGCTGATAACTCCACTGCTATCGATCCTTTATTTACTTTTAATAATAATAATAATAACAATAATAATAATAATAATAACAACAATAATAATAATAATAACAACAATAATAATAATAATAATAATAATAATAATAATAATAATAATATGTTTCTGTGACATATTTTCTGTAAAAGGCATATAAAATACAATACATCAGTGTATAATATAAAATTAATTATTACTTTTAGCAGGCTCAAAATTAAATAAGAATTAATAACGTTTCCATCAAAAATATATCGAACAAACTCACTTTTTTTTTATAATTTCTAAACTCTTCACTTCAAATAATAAACTCACACCGTTTGTTTCATTTGATTGGATTTATGCACCTGTTTGCAAATATTATTGGCGATTAAATATTAAAAAGAATCGGATAAATACATGGATTGATGGGTGGATGGATGGATGGATGGATGGATGGATGGATGGATGGATGGATGGATGGATGGATGGATGGATGGATGGATGGATGGATGGATGGATGGATGGATGGATGGATGGATGGATGGATGGATGGATGGATGGATGGATGGATGGATGGATGGATGGATGGATGGATGGATGGATGGATGGATGGATGGATGGATGGATGGACGGACGGACGGACGGACGGATGGATGGACGGACGAACAGACGGATGGATGAAATAAAAAATGACTGATGAACAGATGGTTAAATATTTGGATTGATGGAGCGATAATGGATGAATGGCGATGTTTCATCCATCGATTGATGGATGGATGGCACTGGAATTAACTGTGACGAATGTCAGGCACGATGTGGAAAGCCCTTCCTTTGAAGATTTTAAAACAAATTATAATTAAGTAGTAATTAGATAAAAATAATTTAATAAAATTTAAAAAATAGTTATTTATTATGAATAATAGTTTTTTTTTTATTTTATTTATTAACAATTAACAATATTTACCAATTAATTAATTTATTATTATGTAATTTTCTATTTTTATTAAAATCGATATATTTCTAAATGATACAGTGTAAAATGATTAAATATTTTTTATTTTAGTTTTTAATAAAAAAGATAAAAAACTAAATAATTTTAAAATCTGCCAAGAAATCCTCGTTGAATTTAACAAACAGGACATTAAGATTCCAGCACGAACCTGACAAACTCGATTGAAAAAAAAAGAGAAAAACAAGCCATTTTGTCACGTGACCTCGAAACTTTAATTACTATGGAAACGATTTCGACAACAATTTCCAGTGAAATTAAGAAAAAAAGAAAACAGAAAACCATTAACAAAGCCTTTAATAATTTTAATATTAAATAATTAAATTTACATTAAATAATTTTAATAATTTATTTATTATTAAATAAATAATAAGAATTGATTCTTAATGAATTACTTTCAAAAGTTGCTAATCGCGATGATGATGATGATGGTGATGATGATGTTGGTGGTGATGATGATGGTGGTGGTGATGACGATGATGATGACGTCATATTTTATTATCAACGGTTAACTGAGAGTGACTGGAAATGTATATTTTCTTATAAATAGATTTTCATTATATTTCATATTTTTCATATTTAATTTGCATATAATATTAAAAAAAATGAATTTTGGATTTATTGGTAAAAAAAAATCAATTTATTGTTTAAAAAACTCTTTTGTTTAAACGGCAGACGTTTATCATTAACACAAACATGAATGACATGATAACAATGATGCTACTTCTCCTGATGATGATGATGACGATGCTGGTGATGATGATGACGACGACTACGATGCTGGTGATGATGATGATGGAGAATAGCTGCTCCCACGTAAGAGCGGGAAGGAAGTTATTAGGAGGGCATTGTGAGCAGACGATTGAAGCCCACAGGTGTTCGAACTACCTGGATGAAGTCAGACGGAAAATCATGCTCCATTATATCCAGCCGGATGACGATGGATACGATGATGACGATGCTAATCATGACGCAGGTAATTCTCGTATGAACGGAGATGGTGGTGGTCATGACTGGCGTCATGACGATGATGATGATGACGATGACGACGACGACGACGATGATGATGATGATGATGATGATGATGATGATGATGACGACGACGATGATGATGATGACCATCATCGTCGTCATCGTCGGTGAGATTGGCAATCAAGCTGTCGTCAGTGGAGTAAGATAGACAGAACATGCAACAAACGACATCCAAGAAATGACAAGCCCCGAAGACACCGGAAATAATGGAAAGGAAAAAGAAAACATGAACATCATTATCATAATCCCGGTCAGAATAAAAAGCAAGACATGATATATTACTTGTTTACTGATTAAAATTTATTAATATCATCTACCATCGATTGATTAATTATAAGTAACTAAAATATTATTATTATTATTATTGTTGTTATTATTGTTATTATTATTATTATTATTGTTATTATTATTATTATTATTATTATTATTATATTATTATTATTATTATTATTATCAATAATATTGTTTACATTAAATTTTTTATAAATTTATTTGCTAACATTGGGAAAACAAAAATATTGATATTAACAATGGAACATCGTTCATAAGTTGCCATAAAATTCATCGTCGTTGTCATCATCATCTTCATCTTCTTGATTGCCATCTTCTTCATCGTCATCATCGCCAACATCATCGTCGTTGTCATCATACTCACCTTCTTGATTATCATCACCATCTGATAGTCATCATCATCAGCAGCATCATCATCATCATCATCATCATCATCATCATCACCGTCATCTAAGCAAGAAGGCCAATGACGGTGGTGCGCTCAATAAATGAGATCCTGTTGTCCTACTCATTCAACCAATCGAAATCCTTCAATCTCCTCGGGCACGTGACCATCAAAGGTCCACCTATGACGTCATAATGACCAGCCAATCAATGGCTTCTTTCATGATCCACGAATTACAAACAAGACAGTTGCTCGGTAAATATCTTTTTCTTCAAAATGAATCCATATTTTTTTTTATACATTCATTCACTCATTCATTCATTCATTTAATCAATTATTCTTTCTTTCCATCAGAACCATAATAGATCATCATCTCAATACGATGACGACGACGACGACGATGATGTCGCTGTGTAGGTTAAGTCAGTGCAGTTAGAGGTTCGATCGGTTTCGATTTCCGTTTAAACATTGGAAATTCCCGACACGTGACGTCCGTATGCACGTGTCGTCACCGGATTATCGGTGGAATTCTTTTAATTCAATATAATTTTAAATCTAGGAATTAACGTTTTTTTTTGCTCGAAAATAATTTGACTATTTGAATTATTAATAGATTCGTAAGATAAAAGAAAGTTTAATTAAATTTAATTAGTGATTAATAATTAATAATAAAAACTACAATTTTTTAAATTAACTTAAAATTATTCAACAATTTTTTAAAAAATTTGATTTTCAAAACATTTTAGAATCAAAACCGACTTCAAAAATGGGCACCACAAACGCACCGAGAGACGCGATAAGAGGTCACCATCATCGTAGTCATCATCATCATCATCATCAGCAGCATCATCATCATCACCACCACCATCATCATCATCAATGCCATCAACGTCGTCGTCGTCGTCGTCATCTCCGAACTTTAAATGCTTCGACCGAAGTGGTTACAGAGACAAAGTGTACGGGAGAGAGCTTGTGATAGATGGACTGTAATCTTAAAAGTATTATTAATAATTAATATTTAATTAATAATTATTATTATTATCGTTATCATCACCATTATTATTATTAACAAACCTGGTAATTATAATAATTAATTAATATATTGTTTTGTTTATTTTGTTTATATTTTGCAATTTTCGTTTTGATGGATTCACGAAAATCTTCTTAATTTGGATTTTGTCCGGAATTATAAAGAAGCTAAAAGGACAGAAAGGTAATAAATAATCATAATTTTTTTAAATAATTTTTTAATAATATTTTCTAATTTAT
>CM067536.1:7055000-7057500 GCA_034509925.1 Hirudinaria manillensis
ATCATCAGATATGAGTGATGAAGGATCATCTCCGAATATTGAGATGTTGAAGTTGGACAACAGGAAGTTGTTCCATCCGGGCTTCTTGTTCCTCTTCTTACTCGTCATCCTCGGAGTTGTCGGAAACCTTCTCGTTTGTCTCGCCATCTGGTGAGAACGACTTGAATTAATTTAAAACCCTTTTGTATCTTAATTACGAAAGAATTAATTTTATTAAATACTAATAAGTAATAACTGATAATTAGTCACTATTAAAGAATTATGTTAATAATTACATAATAATAATAACTTACTAATAAAATTAAAGAATTGAAATTAAATTTTTGATTAATCAGCGTTGAAAAGAAACTGCAGAACGCGACCAACTCGTATTTAGTGTCTTTGGCCGTTGCCGATCTGTTCGTATCCGTGGTTGTCATGCCGTGTTGCATCGTCCAACATGTTCTAGGTGAGTTGTTGTTGTTGAAAATGTTGATGTTGTTGTTGTTGTTGTTGTAAAGAATGTCATATAGTCATGATTTATCATGCTGCTGTTGTTGTTAAAAATGATGATGATGTTGTTGTTGTTGTTGTTGTTGAAAATGTTGATGTTGTTGTTGGTGTTGTTGTTGTAAAGAATGTCATATAGTCATGATTTATCATGCTGCTGTTGTTGTTAAAAATGATGATGTTGTTGTTGTTGTTGTAAAGAATGTCATATAGTCATGATTTATCATGCTGCTGTTGTTGTTAAAAATGATGATGTTGTTGTTGTTGTTGTAAAGAATGTCATATAGTCATGATTTATCATGCTGCAGCTTCTGCTGTTGTAGTTGTTGTTGTTGCTGCTACTGTTGCTGTTGTAGTTGTTCCGCCGGTGTTTTGGATCCACCTGGATTGATTTCAATCGCTTGCTTACCTGTGCTCGTGTCGGTTGTTAATCGTTTCATTTTGTTGTTGTTGTTGTTGTTGGAAATGATGTTGATGTTGTTATAATGAATGTCATGATTTATCATCTTGTTGCTGTTTTTGTTTTTTGTTGTTATTGTTGTAATCCCTTTTCAATTAATTATTAATTAATTTCAATTCTTCAATTCTAAACTCTGAATTTCTATTTTATTGTTTTTTTTTTTTTTAAATCGTCGTTTTGAAAATAAAACGCACCAACATGACCTTTGCACCTGGATCTGAGATTGTAATGACCAATTAGTTTTAATAATACAAAAACCTTTTACAGGTGTTTCGTTTTTATGTTATAAGTCATCAATATTCATGACATTGAGATGTTTATTAATAGCTTCAACGGAAATAGTTTTGAATGAATTAGTTCAAATTAGTGCATTTATTAAATTTAATCATAATTCATTAATAACTATTTAATAAATTAAATAATAGTTAATAAATTATTAACATAAATATTATTAATATAAATATTAATAAATTATTAATATAAATATTAATAAATTATTAATATAAATATTTAATAAATTAATAATTGCGAATAATTGTCACCAACAATAGTTCTTATTTGTTTATCAATCTAATTTATTTTTTACAGTTAATTAATATTAATGACATTAATTGAATAATTGCTTCGTGATGTCATTGGAACTAATTTTCCGATTGGCACTTTGTTCGGAGCACCTGTGCACCTGGATTAATAAGCACGGTAATTGGATGTAACTTTTGTAATCTCATTAGAATGGCATTAACACTATCATCACCATCATCATCATCATCAATACCACCACCACCATCATCATCATCATCATCATCATCATCATCATCATCGTCGTCGTCGTCGTCGTCATCATCATTATCATCATCGTCGTCGTCGTCGTCGTCATCATCAACCCAACCTTAACCATTAATGTTTTATTCCGTACTTCGACGATCATTTTAACGACCGTGAAGTGCAAAGCTTTCCACATGAATTCAAAATATGGATATCAGATATAATAATAATAATAATTTAAAAAAAAATAATAAAAAAATATAATAATAATAATATTACAATAGACTTCTAAGAGCAATTACATTAATATGATTACTAAAAAGCATTCAAAACAAAAAGATTCAAAATACGGATAGCAATAATAAAAGATATATAATGGCATAATGATCATAATAATTATAATAATAATAATTATTATTATTATATTATTATTGTAACAATTTTTGTATTAATAATTATTATTATTATAAATAATTATTAATTAATTATTAATAAATAAAAATATATAATTTGTAACAATATCGATTAAGATATTAATTGTTCTGATAATTAAGAGGATCATTTATAAGAAAAATTTTCAAAGCAGGAAAAAAAAATTTAAATTAAAATCCTGAATAAAAATGAACAAAAAAGTAAAAGAATTAACTGGAAAGTACTTAAGAAAAGAAATTCAAAATCGATTTTCCCAATGATTCGTCATTTTAAATTTCTGCTCAGCGAAAAGATTTTGTTTTTGTTTCATAGGAAATGCTGTCCTTAATTAATTCAATCACTTACTATTTCATC
>CM067536.1:7062500-7237500 GCA_034509925.1 Hirudinaria manillensis
CTTTTTTTTTATTTTTAAATTTCAAAAGTCGGGAAATAGAATGTTAGAGCGCCCTCTGTCCCGACATATTCTGACTCATCAACTGAATCATCGCTCAACCCTTCCTCATCTTCTTACTCCTCCTCAATACATTACGAGGTCCAGTCGCTGTAATCTCATCTCGTATTCAGTGATGCGTGGAAGGCAATCATGCGTGACGGCCTTGAACTTCTTTCGCCGGAGACACGCTACAATCGCAAGAGGTCGTCCAATCGTTTACTCACGGATTGTAAATTCCCTATGACGACGACGACGACGGTGATGATGATGATGATGATGATGATGAGGAGGAGGAGGAGGAGGATAATGAGCACTACGACGACGACGATGATGACGGATGTGGGTAGTGAAGCGTACGATAAAAGGTTGCAGTTAATTTTAATCCGTTTTTCCGTTTCCATAAGAATTTATGCAACGACGTCTTCAATGTTTTCTGACTCATCACCTGAATCATCTGAATATATTATCGTCCTCACGCCGTATAATTACGTCACTGCACGTGATGATGATGAACGTCATCATTATCGTCATCATGATATCGTTGCTACCATCATGCTTTTTTTTTCTTATCTTTTCGAATATTTGATAAAAGGAAATGTAATTAATCTGAATATATTGTTTTGTTGTGAATAGATAACTTTTTCTATTCAACTTAAACCACATGCTCATCATCATCATCATCATCATCGTCATCGTCGTCATCGTCGTCGTCATCATCACTACCATTAAGTGTGTGACAATCATGTTCATGATAGATGCCCCGAAGTAGTTCCGTCACATTAAGTACCACGATTATGATAATCAGTCCACGTGAAAATAATTCTCTGAAAATTTAAAAAAAAAAAACATTGTCTTGCACTCAGTTTCTCTCACGTACACACAAATACACGCGCGTACACACGCACACACACAAACACACACAGACAGACCACTCTAAAGGAAGCGAAGGTCAGTAATTTTCAGACCCCCTCCTTTCTCCACAAAAAAAAAAAAAAAATGGACGTCCAGAAGACAAAGGACACAAAGGAGACGCTAAATCGGGTGCCTTGGAATGGCTTTAGAAAGTTAGTGATCCCTAATGGAAAGGTCCGGATTGGCACGACGTATCGTAGAATGAACAGTCATTATCTCGACGCTGAATCTCACTTTATGCCTGTCGAGTCTCATTTAATAATCCCACAGTCTGTTCATTTTGAAAGAGCGATGGCGAGCCATTCGTGGTAAAAAAAATGATTCATGTGGGCCGGAAGAGGACCGAAAGGAGACCGGGAAGGGACCGGATGGAGACCGGTAAGGGACCGGGAAGGGGCCGGAAAGGGACCGGGTAAGAATCGCGTGGAATTCTGAAAAATGCCATTCAGGACCTGTGACAGTGACCTATTGGATGGAATTCTTCGATTCCAGAACCATTTTGTGCTCGACGTAATGACGCCGTGATATTAAGCACCACGATTATGATGATAGTGGTGGTGGGGATGATGATGATGATGATGACGACGACATTGATGATGATGGTGACGATGACGATGACGTTGATGATGATGGTGACGATGATGATGAAGAGGATGGTGATGACGATGATGGTGACCACGATGACTTAAGTATACCATCTGAAAGTCTAGAAGCCCGCCAATGAGGTATTAAAGTTATTAATTATTAATTTATGATAATGAAATAAAATATTAAATAAAAATTGAATAATAATTAAATAATTAATAATAATTAAATAATTAATAATAATTAAATAAATAATAATAATTAAATAAATAATAATAATTAAATAAATAATAATAATTAAATAAATAATAATAATTAAATAAATAATAATAATTAAATAAATAATAATAATTAAATAAATAATAATAATTAAATAAATAATAATTATTAAATAATTAATAATAATTAAATAAATAATAATAATTAAATAAATAATAATAATTAAATAAATAATAATAATTAAATTAATAATAATAATTAATTGAATGGATGATTAAATAATAAATTTAACTTCACATCTCGTATTATATGCAGTCTCAAAGATTATAAATAGTTACAAGAATAATAAATATTAATTATTATAATTATAAATATTTTCATCGCTATTACGACATTTACCACTAGTACAGCTAATAATAATAATAATAATAATAATAATAATAATAATAATATTAAAGAAAAGACTTTACAAAGTACGCTAAGAAAAGACTTTACAAAGTATGTAGAGTTGATACCAGGACGACCAAAGACTTCGGAGATTCAGAAGATCTCCTTACTGGGCACTGCCCACATTCTTTGGAAAGTTCTTGGGTGAATTGCTGAGAGCACTGGTAGTGCTCAGCATTCATTCATCACCGGCTGTGAGACCGAGAAGAAGCAGGAAAAATGTGTATAATAATAATAATAATAATAATAATAATAATAATAATAATAATAATAATAATATTAATATTAATAATAACAATAATAATAATAATAATTTTAAAATATTTAAATATTTAAATAGTTAAGAATTATCGTGATGAGGTGTAATAAATTTCGAAGTAAATCTAAAAACTGTTCTTATGTCAATGATGGTGATTCATGACTTAATGACCGGCGCGGTGCTGATGATGATGTTGATGATGATGATGAAGATGTTGATGACGATGATGACGATGATGATGATGCTGCTACTGCTAATGATGATGATGATGATGGCGAGTTAAGGCTTGTAACTGGATTAGCGAGTAATTTGTTGCTGGAGCAAAAAAAACATTTTGAGTTTAACGAACGCATTTGAATGTTTAATGACAATTTAAGATTAAATTGAAAGAATAAAGAAATAAATAAATAAATAAATAATTTAAATTTAAGGTTAAAATTTAAAATTATTTTTATAATTTATATGAAAATAGTTTTTAATTTTAGTATTTTAATATGTCTCATGGGATCACCTCTGCTGCTACTTTTACGTTCTTTCAATCTCCATTGTTGAATTGAATACATGTATATTCATAAACATGAATGTTTGTTTTGAATTTTAGTATGTGATTGTATGGTAGGCCTGCCCACCACCAGTTAATTTATTCCTTGTGTTACGATGTTGATGTTAAGATAAAAATAAATTGAAAATAATTAATCATATTTTATGTAATATAATGATTTAATAATATTTAATTTAACGTAAATAATAAATAATTATTAATTTAAAATAATAATAACTCGATTATAATTTGATTTAACTTGATTTTTAAAAATATTATTTAAATTCTTGCAAGGACTTAAAAACGAATGAAAGAAGGAAAGAATGAAAGTCAAAAAAACATTTATTTAAAAATTAATAATTTCCATTTTTAATGAATTAATGAGAATAAATGATAAATTTAAAATATATCCCCTCTGGAAATGCCTTTCGTGGACGCATTCAAAATGAGGAAGTGAGTCTCAAGCGGTGATCCCTTTTAAAATTATTCCATGAATTCAAGGTACTCGTTTACATGTTGCTGTTGTTGTTGGTGCTCCTGTTGTTGTTGTTGTCGTCGTTGTTGTTGTTGTTGTGGTTGTTGTTGTTGTTGTTGTTGGTGCTCCTGTTGTTGTTGTCGTCGTCGTTGTTGTTGTTGTCGTCGTCGTTGTTGTTGTTGTTGTCGTCGTCGTCGTCGTTGTTGTTGTTGTTGATGTTGTTCATGACGACGTCGATGCTGATGGCGATGGTTGAACCCTAATTGACTGTTGCCGTATTGTTGGGTTGACATTAATTTGTTGTTTGTCCAATCGACATAAAAGCAGATTATATTCATACCCCAACGAATACAATGCTTGATTGAACGTCTGGTTGAATGCTTGATTGAATGCTTGATTGAATGTTTGATTGAATGTCTGATTGAACGTCTGGTTGAACGTCTGATTGAATGCTTGATTGAAAGTCTGATTGAATGTTTGATTGAATGTTTGATTGAATGTTTGATTGAATGCTTGATGGAATGCGTTCATGTGATTGCATCTTTACGAATCAATTCATTAGGTGAATGAAACTGCCGAAAGATTAGATGCATTCATTTCCTAGTGGTTTCAATGCATTGCTTCGATTTCAAGAGTTAACTACGGATTTGAAATGCTGATTGATTATGATATTAATTTAATTAATGTATATTAATTACAGTAACGATCTGTTAATAATGTAATAACCCGGGGTCCTCAAACTAATTATAGAAGGTCAGGTTTATTGAAAGTTGTCAGATGGCTTGGAAGATGTAAAATGCTTCAAATGTCTAAGTCTTGAAATCTGCTGTTTCTATTACTCTCGCTCCACTTTCCGAGGTAAATCCATTTGTCAAGGTACATAACCAAAGAGTCTGAATAGCACCAATTAATTCTCAAATTATATTGCCACTAAATTTAATTAATTATTAAATTAATTAATCAGCAATATAATTTTAATTAATCTTCAATTATCTGGATCCAGGGATCCAACACTGCCCCCTCCTTAAATCTGTTCGTCCCGAACAGACATCTATTCCCATTTTCATTTTTACTCTAGGAATAGGATCCGATCTTCCGACAATCTCATGGCTGCAAATCCCAGATCCATTTGATTTGCCATCTTCTGGGATTTCTGTTTCCCCCCTTTTACTTCTGCGTCCCGCAAGTTTCAGTCGCGGAACATCGCCATTTCTATGCTCAACCTCCTGCTCCACCATGTCGCCAGATCTCAGACTCTCTACAGGATCACCTGCTCCATTTTCCTTGCTAGGCACTCTCCCGAAATCCCGAGCACTCCCTTCTGTTATTTCCAATGGAGCCGAAACATCCGCTGGTAAATCCATGGGCTGTTCTGTAGACTCTACTTGTTCCACCATCAAATCCGTGCGCTCCACCGGCAACTCCACGTGACTCATCAGTAACTCCTCGGGCTGCACCAACAACTCCACATGATCCACCGGCAATCCCACAGGCTCCTCCGAAAGCTCCACTTGCTCCACTAAAACCTCCGTGAGCTCTCTGGGCCCTGCTGACGACTCGACCTGATCTGGTAACTCTATGGGCTCCAACGGCGAGTCCTCTGAGTCCGCCATCACGCACAGCACTTCTGGAGACACGCATGCACTGCGGTCGGATGTGTCTTCGAATGACTCCATCCCAATGCTGCCAGAAACTGTACCTGGAACAACGGACATGATTTGCTCTTCGTTGGTAACCTTTTTGCAGAGTTCCTCTCCTTGTTCTTTGCAAGATGGAAGCACCACTTTGCTCTCCTCAAAAGAACCAACAGGACTCTTCTCGGCAGAGTTTCCACTCGAAATCAGAGAGACATCCTGACACGGAAACGTTGTGTTTTTCAAATCACCCCTAATACTCCTAATACACTCCCTCAAATCCTCTGCTAACTCTCTCAGCAACTTACGATATTCAGACACGAATTCGTATTCCTCCGGGTCATGGCCATTCTCTGTCAGCCATGCCCCAAGTCGCTCCCGTATCTCAGCTTTCGTGCCTGTCGAATCTAGGCCACGCTCTCTCAATTCTTGTCTCAATCGAGGCACGTTCAATTCATCCAAGTACTTCGGCATCCTTCACTTTTCAATTAAACAAGCTTCTACCTTAGTTACTTTTGGACACCCTTTAACTCTAAATCCCACTCCTGACACCAATGTAATAACCCGGGGTCCTCAAACTAATTATAGAAGGTCAGGTTTATTGAAAGTTGTCAGATGGCTTGGAAGATGTAAAATGCTTCAAATGTCTAAGTCTTGAAATCTGCTGTTTCTATTACTCTCGCTCCACTTTCCGAGGTAAATCCATTTGTCAAGGTACATAACCAAAGAGTCTGAATAGCACCAATTTAATTCTCAAATTATATTGCCACTAAATTTAATTAATTATTAAATTAATTAATCGGCAATATAATTTTAAATATTATTTAATTTCTAGGGATCCAACAATAATAATGGTAATATTAATAATTTAACGTGCAATTATTATTGCAGGTCTGTATATTTTTCTTGTTAAAGTTATTTTTATTTTCAGTTTTCATTGTGATTACTTTTGTTATTATTGTATTATTATTATTTTTATTATATTATTATTATTGTTATAATAATAATAATAATTATTATTATAATTATTATTATAATTATAATTATAATAATTATTATTATTATTATTATTATTCGCCCTTCAGAGACGAGCCACGTGGCTGATTCGATTCCATGCAGAAATGGAAACGCTGATAATCCGGAAGGAGAGAAATTTATGGGAAAGTAAAAGATGATCCTACATGATGATGATGAAGACGACGACTGCGATGTTGATGATGGTGACGACGACGGCGACGATGAAGACGATGACGATGATGATGATGATGATGATGATGATGATGATGATGATGATGTTTGCGATGGTAACTTTACCGCAATATCTCTAGTATTTGATTTATTAGTGGGAACATTGTCGTGGTATAAAATAAAATAGAATAGACAAATAATGACCATCACAAATTCAATGACAGTATCATCATCATCATCATCATCATCGTCGTCGTCGTCGTCATCATCATCATCGCCATAAATCCAACAGCAACATCGTCGTCGTCGTCATCGTCTCTGCAATGATCGCCTCCAATGGAACTTTCTTGATGACAATGAACTTGAAAAGGGACTTCACTAATATATTAACTCCTTCAAAGAAACAATGATGGTGACGATGATGACGATGACGACGACGACGATGATGATGATGACGATGACGTTGACGACGACGACGACGATGATGATGATGATGACGACGATGATGGTTGTGTTTCCACGTCGGCGTTTCCATCGCAAAGCACTTTGCAGTGTTCAAACTCCTAAAATTTTGTAAACATTTGCTCCTATTATCGCTCATACTTACTATACTGCAGGTCTTAATATTTTAATAATAATAAATAAATAATAATAACTATTATGTTATTATTAAACTTATTTTAACTACCATTATTTTTATAATTATTATTATTATTGTTATTAATATTATTATTTAATTGAAAGTCGAGTTGTATCAAACGTCATCCAGCACTTGAGAAAGTACCGCCAATGGCCAGCAAGTGGCTGCTCGTCTCCATGGTTGCCAGGAAGGAGGTCAAAGGTCGAGTCAGTTGACTCCGGTGCGATGTATCAACCACTGATAAGGATTCCTGCTCGGCACCTTTGCCTTGAATTGACGAGAATGATGTTGATGATGATGATGATGATGGTGATGATGGTGGTGGTGGTGATGACGACGACGATGATGATGATGATGATGATGATGATGATGATGGTGGTGGTGGTGATGACGACGACGATGATGATGATGATAGTGGTGATGATGGTGGTGGTGGTGGTGGTGATGACGACGACGATGATGATGATGATGGTGGTGATGATGGTGGTGGTGGTGGTGGTGATGACGACGACGATGATGATGATAGTTGCGCTGATGACGATGATGAATTAGACGATGTAAGGTTTGTTATGAAATGAAATTCCGTTGCTTTCTTCCACGACTTCTAAGACTTTCATTCACGGTCCATCTATCATTAATCCATCCATCCGTCCATCCGAACATCCGCCCATTCGTTTATCCATCCATACGTCCATCAATCCATCTTATAACTTATTTATCGCAGAGGGAGAATGAAGAGATTTTTTCGTCATTTTATGGTTGCCTGTACATTCAGATAAATGTTTCTCTTTGCTCCTTCAATCTAACCATCCATCCATCCGTCCGTTAACTCATCCATCCACCCATCCATTCATTCATTCATTTATTTATTCATCCGTCTCTTTATCCATCCATCTGTCCATCCATGAATCCATCCATTCGATCGTCATTCTGTCCACCCATTCATTCATTTATTTATTTATTCATACGTCTCTTTATCCACCCATCCGTCCATCCATCCGATCGTCCTTCTGTCCATCCATATCTTCAATTCACAAGATCTATGCTCGGTTGAAACCATTCATTTTACAAATCAAGTGAAATTTTTTAATATTCAATTAATTATAATTAAGTTTAAAAAAAAAATATATAATTAATTAATTTATGAGTAAAAATAATTAAATATTAATTAACGAGTAATTTTATTCATTAATTTTTAATTTAATATCGCCAACATACCTAAATTTATATTTAAATTGAAATGGATATCTTCAATTCCTCGCATAACTTAATAATAACATAATCATAATAATAATAAACATATTAATAATAACATAAACATAATGTAAATATTGGCTCATTTATAGTAACAAGATTTTTAAAACAATGTAATGATAATATAAAATTTATAAAAAATTAATATAAAATAAATAATAATAATTTTTAAAATCAAATCTATTCAATAAAAAGTGACTATTAAATGGATATTAAAATTTTTTTTTAATTTTCTGCCTCAATAATAATAATAATAATAATAATAATAATAATTAATACTGAAACGAAATAAATTCTTTGTTTTTAAAAAGCTTGGAAAAAAAATTTTAAAAAGTTGTTTAAATTTGTGCCTAAAAAATTCAGAAATTCTTCGAGAAGTTTACAGGCTTCCGACGATAATAATAAGCTTCCAAACATGGCCGACGTGGGAATTCTTGGGGTGCGAAGTGATTAAAAAGATTTGTTTTCAAATACTTTTAAAATCATTTTAAAATCATTTTACATGGTTTACTATCAATAACAGAAATTTGTATTTGAAATACTTAAAGGATTTATTTCTAAATAATATAATTATTATGTATTTATAATCCAAAATATTTTATATTATTTTTTTTTTATATATTTATTAAATGAATTTAAAATTTCAAAAATTTAATTTCGTAATGGTTTATTAAACTTGTCCAAACAGTCCAGAAATCAATCAAGAATTAGTTTTTCAAGCGCCAACCAACAAAAATGAAAGGAAACTTGCATTTTTGAAATGAAAAATCTAAATTTATTTTCATTAGTTCATTTACTCAGATCAATCAAGCAATCCATTCGTCCATCAATCCGTCCGTCCATCCATCCATCCGTCCGTCCATCCATCCATCCATCCGTCCGTCCATCCATCCATCCTTCCGTCCATCCATCCGTCGATCCATCCCTCGATCCATCCATCCATCCATCATCTTCATAATTTATTTTCATTTATTTCTTTTCTCCTTTATTGGATAATTAATCAATAAGTCGATGAATGAATGAATGAATCATCAATCAATCATCTTCATGCACCATTGCATCTCCATTCAAACAGAAATGATTTTTGCCAACGTAGCGAAAGAAATAAAAATAATTACAAGAAAATAATTAACATAATGTTTCACAACGTTTTAATAATGTTATAATAATATTTGTTTTTATAATGATTTATTTTACCTGTAAAATACCGCATAAAATTATTATTATTAATTATATTATATATTTTAATTAATAACAATTATCAATATAATTATTACAAATTACATTTATTTAAAAAAATCAAATAAATATTTTAAATATTAATAATTTGTTTAATAATTATAAGCATAATTAATCGCAACCATCCTTGTAAATAAATAAATATTCACAATTGTAATAATTCGATAAGTAAATTAAACCTACTTAATTATTAAAACCATCTGCTGCAAGCAATTCAACAGAATAAACAAACAAATTTTTAAAAAAACCCGAAATTTCCAGTCATCAGTTTCGATTTCCACTTTTACCTTTCGCCGTGGTCACGTGGGAGCGCGGCTCATAAAAATCCAGCAGATATAAATAGAAAATCTAGTGACGTCAGATCACGTGACGCTGAGGGGCGCACGTGATTGGTTTGCGGTGCCCCACTGGTGACCGAGACCCTCCATTGGAGCGAATCCAATTAGGATCCTCTGAGGTCAACCCATGGGGAGACCGTGGACGACCCGATTTACTTATTTAAGTTTATATCGTTAATAATTAATCTTTAATATTATAATTTAATATAATAATTCAATATTAAAATTAATGGTCAATAGGCTTGCGAGGTTTTAGGTTAATATCTGATCTTGATGAATAATTGTTGTTAATTTTATTATTGAAAGTTATTAATTATTTCTGGAAAATTATGTTCATTTGCTTGAAAATGAAGTCATATCATGATGTGATAAAACTGATGAAGCTAAAAGTAACTACATAAATATTATTATTATTATTACTATCATTAATATTAAAAGTATTATTAATATTATTAATATTATTATTATTATAATTATTATTATTATTATTGTTATAATTTTTAATTAGCGCCATAAGCACCATCGACAAACGTTGTCCCATCACTGGAGTGTCGATGGAAGTGCCGATGATGATCTTAGACGACGATGTGGTAATGATGATGACAGTGATGATAATGATGGCGATGGTGATGATAGTGATGCTGACGGTGATGATAGTGATGCCGACTTACACAATAAAATAGGATTCTGACGAATGTAGAATGTCAGTCAATGGGTTTACACATGTGAATCGAGTCATTTCTTAAGGGAATGAATTTAATGTTGTAATGATTTATGTAGCGCAGAGTGTTTCAGCGCACATTTTTGTAGCGCTTGCCCCAATGGCGCAAAAAAAAAAATCGCTGCGCCGCCAGTCTCCGGGCAATCACCTGAGTCATGCCTTTCTATCATGTCAGATCTGAATAAATTATGCAAATGTGAGGTGTGAATTATTAGACCTTCTTGAAGACATTCTAACTAATTGGTTCCTTGAGCGTTCACGATGGCTATGATTATAATATATGAATAATACATGGAAATAAATACATAACTTATGTTAATGTTAAAAAATTATTTATTATTAGAATAATTTATTCATAATTACCATAATTTTGATAATATGCTGTAATAAATTATAATAAATTGTCTGAAAGAGTTCAAATGAGTGCATATTATACGCTTACTTGACATTACATTACTTCCTAAATCCCCGAATAAACGATAATCCAGCAAAATGATTAAATTCTATTTAAATTCTATTTAAAGGATTAAAAAAAATCAAAAATACTTCCATTTTACTTTTTTATTTTCGAAGTCTTTCTGTAATCCGAACAACATGGGAGGCATAAAATATTTCCTACGATGTCATTTTAAAGACGAATTTAATAACATTGATAATAATAATAATAATAATAACAATAATAATAATAATAATAATAATAATAATAGCAATAATAATAATTATTATAACAATAACAAAAATAATAATATTAACAATGGAATGATAATAACAGTGGCGTTATTAAATGTTCTTATCACAATTTGGTGATAAGCTATGCAAATAGTTGTCCTAGGAATCAATAAAGGACCACTTTTTCTCCGAAAATGTGACACTCAATGCCGAACTCGAGTGCCCTGCCAACCAATCAAAACCGGACATCAATCGACCAATCAAAAATTCAGATTCATTTGCCATGTGCCATATCAGCCAATCAAAATCAATCGTAAATTTATCACCGGTCCACTGCTGATGAACTTGCGCAGACGATTAATTAATTTACTTTTTCTGAACTAATTCAAAAATCAATCAATCAATCAATCAATCAATCAATCAATCAATCAATCAATCAATCAATCAATCAATCAATCAATCAATCAATCAATCAATCAATCAATCAATCAATCAATCAATCAATCAATCAATCAATCAATCAATCACGCAATCAATCAATCAATCAGTCAGTCAATCAACCAACCAACCAATCAATCAATCAATCAATCAAGAGTGACCACTCAATCGATTCAAAGCCATCTCCTTGCACCTCAGTATCTCTTCAATCCATTCTGACAAATGCAGACGTCGATATTCATCCCCATTTGAGCCGTGTTCCAGTCACGTGATAAAATTAATAATCCAAAGATCATAAAAATAAATTCTTGAATTCGGTTAACAGAACAGTTTTGTCAAATAAGTTTGAAGTTTCTTGTAATCATAGTAACCCTTTTAATTTATAGTATATTTATTAAATGATTAATATCTATTTATTAATTAATAAATTCTAACATAATTATTATTATTATTATAATTGCTATAATTATATTTATATATAAGAAAATATTACAAAAATAAATTAAAAAATAAATCGCTTTTTTTATATGCATAGTAAATGTTTTGGTGGAACTAGCTTATTAACCATTATAATTTATTACGATATTTTAATAAATTATGTTAATAATGAATAATTTTAATTTATTAACATAATGTTATTCATCTGTTGTTGGTGTTCTTGTTGTTTAATAATATTATAGTTGTTATTATAATGACCAGAGAAGAGATCATAAAGACTTTTTATTACGACACGGATTTATTATTTTCGAGATTTGCTCAAATGATTCAAAATCTTTATCAGATCTTTGTGACATGCTGAGCATAATTTATCCGAGTAACTATAATTAATTATTAATTTATTCATAATTATTATTTTCTCTCACTCTGACAAGCAAAGAGATTGAATGGAGGAATGAAGGGATGGATGGATTGTTGGATGAATGAATGGATGAACTGATAGACAGATTGACGGAGGAATATCTGAGAGCTGTCAGGCATTCATTGAAAAGTTGAAGAGCAATTAGTGCCAAAAGAACTCAATTGCTTCTTCGTCGACAGGTGTCGCTGTAATGGAGACGTTGCTTCCAGCTTCCTGTCGAAGATAGACAGATGGAGAAATGACATGAAGGACGAAAAGGAAGGACGGACGGACGGATAGATGGATGGATGGATGGATGGAAAAAAGAGTACAAATGGAAAAATCCCGAGACGATCGTTATCACGATGAGGAAGAGAGCCTCTGCAATATGACGTCATAAACGTAACATCGTTATCTTCGACGTCACCATCATCGTCATCGTCATCATCAAGTTAATTATCACCAGAAGTGGCGGCCATTGCATCACTACCATCATCATCGTCGTCGTCGTCATCGTCATCGTCATCATTATTGGAACTGATTAGACTAGGTAAGGTTAAAACTGGAGAAACTGTTCCAGGTGAGAATTGAACGCCAAAATCCAGGCCAGATTTTTGACGGTTCACTTTGTCCTGATTTGCACATTTAATGGAGTGATTGAAGAAGAAACGAATCATTATCGTACCACTGGGAATTGTCCAACATAGCAGAAAAATATCAATTTTAAAAACTTTCTTACGTCACCTTCCGTCTATCCGTCCATCCATCCACCCACCCATATATACACCCATACATCCACCCATACATCTACACATGTATGCACCCATGCATCTACTCATACATCCACCCTTCCTTCCAACCACCCATCCAAGACAGCCATACTTAAAAGAATTACATAAATTTTTCTGATTCCAATTTTCTGATTCGAAATTTGTAAGATTATAAATAAACAAAAACAATAAAAATAAAACAATTTCCAAATAAAAGTTTTTAAATGCAATAATAAATAAAATAAATAAATTAATTAATTAAATAAATTACTTTTCATCTGCAAATAAAGCATTTAAAAGCGTAAACAATGAATAAAATTTCCAATCACTTTTCATTCAGGAGATCAAATAACTTCTGCTTCACCTCTATTGAACGTTTTTCAATTTTATCATATTATTATTATTATTATTATTATTATTATTATTATGTTATTGAATTATTATATTTATTGCTGTTGTCGTTATTATTATTATTATTATTGTTGTCCTTGTCGTCGTCGTTGTTGTTGTTTGTCTGTTTATCTATCCATTCATCCATCCAGATTATTATTATGATTATTATTATTGTTGTTGTTAAGATATTATACATTTTCCATCTGATTTATTTTTTTTTATTTATTTAATAATAACAATTTTTTTTAAATTTATCATACAACTTTTATTAATTTTTTTCTAGGGATAGGAAAATAAATTGGCAACTAATTAATTAATTTAAATAATTAATCGGTTAATTTAAAAATTGTTAAATTTTAATAAAAAATAAAATAAAAATTCAAAATTCTTCAAACTGTGACATCCTACCCTTGAAATGTCCTCAGTTGACCCCACGCTGTTGACTTTCATTGGCAGATGAGTGACGTCATGATGTGCACGTCATCGATAATGCACATGTGTACAATCTCCATCGATAGGTACACAGGCATCAGAGATCCACTCAAGAACAGATACAAATCCAGGTTGGTCGTCCATCCATCCATCCATCCGTCTATCCATCCTTCCATCCATCCATCCATCCATCCATCCATCCATCCATCCATCCATCCATCCATCCGTCCATCCGTCCATCCATCCATCCATCCATCCATCCATCCATCCATCCATCCATCCATCCATCCATCCATCCATCCATCCATCCATCCATCCATCCATCCATCCATCCATCCATCCATCCATCCATCCATCCATCCATCCATCCATCCATCCATCCATCCAACCATCCATCCATCCTTCCATCTCATCCAGTTGCAGGTGTGTTCAATTTTATTGAATTAATTCCACTTCAAATTATTTTTTATTCTCAAAATTTAAGGACTTAAAGAAATTATTTTTAACCATGGATGCGTTTTTATTCATTAATATCGTTATTCATTATGGTTTAATGTTATAATTATAACATTTCAATTATAATAAAATATATATTATTTAAATATTAATTATTATTTATTATTAAATCTATATAATAAACTTTTTTATTAAAATTTTTTGGATAATAATAATAATTATTATTGTTATTATTGTTATATATTTTATCATAATCTACTATATTTTAATACTTAATATTATTATCATTAATTTACTTTTTTAATAAATGTTATTATTATTATTACTATTATTATTGTTATTATGCAATTATTAATTGTTATAATCCTCAATAAAGGTATTATTATCGTTTTTTTTTATAGTCTGCATAAATATTTTGTATGGAATTTATGACTTGAAATAAATCAATTTTTATTATTTATTTATTTTTATTTTATTTATTGTATTGTTGTCATTTTTAATGTTCAGTTGTTACCATCAAATGCTAGGACTTGTTTAAATCACTCTCAACATGTTGAAACAATATGCTGATCCTTCGATGTATTAAGTTGTAATATAGTAACATGCTGAGGCAACATGTTGAGGCAACTTGTTGAGGCAACATGTTGAGGCAACTTGTTGAGGCAACATGTTGATGCTTAGTTGCAATCGCATGCTGTGAATGTTTGATTATAAACAGTTGGGATAAGGCTTGTAGTTGATTACAAACTAATTAACCTATCCACTAATTAGAACGTCATCATCATCGTCGTCGTCGTCATCATCATCGTCGTCGTCGCCTGGAAATTCTTGCAATTCATTGGATTTCCTTCAATCGACAGTCCTGTCATCGGTCTGTAAAATTCCATGTATCTCATCCTTCAAATAATCCTCCATCATGGTTTCCGTCATTGTACTAATTATATCTCATCCTTCCATCCATCCATCCGCGCCCCGCCCATCCATCCGCCCGTCTACCTATCCACCCGATCGTTCGTCCATCCGTCCATCGGGCCGTCCGACCGTCCATCACCAAAGCCATCCATGCAGTCCTTTAGCAGTTGTGCCACCTATTCAAACGCCTTTTAATTTCCTCCATCCATCAATCATTTCTTTCATTCATCCATCTTTCCATTTTGCGGTCGCATTGTTTTTTTCCCTCTGGATCTCAACAGTTACGGCCAATAGGCGAACGACACGCGGTCTTCAGCGATTGGCTGGATTGATCGCCATCTTAGGTCACGTGTAATTTTTCAATCATTCTGTTCTGGTTCCCAGTAGATTCGCGCCAGCCTGCTAGTTATAGATTAACTTGATTTAACGACGCTAATCTTTCAACAATTTCGCTCGTAATTTTATAGCAATAATTTAAATTATTTTCTTCGAAAAATTGTCATAATTTCATTCTTGTAGCGAGACATTAATGATCCATGAAGGGTCCATTTCGAGTCGCCAGTACGACTGCTAATGTCATCATTTTGCTGTGCCAACAGAGTCTTAAACACAAAATGAACATCCCGTGCGAATATGTTTATTATTGCAATAATGCAATTATAATTGCTATAACATAATATAATATTAATAATAATAATTATTATTATTGTTATTTATATATAATAATAATTATTATTATTGTTATTTATTTATTCTCAAAGTGGGTAAATATGAAGCTGAATTTATTTATTTATTATTATTATTACGTTGTTGAAATTATAGTTTTAGTTAAAAAGTATATTTCGGTTAATTACTAAACAGTTATGTTATTTGAAATATATTATTATTTCATATTAATTATTATTATGTTACTTAAAATATAATTGGAATTGTTACTTAATAATAATTATAAATGATTATTATTGATTACTTTACATTATTTTTATTAATAATAAATTAATAATAAATTTCACTGAATATATAATTTTAAACATTATCTTAAGATGTGGTCCGGCCCGACTTCCATTGATGAATTTGCAATGAACATTTGTAATGGATGACAGAGAAGTGCATTACGATGCAATTCATTCACCAAGCAAGTGCATTACGAAGCAATTCATTCACCTATTCTATGTAGGTCATAGAATTGTGAAGCATAGAACTGTGAAACATAGAAACAAGAAAACATGGTTTCCATCACAGACGACGATTTATCATAAATCACCTTTTATCTCACGGAACATCACAACAACAACAACAACAACATCAACATCATCAACAAAGAAAACAATCAGAAATTATCTATTTTTAAAATAAAATAAAAAATTCAAATCATTTTAAAAATAATAATTTATTATTCAATTATAAATATATTTTTAAAAATTCAAAACAAATCAATACAAAGAAGTCTATTTTTTTTTTATTATTTCAATAAAAATTATTTTATTATTTTTTTTATAAAAATAATGTATTTGATTTCAATAAAAATTATTTTATTATTTTTTTTTATAAAAATAATGTATTTGATTTTAATAAAAATTATTTTATTAATTTATTATTTTATTGTAATAAAAATTAAAATTTTTATATTCCAATTTTTTTCATATTTTAATAAAAAAAAATTTTAATTGCTTCCATACTCTCGGCAAAAATTCAACTCCCACTGTTTGATCAACGGCCAACATTTTTCAGTTTGTTTTTGCTTTTTTTTTGGATTATTTTCCGCGTAGGAATTAGGCGGAGTAAGTGAAAAGTTCTGACAAATTTCGCCGCAAATACAAATCTTTGTTTGCGTTGCCATGGGAAATTAGGACGCCATGTTGTGCCTTTCAAAGGGCATCAGTCATTGTTTCTTTGACGTCCTGGGAAAAATTAAAGTCATGGCGGCTCTCTGAGTCTGGTAACTTCCTGACGAGGAGAGAAACAAATGCAAATGTGCTTCAAATGTTTTAATTTCAACTCCTGTTGGAGCATAAAACTGACACAAAATGGTAGAAAAAGATTTACTGTTTTCCTTGGATCGTAGCACTCGGCACCTTCCCTCCTGACATTGATTGATTTATTTATTTATTTATTTATTTATTTATTAATTAGTGCCTTCAATGCAATCACGAAAATAATTATTTATCTTTCCCTCTTGGATATTCTTTAGAAATTCGAAACTATAAACATATCTTCTTTTTTTTTCCACTCGGATTACTTTACAGAACCAAGTAAGATACTGCCATCAGAAGTCTTGTTTATTTTCAACATGCCAAAAATTGCATAATTATTTATATTTTAATCATAACTTGTGTAATTTTATTCGTAATTTACAGGTTATGGGTGGTAGCGAGACTCCTGGCGGTATGGTTGATTTCCTTTAGCATAGCGAGTCCTCTCATCATGCTAGGATTGTTGAGACCCCACGAAGTCCTGCCGAACGGAAGATGTGCCATTTCCAACCCGACTTTCATGATTTATGGGTCGCTGGCGGCCTTCTTTGGCCCACTGACGGGCATGCTCGTGGCCCTGACGTTGACCGTTCGACTCTTAAACAGGCAAGCGGCCAAGCTGGGTCTCTGTCGTATGAGTTCTAGATCAAAGTACAGGTTTAATCAGAGTCGCTGGAGAGAAAAAGCTTCGCAGAGAGAGGAATCCGCAGGCAGAAACAAACCGCTGAAGACGGAAATCACGATGACGAAAGACGAAAGTCCGGTCATGAATTCTCTACGAGTTAGAACTCAGCTTTCTTCAGGGGAACGCCTGAAGACGAATCTCTGGAAGTTTAAAGCACTCGATAACGCCGCCGGTGAGAGTATGACCTCAAGTAAGGACAATCTGTTAAAAGAAGAGAGTAAGCAGAACTCGGGAGGAAAGTCGTTGAACACTCAAGAGGCATCTGGAGCTTTCCACGGTACAGAAACAGAAAGAAAATCCTTCCATTCAGCTCCCTTTCCATCATCGGTTTCAATCTCCGGCAACGTTCAAACGTTAAAGGAAGAAAAGGTAACGTTTGGAAAACCCGCCAAGAACAATGAAAGCGATAAATTCTTTAAATCACCGTCTCTGGAAAGTTACAGAACCCTCGACAAAAAGGCCCAAGGTTCCTATAAATTCTCGAACATCCGGAATTCTTTTTCTTTTGCAGACGCTGGAACAGTGACCGTCCAAAACCTGAAGAAATCGTTCGAAAAGAGCCAATTATTAGCGCCCTTCAACAAATACAAACAGATTTTTCCTTCGAGGAAAGCAAAGTTGTTGTCCAACAGAACTCTCGGTCTCTCGAACAACACCCACAACGTCCAAAAGCTTCAACATCATCATCATCATCACAGCCACCAGCACCACCACCACTACATGTCCTTGCTCCGTTCAAAGACTTTTCCAATGTCGGAACCCGGCGAATCCAGCGTTCCGAGCGATCGTCATAGGAGCATTCACTCTTCTCAAGCTATCCGACCGACGAGTTTTAAGGCAGAAGAGCCCAAGCGTGCAATAAAACATTCTAAATCGTCCGAGTCTCCCGGTCAGACGGGGTTATTCAGGAAAGCGTCGAAAGCTGAGCCACGGCGGGTTCTCAAATCCGCCACAATGGCCGACATTGAGACGAAATCCTTGTTTATTTGCTCGGCAGGAGAGGTCGATTGCGGCAAAACAATCCAATCGCATCAGACGAAAGCGGCTTTGATGGCGAAAGTGGAGCGTAACGAGGTTTTATCGACCAAACCTGCACGAATTCAGACCTCTAATGGCACGGAATGCATCGACGACGAAGCTTCAAATAACCTTAGAACTTCCTTCTCACGGCCCGCCAAGGGACAACTTAAAACAGAAAACAACGACGACAACGTCCCTGCCAAAGACGCTCCCCCTACGTCCAATGAGGCGGTCACGGCCGCTTCAACGGCAACCAATGGTGCAGCAGATGCTTCGTCGAGCGGTCAGCGCTTCAAGCAGCTGGTGAGAAAGCACGGCACGGCATTTCTAATAGCCGGAATGATGAGGAACAAGCGCGAAGCCAAACAGGTTCAATCTGTCAAAACCGAGCGGAAAGCAGTTAAGACTTTGACGACGATGTTCGTCTTATTCTTTGTGAGCTGGGCTCCTTTCTTTACCGCTAACGTAGTCATTGCACTGTCGATTTCGACCACATCGCCAAGCAGTTTGCCGGATTCAATCCAACATCCTCCCTACAAAGTTTCAACCGATTTCCCCCAAGAGCAAGACTTCGAAAGAATCGAAGTCCACATTGCCGAGCGAATGGATTCACACCAGGATGTCTCGTCCACCGCCGTCAGTCCGGAACTGTTTCGCTTCTTCCTCTGGCTGGGCTATCTGTCGAGTACCATCAACCCGCTCGTTTATACCGTCTTCAACAGAACCTTCAGAGAGACGTTCAGTCGATTGCTGACCTGTAGAGTCAATTGGTTCAGACTCTGTGGCTGTCGGAACTTGCTGAATAGATTGAGACCGAACAGGCAAGTGCCGGACAACGTGGCTTGTCAATCCTGGCCAAACTTTGCTCTCGGATACGTCGAACGAGATAAAATCCAGAGGGCCGAGGGCATCCGCCCTAGAACTCTGGCACGAAGCAGATCGATCAAGTCGAACAACAAGTGAACGTCATCTCTCGAGGTTCATCGCAATCCATTAATTAACTTCGTAACTAATTAACTTAAAACCTGCAGTATTTCAAACGAAAAATGGTTTTGTATTGATGTGTGCGTCCAAGGAAAGACACGCGCGAGTGATTCTCCGTCAAGATTCGTGTGTGATATTGATATCGATCCTCTTGTCACCCGCTCTCGTGGTTAGATGTCGTTTCCTGTTGTTGAGAGCGTATATTTTTCTGATCGGAATGTACAGAAATGCTGTCTTCAAACCAAAAATGTCTGGTAGTTTATTGGTCTTCGTAGGTTTATCCTGAAAAATTTAAATTAAAGAAAACACAAAACCAAATCCGCTATGAAGCAGTAAAATATAAGTGTAATCAAGAATCTTGATCCGCCTGTTTCCTGTATTAATTAACCATAATGATCGCGTTTTTACAACGAAGAAAATCCATGCACCTTAAACGAATACATATTTTAAAGGAATTGAAGTTAAAAAGTTTAAATTTAAATTTAATAAAAAAAAAACGAATCAAATCTTTTTCACAGAATTGGCTTTTCCTGCATCTTACATCTCGTTCAAGTCCCTGCACCGTTGCCAATTTAAGTGGAAATTGAATTAAAACGCCGAAGCTTTTATGATTTTGTTTTTTGTTTTTTATTATATTTTATATCGTCCTACCTGGCTTATTGATCAAACACAACGGAAATACAATCGTCATGTTCCTCTCCGCTTTCAAACCCGATTCTCCGTTTTATTGCATTAATAAAAACACAAACTAGACCCAAATTCCTCCAAAATTTTCGACGTCACAAGCAATTCGAAATTAGTCCATGTCACGTCCATTAGGAGAACAAACAAACCGTAAAATCTCATATTTGCTTTAGTTCTAAAATGCTTTTAATATTAACATATTGCCCATCAGTTTAATCAGATTAAAAAGCACCCGAAAATTTCGTAGTAAGATTCTTTTGCCGGTCAGTTTCAATAACGTAACAATGTTTCAAGATCCTGTGGTTATGTCATTATTAATGGTTTATTGTTTCAGTTTCAGATTGCAATGTCAGAAAAAGACACGGATTAGTGATTATTAAAATAATAATAGCAATATCACCCTAGTAAATTAAACTATGCCTAATGCTCGAGCTTCGAAGACATGAAAATTTCATGCTTAATTATGGTGGCCATTTAGGAGTTAGATACTACCAATAAATTTATTTGGGACTAATTAATTTATTTATAAATAAATATAAATAAACTATTTAGGCGGACCGCACGATTCGTATCTTTGTCGACGCCAATAGCAGAAAATGACCAATTTCACATTAAATACCTAAGTAAAGGTTTGATATTTCATTTTAAAGGTTAATTTTTAATTAACGTCAGTTCCAATAAATGTGTCAATAAAGTGTGTATCTTAGTAAAGATTTATTATTTTTGTAAATGCGAAATGCCGAAAATCGAACCATTACTATTACTATGACATATGTAAAAAAAAAAAATAAATATTTTAATAGGCCATAACACAATTTAATTTTATTTTTATAGGCACAGAATAAAATTACTTTTGGATAAATTTACGATATCAAGACGTAAACAGATGCTAGGGGCGTTCGGTCCATATTCATTCACATAATAGAAATTCTCAACGGATTATAGAATAACTAGCACAGCTGTAGCAGTTGAATTAAGAAAACAACAAATAAGTACATGGCGCATTTTACTTGTAATTAAATCCTAGTAAGACTAGTTAGTCTGCAGGAAAGCAGATTTTAGTGAAGAATCGTTTGCTAGGAAGATGAATGCGATCCAAGCAGGCGAGATACTAGCAGAACTTAAGAATTTACTTGTTTCATGGAGGCTAAAGAGTCCATTAGTGTTCCATTGCATGACTGCCGTACTGCTTGCATTTTTTTTAGCTTTTCGGTGAGCAAGATGGCATCTTTATGTTACTGAGTTTAGTTTTAACAGAAATTGTTGCTGAGCGCTTGAATTTGTTGCAGCCTTTCAGTAACCATTCCAATTGTAATTTTCTTCATTGGGGGATTTTCACTGGGCCTCCTTTTGCTCAGGTAACTCGGGTCATTCTATCAAACTAGCTGCTCTGTGTGACTGGTTCTAGTCATAGCACGACAAATAACAAAATTAATTGATAATAATAATTTTATTGGTTGTGATCACGTTAAAATTCTTAACGTCAACTAAAACTCTACTTAATACTTGTTTCAGTCCGGACTCATTATTTCCAAATCTTTTATGGATTTACAATAGGACAAAGGTATTGAACTTTTTTTAAAAAGTTTTTAAAGAAATTGTGGTACTTTTGTCTCTATTTATTTCAAATTATTTCTATTCATTAAATTTCAATTTAATTTAAAATTCAGAAAATTGAAAAGGAAGAGAAAGTAAACTCTTGCCATGTTTGTGGCAAAGAAGGATGTGGGAGACACAGGTTGGAAATATTAGTTTATTGTTGGTTAAGGCATTGATGTTGAAACCTACAGTTGATAATATATGTCTTGATATTGGATCTTCAGAATGATAATTAATTGGTGAATATTATTTCAATTCATTAATAAGAATTCACTCCTATAATAATAATCGTTATAGGTTATTATTGTCATTATTATTACCTTGGTTATTATTATTATTATTATTATTATGTTGTTTTTTTTTATTATTTTTATTTTTAGATTGGAACTGAACATCCAATCTCTCCAGCCGTGGATCAACATGGAAATTCCAGAGAAAGTCAACGAGGCACTCGAAGAGGTGAAGTTGTTATTAATATTAATAATAATATTTATTATTATTATTTATTTATAATGTTATTATTATTACTGATTTATAATTTTATTATTATTATTTATAATATTGTGATATTATTATTATTTATTTATAATAATAATATTATTATTATATTTAATGCCTTTATTATCAATATCATCATCATTATTGCCATCACTGTTGTTGTTATGGTTGATGATGATGATGATGGTAGAAATTACATATGGGGAAGATGTTTGACAGCTGACTATTCATCTTTGGACACGACTATGCTGTTGTTGATGATTATGATGATGATGACGACGACGATGATGATGAAGATGTAGAAATCTGATATTGCCTGTGGTGATGGTGATAGTATAATAATAATAATAATAAACTTGTGATTTATGTTTGTTACTATATTATTATTGTTACTTTTATTATTAATATTGTTATTATTATTATTATTATTATTATTGTTGTTGTTTAATAAATAATAAGTTTAATTGCTTCTCTTCAGTTCTTCAACATTGTCTTCAAGGAATACATTCATAGTTGGTACAAGTGAGTACCTCGTTGTTGTGTTGTTTTGCTGATGTGTTGTTTTGCTGATGTGTTGTTGTGCTGATGTGTTGTTGTGCTGAGGTGGGGGTTTTATTTGTAAAATGATGTTAAATACATTTCTGTCTGCAAGTAGTTTTACTTTCTCTTTTTGTAATTTTCTGTAATTTACTTAATTAATAAAATTAATATAAAATTGTTAATTTACTTACATTCACTTAATTTCCTCTGATGCTTATGCTATCATATAAATGAATTATTATTATTAATATTATTATTATTATCATTTTTATTATTATTATCATTTTTATTGTTATTATCATTTATTATTATTATTATTGATGTAATATTTTTGAACATTTTAATTGCTCTTTTGTTCTTCTTGTTGTGTTTTCATGAACTTCTGACCCAGGATAATTAAGCTCTAATTAGTTACAGTTCATAAATAAATATTTTGTCGTACAGTTCATAAATAAATACTTTCTTGTGCAGTGATCTCAGTGCTGACGAGTCCTTTGTGGATGAGATGAAGGTCAGCATCAGATTCGCTGTCTCGGTCATTTACAGGAGACTGAGGAAGGTGAGATCATTATCATCATCTATGCCATAGCCATTGCCGATGAAATCATCATCATCATCATTGTCATTAGATTCCTTGTAATGATTTCATGGTGGATTATAATTATTCAAAGAAATGTTAGCTAGTAATACTTCTAGCATTGTGCTTATCATCACCGTCGTCGTCATCCTCGTCATCATCTTAATGAATTTTCCAGGTTGACATTCCAAGTTTCATTTCCAATCAAATCCTGCACCTCTCACTCAAGCATCTCCACAACTGCCTCAAAGTCATCAGGAGTCGTGAGTTTATCAGCACCATTTAAGTTCAAAAATCACCTTAAACTTCCAACTGGATGCTTTCTCAATCACTGTCATCATCATCATCATCATCGACTTCTGCAGGAGAGAACTCCTCGAGCGAGGCGACCATTCCAGCAGAAGGCAAGCGTCCGTCTTCGGAGGAAAATCCGTCGACGCGTGCGGAAGGCGACGTGGCGATGACGGCGTCGCAAATTCTCCAGCAACAACCGGTTGGTTCGTTCGGTCCGAGATCAAGGCATTTGCAGAACTTGCGTCGACTTTGTTATATCCGTGGTAATGCTTAATTAAGAGATAAGTTGGTATATCAAGTGTGTTCTTATTTCAAAATATTGGGCCCATAACAGACTTGATTCAATTTTAATCAATTCGAAACTAATTGCTAACCTCCGCACTCCTGTTGTTGTTGTTGTCGTGTTCAGAAAGACTCGAAGACGCCGGAGAATCCACGGAGGACGCGAAATAAGAGCACGTCGTTCGCCAAATTCCCTCGCGGTCGCGTTTTGAAAAAAGTTGGTTTTCATACGTCAAGTCATTTCTCGACCTCTGACCTCTGACCCAAAAAACTTTAAACTTTGCAGTCGGTGTCCGGTGACCTTTCCAATCTGACCAACGACCTCGAACAGCTGATCCTGGACTCTTACGGCCACCACTTGCACTGCGCGGCGAGGACTCGAAGGTCCGAGTTGGATTATTTGAAGCAGGTCGTTGAGAAGCTGTTCCTTTACGTCGTGCCACCAAACAATCTCAAGTCCAGGTCTGTGGATTGGTGCTGATGATGATGATGGTGGTGATGAAGACGATGATGATGGTGGTGATGAAGACGATGATGATGGTGGTGATGAAGACGCTGATGATGATGAAGATGTCTGCAATGATGATGATGGTGATGGTGTTTCTAATGAACCATTGAGTTAGAGCGAGCAATGAATGGTATTCTGTGAGATATTAAAGATCAATTGAAAGAAAATTTAAAAAATTCACGAGTAAACATTAGGCAATTGTTTATCCACTTTTTTTTGTTTAACTCAGGAGTTTCACATCCTTCATGAAGGAATTGGTAACTGGAGTTGTATTGCTGCCTGCCATGGACGTCATAGGGGACCCTGTCAGTTATTACTTGATAATTTAAATATTAATTAGTTAATTATGTTGATAACTCTACTAATGTATATAATCAATTATCATAATGGAGTTGATGAAAATTGATGACAGGACATAATCAACAACCTACTCATTCTCTACTTTGACAAATCACCAGTGAGTTTGAGAGTAATTTTTTTTTATAAAGCTGTTTGTTACTGTTAGTATTATTTTTAACTTTTATTAATTAAACAATTTTCAAAGCTCGAAGAATGCAAGGACCCGGCTTCCTCCAAAGTTCCGATTCTTCAGGGTTTCTCACAGAGGTCACCCTCGTTTCAGAACCAAAGGGTTTGTTGTTTATTATGCCAAAGTTGAAATCAATATTGTTGTGAAAATTCATAAAACAAACATTAATTCATTAATTAAATAATCATTAATTTAGTTTGCCTGCATCTAACTAAAACTAATAACTATAATAATAATAATGTTGTTGAACTAATAAAATGTAATAATAATAATAGTGATAATACCAATGAACTAATAATATATAATAATAATAATAAAATATCATAATAATAATAGTGATAAGAATATTGATGAACTAATAATATATAAATAATAATAATAATATTGATGATTTGTCTTAACCAGTAAACCAAGAATAATAATTAATATTGATTTTAGAACCTCCAGTTGAAACTGTCAGCAGTGCTTTCCGATCCTGACTTGTTGTTTGCCTTCATGCAGTTTATGAAGGCGGAGGCGTCGGTCAACGTCCTCCAGTTCTATCTTTTCATTGGTCGGCATATTTTATGATAATGAAGATCTCGAATTGAGAATTATCATCAGCGATTTTTGAATGCGATTAGATTTAGATTTCCCTTCAATTGCAAGCATAATTCAATAAAATGACAAAACGCGATAAATGCATTTTACAAATGAATGGTACTCTATTAATATTTAGTTACTCCTTTATCAATTAAATATCAATCAATTAGTTATTTATTATTTATTTACCGATAATTGATAGTTATTATTTCGTTATTCTGTCACCATCATCGCCATGACACGTCTTCTCTGCCCCTTCAGAGGAGTTCAATCGAAAGGTCCTGACCCCCGAGTTGACCCCAGAAAAGTTGGAAGAACTTCACAGGGAACTGCAGGACAACAAGTGCTACTTCGATCCTCAGAATCCCGACTGCATCCGCTTCGACTCTGACATCACGTCGCAGATCAGGGAAAGTAAGCAGACGACAACGGACGCTTTTTCCTTGCTTTTTCTATGGACGTTTCTAGATCGGTCTCTGTTTAATTTTGATTGTAAATAATCCGTGGAGATGAATTGTTAATTTTTTCTAGAGATGTTATAAATTTATTTTATTTAATTTTTAGTTATATAAATTATTATTGAAAATAATATTTTTTTTTTAAGTTTGCGAAGGTCCTCCTGACGGCATAATTAAACTTCAGACCACGACGCCATTGTTTAGGTGAGTCATTATCGACGAGGTTATGATGATGATGATGATGATGGTGGTAATGGTGATGATAATAGTCTCAATAACAATAGCATATTCAAATTAATTTATGATATTATATTTATTTACGATATTACTGCTGCCATTATCACTAAAGACCTATTATTTTTATTATTATTATTATTATTGTTTCTAATGTCATTATCATGCTGTTATTAACTCTTAATTAGACTACATTTCATTGGAACTTTTAATCAATTAATTAATTTATTTATTTATTTATTAATTTCTTAACCAGGGCTTATGAACAGGCCTACGACCTCCTTGAGCACAATTTCCTTCCTCTTTTCCACCAGAGCGACATTGTGAGTCACTTGTTTATGAATAATTAATATTCATTGTTTATGTTAATTAGCTTTTATTTATTCATTGATAGTTTATTATTGTTATTATTATTATTTAGATACCATTTTCCATTTATTCTATGCTTAGTAGTATAATTTAATCTAAACTTGCTCTTGCAACTGCCATAACTTAGCAGATAGACCAACATTTTTGCTTATAATTGTTTTAAGTGAAGTGAAAATGACTGTCTCAGAAATAATTATGGTATTTATAATTATAAAAATACATAAATGATTAATATGACGATGATGATGATGATGACTGCAGTACTACACCATGCTCTGTGGAGAGAGGGTACCTTCCAAGCTCAACAGAAGCAACTCCAGGCATGTTTCCATGCATCATCATCATCATCATCACTACCATCACCAACATCATCATCATCATCTTGTTTGACAATAATTTCTTTAATTACTTTTAATTGCTTAACAATAAAATAATTAATTAAGTTTTAGTCAATTAATAATTAATTAGGGTGACCAAGAGAGGATCCACGGTGGATTCGTTGGCTCGACTGAGCAGCAGGTTGAAGTGCGTCTTCAAGAGCAATGCGGGTCAGTGATTGGTTGATTGATTGATTGATTGATTGATGGTTCTATGGATTGGTGATTGTTAGGTTGATTGGTAAGCAGACGATTGGTACTCATCTGACTCAACTAATTAATTATTAATGTTGCTACTTCTGTTGCTATGTTGCTGATATGCATGGTTTTCATTTGGTTGTAGCTGACAGCATAATTTTGTTAATAAATTTAAAATTTGAATTAAGTACTAATTAATAATAAATAATGTTAATTAATGACTTAATTAATGTTTTTTTGTTGCTACAGTTGACGGTCGACCCATTTGTGATGATGACGATGACGAAGTGGAACAAGTCGGGGACCCGCTCATGGTGGGGCTAATTAATTATTCATGAGCAGTTAGGCTCTCCAATGAAATTGCAATTAAAAACATTTTATTTAAATTAGATTTTTTTTTTAAATTGTTTTAAATTTTAAATGCATTTGATTCTCTTTTACATTTATTTTCAAGAATTTGCAAATGTTTGTTTACTTTTTTGGGCAGAACGAGGAGTTTTTTCTGCAAGCTCCGAACGGAACTTCGGGTAGACAGGTGATTAACGAATTACTATTAATATTAATAATTAATGAATTACTTAATTAATTAATATTAATCAATTGATCGATTAAGTAGTTTGCCCTTATTGTTATCTTTATCGTTTCCTCTGGAAAATCCGCCTCAGCCCGAAAGTCCAGTGAACCTGACTGGAGACGAATCTTCGTATTTGCTGACGACCGGCAACGGAGGTTCCGACTCGCAGGAGGAGAACCCACCGAGGGACCTGAGTTTGTGGGTGGTCAGCATCCCCTCCATCCTCACCAAGGTCGACCCCAGTGACCCCAACAACCCCAAGAAGTACTTCTACGTCTTCAAGGTCGAGATCAAGAGACTGGCGGAGGAGAGGGAAAACACAGGTGGTCGTTCGTTGGAAGCTTCGTTTGTTACGTAATATTCGTTAATTGATTGATTAATTAATTGATGGTCTCGTTAATAATTGATTAGATGCTTTTGAGCCAGAAGAATGGTCAATAGAAAGGTCAGCTTTTCCTTTAGAGATTTTTGTTGTGAATGACTTTATGGTGCCATTAATATTAATATTAGTTAGTATTTTTAATAATATTAATATTAGTTAGTATTTTTAATAATATTAATAACTATTACTATTTATAATTATATTATTATAAATGACAACAGCTTCATCTACATGATGGATTTATTTACTTTGAATAACAATACACACGATTTTACAGAAGGTACCACGAGTTTTATGTACTGGAAACGAAACTTAGAGAATTCCATGGTTCGTTAATTAACATTAAACAGATTTTTATATTTAATGCTTTATTTATTTAATTTAATTTAAGAGATGAATTATTATCTGATGTTTTAAATATTTTATGATACTTAATATATTATATAATGTTATATAGTAATTAACATATAACATAATACTACGGTAATTAATATATAATATAATATTATGTTTAATAATATATGTAGTATAATAGTAACGAAGAGAGAAATTGATAGATTAGTCGTTAGCTTTTTAATATATGTAAATCATTGATTGACTTATTACTATTATTAATGATAATAATATTTATGAGTTAACATGAAAATAATAACAAAATATTATAACTCGGTTGATTTGATTGAAACTGTGAAGGTGATTTTGAGGATGCACAGCTGCCACCCAAGAAGACTTTTGTGCCAAAAACAAAAACATTTTTTGAAACCCTTCGGCCAAACTTTGAATCATTCCTGAGGGTCTGATGTCATTTTGTTGATTTGTTGATGATACTTCATTAATTAATTAATATTTTTAATATAATTTATATTGTATAATATTATGTGTTACATATTACATATTATGTGTTATATTATGTGTTTATATAATTTATATATTATATGTGTTTATACGATTTTTATTTATTTATTACATACCACTTTGCAATATGATGATATAATTGACTTGATTAAATTAAAATAATTTCAAATTGTTTACTTAAATGCATTTATTAATTAATTACGATGACTTAAAATTGCTTAATCTCATTACATCAAGTAATTAATTATTCAGATCCTTCTCACGAAACCCAACCTGAAAGGCAGCCAATTGGTCCACAGCTTCTTGACCTCCGACCTGGAGTTCACGACCAGCTTCCTCGACGTCAACCTCGGTGACCTTGAATATGCTAATCGGAATTAACATATTCATTAAGTACTTTAAATAAATTTAAAATATAAGTGATTCAAGAATTAACTATTGCAAACATTAATATGAAATGGACATTAATTTTAATATAATTGATTATTATTTTCTCCTTCCTTCTTATACAATTTGTTATAATTATAATAAATTAATTTATGCAATAAATTGTATAATAAATTAATTTATGCAATAAATTGTATAATAAATTAATTTATATAATAAATCGTATTATAATTTGACCGAAGGCAAGAAGGTTAAAAGTGGTGCAATGAAGCTGGTGAAAGAGGTAATTTAAATGTTTTTCTCACAATTACAATAATTATTATATACGATTATATTCTATTATTTGTTTTTTTTAAGATCATAATTTTATTAACTCGAGTTATTAATTAATTAATTAATTAATTAATTAATTTCAAGAGAGGACAGCATTTGGAACCATTCTTGAAGTCATTCCTTCAATCGATCGAATATCAGAAGCCCAAAGCAGCGTAAGTTTTGCAAATTTCACTCTGCATCATTTTTTTTTAATTTTAATCGTTAATATAATTTGCATATCGTTAGTAATTATTCCTGTCATTTTTTATTTCAATCATCCATATAATTTGCATATCGTTAATAATTATTCCTGTCATTTTTTATTTCAATCATCCATATAATTTGCATATCGTTAATAATTATTCCTGTCATTTTTTATTTCAATCATCCATATAATTTGCATATCGTTAATAATTATTCCTGTCATTTTTTATTTCAATCATCAATATAATTTGCACATCGTTAATAATTATTCCTGTCATTTTTTATTTCAATCATCCATATAATTTGCATATCGTTAATAATTATTCCTGTTGCCGACCCAGGAAGCAGACGGACAGGGATTCAGACACCTTGTCCATCTCCAGCGAGAAGGTTGTTGAAATTGTAGCAGTATTTGTTGGCAACAAATGTTTTTGTCAACATTTGTTCCAAGCTTTTATTAACATACTTTTTATTGCACTGACTCTTAATTCATCAAAATGATTAAATAAATTTTTGCAAAAAAATTAAAACATTATAATAACGTAAATGGCCAAATTCATGTTATAATGAGTTTTGTAGCGTTTTGTAGAAATGGCTTATTATTATTATTGTGGTTATTAAATTTATCAATTGTAATTATATTTATATTTAATTACACTTATTATATTATTTATAATTATTATTATTATAATTTATTATTATTATTTGTCTTATCAACTACAGATGATCAACTCCATCTTCAACAACAACGCCAACATCGAAGACCTCCCAGTTCCGATCTCCGACCCCGGTTTCATGTTGTCTTCGGACGAGTCACAAGGAAGCTATTTCGATGCACTCCTGTACTTGAGTTAGTCAGTCAACCTTGATGGTGGTTTTGATGATGATGATGATGATGATGTAGCTCACGGCGCTATATAAATGACATTATTATTACTATTATAATCGTTGTCACGTATGTTGATGTTAGTGATGGCGATGGTTGCCACGGTGACGTTGTTGGTGCTAGCAGCAGGGATGGTTGCCACGGTGACGTTGTTTTTAATCAATTACAACTTTGCTTTTTGTGACATTCCCATGTCTCGGATGCCATTACTGAAATCAGTTCTTGAAATCCTAGCAAAAGGGACGTGTTTGTTTCTCTAAAAAGATAAATAAATAAATAAATAAATAACAGCAGCAACAACAACACTTCTTAAATACGATCTTTCATTTCTGAATTCATTTAATTTTTTTCAGGCCATTCTCTATTCAAGGCTTCTGATTGGATGATGCAACTGCTGCTTTCGTTGAGGATTATTTTTAGAAACACCGTCGATGCTTTCCTCGACTCGTTCATTTCCAAGAAGTTGGACCAAGCACTGTCAGAACATTACGTCGTCAAGATCATCCACCTGCTCAGAGGTTGCGTGAATTTTTATTAATGATTATTAATTTATTATTATTCGTTATTAATTATTATAATTATTTATTATTATTAGCACTATGTGGTCAAGATTGTCCACCTGTTCAGGGATCATATGAATATTCATATGATTATGAATTTATTATTATTATTGATACCTTTGTAGAACTCCCTTTTTGGTGATCTTTCACTTTTTCTGCTTTTGGTTGCTATGGTGTCAGATGCTAAACAATGCCAGATGCTCTTGTAAAAATAGTGATTAAAATTTACTTTTGATATTGTATTATATAATTTCTAATGCAATAACAACATATTATTATTTTCTTTCAATAGCAGAATTGAATATTTTTCTCAGTTTTGAAATATTTCCCATAAATGAGCTTATTAATTTCTATTATAATGTAACTTATTATAGTGACCTAGTAATATAATAATGATGATAATAATAATAATAATAACCTTTGGTGTTTAACAGATGCGCTCTTCTTTGACAACGAGCCAATCAGGTTTGACTGGCTAACTGTTTTTATAACTATTATTGTTGATTAAATAATTAATTAATAATTATTATTACTATTTCCCAGGACTGACGAAGACAGGAAGGTGAGGCAGATGAAAGCATTCGAAGAACTAGTGGATTACATTCCAAGTGAGGAGTTTACGATTATTTATTTAGAGAATTATTATAATATTTTTGTGATAATCTTCTATATAAATAAAAATGCAATGTGTGTTTGTAACATGCAAATGTTCTCTGAAAGTACTTGACCAATTGCTTTGAAATTTTGACACAACATAGTGCTTGATCAGGGGAGTGTTTGTTTATAGGTTTCATATAAATGCCACAACTATATTATGTAAAAATATGCTTTTTTCGCAAATCCGGTCATCTTGCCACAACGACGTCACGGCCTTATCTATGTAAATAAACTTTAGAGAGACATTAAAAAGCTCAAACCATCGTAACCCTCACGCAAATTTGTGAAATTGTAAAAATAAACATATTTGAAAATTTCTTTCTTATAAAATTAATAATCAGATTGAGCCACAGCAACGCATGGCTGGGCACCACTAGTTAAAAATAAAACAAGTTCAATGCTTACAATTTACTATAATTTGAAGCAATTATTCCATTTTTATATACGGCCAAAAAAAATTGGGATCTGAAAAGCAATATTCAGTCAAAAATATAACAGGATCATAACAACATTCATGATAATATTAACATTAATTATTATATTGTAATATTCAACAACACCTACAGATGTTAAAGCATCCAATTGGAGCGTATATGGAGTGTCATAGTAATGTAGTATTTAAACAAACAAGAATTATTAACAACTTTAACCTTCTCCGCTACTTTCCAGACGCGCGTTCAATAACTTCAGATATGTACATCAAGGCCGTGGGCACGGAGAACTTCGAACAGGGCATCAGGTTGATCTTTGACCTCCTCCAGCAGCCCCGTCTGAACAAGCAACTCTCGTACGTGCTGCTCGACGCCGTACTCGCTGAACTCTTTCCGGAACTTTCCCGGGCCGAGGTGCCCCCGGCGGAGCGGGCCGCCCCCAAGTCTCGACTCGCGAGCGCCTCCGACGGCCGAACGATCAAAGGCGTTTGAACGAAAACAAGTTACCGTTTTTGAAGATAATCAATTCAATTTTTTTTTTCGTTCTTTTCTCGTGCGCATGCGCGTGCGACATTGCTTAGGTGCTAGATGCGGCGCCGCGTCTCGGCTTATTTGGCATTCTTATTGATTATTAATTATTTGGATAAAACCTAGTTTAAAGAAAAGTTCTTGTTCAAAGTGGCTCTGTGTTCAGTTGGATCCAATTGGTCCAATCGATTGATTGTTTTCTTGTTGACCTGCTAATTGCCAACCTTGATTCTATTATAGGTTGTAGGAAGCTATGTTTGTCTCAATTTCTTGAGTTGTCGTTTCAATTCGTCAGATATTGATAGGAATAAAGTACTTGATTCTAATATCAGTGCTCACTTCTTATGTGGCTGCTTAGTTCAGATGAATTTAGGATTGTTGAATTCATCATGAAATTGAGGGTACCCTGCCAATCCAGTGTGAGGGGGTCCACACAACTTAATTAGTTTTTCATTAATTCATTTTAAAAACTCAGTTCCCTAGACATCTCTACATGGATATCTTGATATAGAATATGCATGAAATCCAAGGTTATGGTGGTGATTAGGGCAATACCTAGAATTATGAGAAGCTATACCACAATATTTGACAGAACAATCCTTTTGCTCAACAAAAGCGTTTTTTGGAATTTTTATTTAAGCTATTGTTGTTTCGATTTATAGAATGTACATGCATTTATAGAATATGTTGGCAAAAAATGATGTACTACTAAGAAATATTAATTTGTGAGCTACTGATTTGGGTGATGCAAGGTAAGGCTTCGCCTGCCGTTATCAGGCTTACAATGAAAACACTTATAGAGTCAATTAATGACATTATATTTAATTTTCGCATATTGTTTTTTAATATTATTTATATATATAATAAATTTGATTACTTACTATAATTTCATATATATTTTTGGTGAATGCGCGAGTCTTGTTTCTTTGTTTACTTTTAGTATCGTCTGTTTTGAGTGAATGTTATGCATGTTTTTATTTATCAATAGCTGATTGTAACGACAATAATAAATCTTGAATTTGTTTAAATGGGATTGAACTTGAGATTTATATCAATGCTTCTAGTAAGGCATGATTATTTCGTCCAAAGATTATCAGTTCCCCAATATATCCATCTGAAGCAGGTTAAATTTGTGTTACTCTAGGTAAGGCTTGAGTTTGAATCATCTAGTAAATTATTTGCAATGTTATGCAGTTCAATACTAGCTGCAACCTGCATAAAAAAGATAAATTTGAATATCCCCCACTGAAAGAGGAGGAGCTTATGGAAGACTTTGTGAGAGGGTCAGGTCCTGGAGGTCAGGCCACAAATAAAACCAACAATTGTGTCGTTCTCAAACATCTTCCAACAGGGATAGCCGTAAAGGTTAATTGTCATGTCTTGACCTTTTCACATAAGTTCCCACCATATTAAGCGGGATGTCATCCAACAAAAATAAGTTATCATCCCAGCCAAATTATATTTGAATTATTGATTATCTCAGCAAAAGTAACGGCTCCAATAGTCAGATCATGAATCACAGAATTATCTCACGTAACTTCACGACTGCAGTGCCACTTAACAAGATCATTGGAAGACAACAGAAAGGCTGCAAGGTACCAGCTACAACAGAAGCTTGACTTCCACTTCAACGGTGAAAACTGCCAAGTCCAAGTGCAGAAAAGAATCGATTCAAAGGAAAGACAGAGGAAGGTTCAAAAAACTAAAGAAAAACTCCTGAAGTTAAAGGAATTCAAAGAAAGAGAAGGATTGTCCTGACGGCCCCTTTCTGTTTCTACAATTCATTTTTTCTTTTTACAGAATTATCTTTTTTTTTTATGTAAAAAAAATAATGACATTAAAATTTTTATTCAATCAAAGATCTTTAAAACTAATTGGGTGGGCAACAAGATCAAATTTTAAAATCACAAATGCTATGAAATGCAAAAAAAAAAAACAAACAAACAGAATCAAACAAAAAATGACAGCCTTGAAAATACTTCTGGAAACAAAAACAAAAAATTGGAAGCAACTTGGACTAAGAGGCCAGCAAAATGAACAAAATGAACTTAAAATATCACCGTTGCACTGGACTCAATTCTCACACAACAGCATGCAAAGCTTATGCAGGAAACATCATCACAGATTAAAACAAATGTTTTCAAAAAACTTAGATGTAAGGAAAAGAATACCTAGAATCGATGGAGACCATAAAATGAGAAAAATTCATTAAAGTTACTTTGCAACATTCACCAATAATTCCACCCATAAAGCTGTGATAAAAGTGAAAAGTTGGGAGATTTTTTAAGAGAAATTTGAAAATAAATAAATTCAGATTTAATTCAAGCCACAAAATTGTGGATATGACGAATCTTACATCTCAGTCTGCCATTGTTACTTAAACTTTAAAGGCGTCAATGGATTTGACCTAAAAAAAGAAAACTATGATTCTAGACCAATGAATGATCCTAAGATAATGATCAAAAGAAGTAGTCTCCATAGATTTTGATTAATAGGAAAATACAATTTCAAATCACAGAAGTACAACAGTGAACTGGAACTGAAAGCTTGGTCTCCGAGACAAATGGCCGTTTTATGCGTTGCAAAAGAAACAAGCATTACGACACTGCAAATCGAAAGCTCAAAGCTTATCTGTAAATGCTGCAAAAGCTCCATGTTTTAGCTACGAACGAATGCTGCTTCTTGGCACGAAGCATGAAGCGGATCGTGAAGACGACGATCCAGTCAGATTAACTGCATCCAATCGTTTAAAATCAATATAATGCAATGCTTGTGCACGGACCGAAATTTGCTTTGAACATCGGCTCGATCGTGCTGAGAGTGCTTCATGCGGCCGAACATTTATGAGATCAAAACGTCAATGAGATCGAAAAGCAGACGACGAGGTGCATCACTGCAGGTCAACTAGAAGACCGACCTAATGGAAACAACAACAACAACAATGCCGTTCAGCAACAACTGCCTCCTCCGCCACAGTCAGCTTTCAAGATGGTCGAGTCCCTCATGCTGGGAGGTTCACACAGGGCAAGGTAAGTGCCCTCCTTTATCCCTTCCCAGTCATGGGTTGGATAGTAGTCGCCCTGACGTATTTTGGAGTAGATTTCTCTGGCGATCGTCACGAAAGCCTCTTCGACGTTTTTTCCAGTCACGGCCGAGGTCTCGAAGAACTGGAATCCGTTCACGTTAGCAAACGTTCTGCCTATCAAACGCAATTAATTATAAACTGAAATTAAATTAAATGAAACTAGATGTATATTTTCAACAAATTCTCAATTACCACATACATTATAGATAATATAAAGATAATCGAGTTGTCAAATGCCATGCCACCTTCCCTTAGAGATACCCTCCTTTCTGCTTCTGCATCAGCCTTGTGTCCAACCACCACATAAACAGCTTTATGGGGCAAAATGTGAACTCTTGACTCCTCAAGCCAGTCCTCCAGATTGTCAAACGTTTGACGTCTCGTAATGTCATAAACGAGTAAGACTCCGACCGAATTACGATAATAAGATCGGGTTATAGACCTGAAACGTAAAACAATTCTTCGATTATCATGGTTCGAAAATTCAAGATGAGCCGCCGTTGAACCTGAATCGTTCTTGTCCGGCCGTATCCCAGAGCTGCAGCTTAACTCTAACACCTGGCTTGATATCAACAAGTCGGGCAAAAAAATCCACACCCATGGTAGGTTCGCATGGTTCTTCAAACTTTCCCTCAGTGAAATATCTCAACAAACTTGACTTTCCCACGGTACTATCACCAATTAATATGAGCCTAAACTGGTAGTCAAAGATATGGTCTTCCATCGAGATCTTTTCCACTAACAACCTGTCGGACGAACGGGGTTATCCTACTTTCAAGAATGCTTTGGAACTAAAATAGTTAATATCCCGCTAACCGAGCGATCGCTCCTCGACGCCCAGGGGGGATTTCTGCTAAATTTACTTTTAATGTCCAGATCATTGGATTTTTGACCATCGACATAAAATTTTTTTTTAACACGGTTTAGGTTTTTTTTATATTTAAAACTGTTTAAACTTATTAAAATATAATAACACGGGAAGAAGGTAACTGAGCATCTTGCAAGAATTTCATTCAAAATTAGGATAAGTAACCCTCAACTTGAAAATAACTGCTTGTATGGTATTAAGACCATCCTTTTTCAACACTCAAGAATAAATTAGACACTTACTCGATCAGGTGTTTCCTGCTCGAATCACGTTTCTTTATCGTCTGCGTTTTATTTGCCCTTAATTTGGACATTTGTTGTCGGTCTGAGGGTTTTAAACCTAGCACAGAGTTGAGTATTTTTGCCTCGCGTTATGCTTAATAGAAAAATTGGGAGACGTTGAATTATCACTCCTTATTTTCTTCAAATTAGGTATGGAGACGTTTTTTTTCTGTCGTCATTTAGTTTTTATTAGCATTTTTGGGGATTTAAGCCAGAGTTTTCAAAGCTCAGTTTAAAGCGCCCCGAGTTATTTTAGACGGATTTAATTTGTGGAATACTCGAGTTTAATGCGGTATTTTTCCACGCAGAATTGTGAAGTTTATAAAGCTAGTCTCACGAAATGGCCTCCGAAAGTAAAGTTTTGACTCTTCTTTATAAAGAAGAATTAGGTGAAAAGGAATACGAGGAGAGGAACAATCTGTTCAATTCCCTCCACGAAGAAGTGATTAACGAACTGAAGTCCGCCTTTAAAGAAGGTATTCACTTAGCTAACAGATGGAATTTAAGGCTTCTTATCCCATTAAGTTTGTTTAAATTGTCAGACATTGTATAATGCTACTATTTAATACTTTTGAATACTTTTACTTTTGAACATTTTTAGCATAATATTCAGAAATTTTAAAGAGCTAGAGGTAGTATAAGAACTCATTACATTTGAAAAAAATGGGTGCTGTTAGTTGAATAAGGCAGAATTGTAGACAAACTGGATACTGCCATGTTTTTCACTAAAATGCTATTTTGCCATTATTTCGTTCTGCAATTTAGGAGTCTTGACCTCAAAAGAGCTTGACCTGAGAGCCCTGGAGGCCATCAAGGAGATACCAGCAGAGGAGGGTGTGTCGGTCATCAAGGAGCTGAAGGTCAGCAACTTGGAGCATGTAACCAACAAGAGTGCATTTCTGTGCAGCCTCATCAAGAGCCAGAGGCAGAAGTTGAAGGCAAGGGTGGGACTCTTTCTAGAAAATGGGGAGAGCCAACCGAAGGGCCCCAATGAGGAGAAGATTAGAGTTGGTTGTTTTTTTTTTTAATTCTTACGATTTGCTCGAACTTCAGGAGTCGAACTGCTCTCGGTTTAAAATTAATTTTATTGGTTAATTTGAGAAGCTCTCCTGCTTTGTTGCCACGTTTAATTAATTCACATTATTTTGTTTTCCTCTTTTGTTATTTTTATTTGTCACGAAAAATTTGTAAACACTAAATTGAGACACTATTCAGCGATTATAATAATAATAATAATAATAATTCAGTTCGTTAGAGTGGCATATGTCAGGTGGACTTCAAGGCCACAAGTGTTGCATCACCTATTATTAATTTATTAAACTATTAAATTATTAAATTCAATGACTCATTGATCATTCAGGAGCTGCTGGAGAGGACTGGATACTCTCTTGACATCTCGCCCGGCCAAAGAAAGTACGGGGGTCCTCCTCCCGACTGGACCGGCCCTTCTCCTCCGTCAGGTCACGAGGTACGAGTCAGCTATTAAGGGTACCCGATCCCATTGAGGGTATTATTAATAATATCCATAATTATTAATATTGTCAAGGAAATAAAATCATGGTCTAGTACCATGATATTTAGCTTAATTTGTATAACACTTCTACTCATTTTAGCTCGCATTTTACTGACCTCAAAAGTCATTTTTGTTTTAGTTGTTCTGTGGCAAGATACCGAGAGACATCTACGAGGACACCTTGGTTCCCCTCTTTGAACAGTACGGTCGACTGTGGGACCTGAGACTCATGATGGACCCCGTCATGGGTAGGAACAGGGGGTTCTGCTTCGTCACCTTCGTGGAGCTGCAGGACGCCCAGTCTGCCGTGAAAGCCGTCAGTTGGTCTTCGCGGTTGAACGATCGATTTCCAATTGCGATGTCCGAACGATGCGGTTGTTGATGCGACCGATTTGATTGCATCGTTCTTGATTAAGTAGCTCTGTATGTTGATGTTGTAAAAGTCAGTGTTTTACAATGGATTTACCATGTTGTGTTTGCAACCTCATTGAAAGCTTTTTTAAAATTATTTATCAAAACTTAGTGAGTTCTTGTAGCTATTGTATGGTAATCAGTTTGTAAGTATCGTCCTTTATCAAGATTGCCATCACCTCTGTCATTGTCCCGGTTACCATTATCATTTGTAACCACAGTCTATAATGGAGATTAAACTTCTTGTTTCTTGTTATCAAACTTAAAACATCAAATGTCAAAATAATAAAACTTCTTTTGCAGCTCAACAACTACGAGATTGGACCCGGGAAGCTGCTGAAGGTCAACACGTCCGATCCCAACGTGAGGCTGTTCATCGGAAACATCCCCAAAACCAAGTCTAAGGAGGACATTCTCGAAGAGTTCAAGAAGTCCTTCGGTACGCGACGTTCATATTTTTTTTAAAATATTTTTATTTATTTATCGTTTAATATTCATTGTTTGTTTCATTTTGAATCGTTTATTTGGTTGTATTTAAAAATAAAAAAAAACAGTTTAAAGTATTTGAAAGTCATAAAACTTAAGACTGAAATTAAATGCAAAATGGTGGCAGCTGGCAAAGACAAAGTCTTTTTTGTGCCTCCTTTCTAGTTTTGAGTGATTTATGTTTTCTAATTATAGCGTTTCTAAGTCAGATTTAAAAGCTGAAATTAATAGCTGGTTAAGCTAATTAATTAATTAATTAAACAATTAATTAACAAGCAAAACAATGGTGGTGGCCGAGAAACTTCGGCAAGGTCTCTTTATTTTTGTTTATTAGCAGTTTGACTGCAAGCAGGCAAACATCGCTTTTAATTGCCACGGTTAGATGCTTTCTGAGTGACAGATGGTGGTGACTGTATTGATGAATTTAAGTGAATCCACTCGAAGCCATAATTCACTATTTTGCGAATGAATTCATTAACATAATTTTTTTTTTTGTCCGAAACGAAAATTCCGGACCGCTTTCGATACCAGAGGGCATCACCGACGTCATCATCTATGGTTCCCCGGACGATCCGAAGATCAAGAACCGCGGCTTCGCCTTCGTGGACTTCGACTGCCACCGCTCCGCCTCCAACGCCAGGAGGAGGATTTCCGTCGGCAGGGTCGTCACCTGGGGACTCCAGATCATCTGCGACTGGGCGGAGCCGCTGGACCTCGACCCCAGCGAGGAGGTCATGTCGAAGGTCAAAGTCCTCTACGTCAGGAACCTGAAGGCGGAGGTCACCGAGGACGAGCTGAGGGCGCTGTTCGAGAAGTACGGGGCTCTGGAGAGGATCAAGAAGGTCAAGTCGTATGCATTCGTGCACTTTGCGGAGAGGGAGAGTGCCATCGAAGCCATGAACAACCTCCACAAGACGGTTGGTTTTGGGTAGGGTCGGGTCATTTTTTTTTGGGTCGGATCAGACCTCTGACTGTTCCAGTGTCAGTGTTTTAGCAATTCATTTGAGAATATTTAACAGTTTTACATAAATTGCTTTGCACTGCATACGACTCCTTTGAACCCATCGCTATGCATTAATGCTTTTTTCTTCCGAATGAATTCTCATCAGAACGTCCAATGATGTTGTTGTGGGTTGTTTTTTAAAATTTAAACTTATTTGTAATTTTATTGTTTAATTTTATTATTTAATTGTTTATTTATAACTGCAATAATGAGTGCCTCTCATTTGACTCGGTCAGAAAATTCTGGATGTCGAAATTGATGTCTCATTGGCCAAGCCACTGCTGAAGAACAGAAGGGAGAGAAGAGGACAGATCTTCAAGAACGGATACTACGACAGGTCTCTTGCATATTCATGATCTGCGATGATGAATTATTACTTAATATTAATAATAATTAATAATGTAGTTAATAATAATTAGTTAATTAATAAATAATAATAATAAATAAATAAATTATTAATTAATTCAAATGTTTTATTCCTTAACTTTCGAGATGAAATGGATCTCTCTTTCTTTTAGTAATTTTATTAATAGTCACGTCAGTGAATGCTGAGATTTTAACTGCTCAGTAATAAATTAATAAACAACTATTAAGCTATTATATTATATAAATTATTATTATATCGTTCCATCAATGACATCATCGCTTGGCAACATTAACGAGTTAACGTTTAAACCGGCTGTCTTTTCGTTCAGTTATGACGGATATTGGAGCATGGGATATCCGATGTATGGAAGCAATTTCAGTGGCAGAGGAAAACTCCAGAGGAACTTTGGAGGTGGAGGTAGTTATTTTTGATGATGGTGATGATGGTGGTGGTGATGATGATGATGAAGATGAAGGTGGTGGTGATGATGATGGTGTTGATGATAATAATGAATGTCTTTACAATTGTAATCAATAATTGATGTTGTCACCAACGCTATGTTATGACATCATATATACATGGTTTAAATTACAGTAATTATAGTTCAAATGGGTGCATTTGATTGGTCGAATTTGGCTTTCCATTAACGAGACCGACCAATCAAAACATTGTAAACTTTCCCCACCCCACTTTTGTTCTCAAAGGCAATTTGATTGCATCTCATGAAAATAAAGTTTAATAAATATTTAAATAAAGTTTATTTCACCATTATTTTTCAGACTACTACCACAACTACTACTACGACTACCCCATCAGCGACTACTACGACTTCGATGGATACGGCTTCAACAACTACAACTACTACTGTGGTAGGAACAACGGCAGATTCCCTGCCAACGGCAGACACCAAGGTCAGTCGGTCAATCGTGGAGCTGAATTAATTCACCAATGACTAAATATTATGTTGATAATTAATATGATAATGATATTATAATACTATAATACTGATATGATATAATAATATTATGATGCTATAATCATATGATAATATGAACAATAATATTATAATGCTACTATGGTATGATAATATGATAACAATAATAATATTATAATGCTATGATATTAATTAACATAATGATAATGTTATAACAATATGATAATATTTAATTAATTGAGTAATAAATTACCAATTGCCTTTCTCTGATCTTTCTGGGCAGCCAGTTTTGTGTTGTTGCAGGTTCCTTCCATTACAACAACAACAGCAACAACATGAGGGGATCTTCTTACTACGGCTCGCCCAATAGGAGAGGAGGGTCTGGAAAGAGGTCGTCCAATGAGAAGGGTTCTGCTTCGTGACTTGTCGTCTTTTGAAAGCTTGCCTCTAGAAATAATAAACGAAGAAGATGAAGAAGAATGTGAAGGAAGTCTAAACATTGGAAGTAGTCATTGATGTTTAAATCCCAATTTTTAGTTTCAGTTTCAGTTTTTGTTTCCAGCTTGAATTCGAGAGGTTTTTCTTTTCTTTTTTTTTGTCCGACATTTTTTTTTCTTTGTTTTTTGTTTTGTTTTTCGGAGCTTTTCGTGTTATTTTTTTCTTTTTGTATTTCTCGAGTGATTCTTAATGCTTTCAACGCGACGACGAAACGACGAGTCAGCTCGGAACAAACGGAAATGCGCGGATCGCTTTCCTTCTCGAGTCATTCATTCGTTCGTTCATTCATTTCTTTCTTTCCTTCCTTCCTTCCTTCTTTTCACCTGTTTGATACTAACTAATTTGTAAGTCATCGTTTTTGCATGCATAATCTCATCGAGAGTCACCCTTTTTATAGAGCTGGTTCTTTGGCATCTACCTAAGGTCTTCAGGTCTTGACATGGTCTTGGCCAGCCCTCCAGAGAGAGTCAAAAGGTTTTCAATACAAAAGTCTGTCGCTCCTGGTGCCACCATCCGGTTTGAACCGGTTTACCTCTTCGTTCGTCGGAAGGATTTCGGGCGAGCGGATCTTCCGAGGGTCGGTGCCGCAGAAGGATATGCATCTCGAGCCTGGAGCCAACTTCTTATCGGAGCACGAGCTGTGATATTCTTCTTCACCTGTCGTTCACCTCGCAGTCTCGTCAGGGTTTCACCTGGAACTCGTTAGGCTATTTTGTTTGTTTTTTTTTTCTGGTCACCTCGATGCTTTTCTGTCGTCATCATCATCATCATCATCATAACCTCCTTCTTCTAGTTTTGTTAATTCATTACTTGTTGAGTAATCCTCACCAAGTATCATCACCATCACCACCGCCATCATCATCGTAAGTTGTCATTGGCAACGTAGTGCGTAACTAACGTCATGCAGTCATTTAACTACGAAGGTTTGTTTTGATTCGACGAGTCCCGAGATCGTTAATTAATCGAATGTGATAAGCTGCCAGTGCTTGGAAGAAGCAGTTGATAAGCGGTAAGTGGTAGAAGTGGTGGTGGTGATGATGATGATGACGATTTACCGGTGATCATGAATCTGAATGCTTGATACTCGAAATCACTATGGTTGTCTTTTTGTCAGTGCATTGTTGTTGACGATGATGATGGTAGTGGTGATGACGACGATGATAGTAGTGGTGATGATGATGGTAGTGGTGGTGATGACGAAGCATGTGCATGATGATCTTGTTTTTGTCATTCGAGCACGTTCACTGCATCTTCGTTTTTGGAATTTCGACCGAATTTTTGCTTGCATGAAGATTTTCTCCTGAAAATATTTCTTTCTTTCGTATTTCGGTCGATCTCTCACTTAGCCTCACATGTTATCTAGAAAAACCTCTCTTATATTTTTGTTTGGTTACAAGACGAGACGAACGTATCTTTTGAGGTATTGGAAGGTAATTCATTTGATAAAAATTAGTTTAGAAGTACTTTGTGAAATACGCAAGAGGATTTGTTTGCTTTGGAATTATCAATAAAATGTTGTAGCAACTGTTATTAATATAATATAATAATAATAATTATATTAAAGCTTGTGGATCATTGGTGGCCATCTTCTCTTACCTCAGACACGCATTGTCATTTGACGTGTCATGACGTGACGTGCTATGACGTGACTCTTTGAAATGGGGGTGACGGATTTGCATAGATCGGTTTCGTTTTACAAGCCTTTCAAATATATCTCCAATTGGTAGCTCATAATATTACGTAACGAGCAGACGTAATTAAAACTAACCTGCAGACACAACATAACAAAAAAAAATTAAAGTTTATTTACAACATCTAAACCCATAAGAAGCCTGTAAAATCTGTGCTAAGAAAGATGAATGAATGAATTAATGCAATCAGATTCAATTGCAGGTGATAAGAACATGTGTCAGTGAGGTGTCAAAAATTTGGGAGTATAAAAATTTCAAACGAGGAGGAAACGGGGACCCAACTAGAACGACGCCTGAAAGATGGTGACGGTGATGATGATGATGATGATCCAAATATTAACACGTTCGGAATGCAATTTTTACTATTTGAATATAATTTAAAAGAAATATTTACAGCAGACGAGTTCGGTGAGAAGGACAGGTGCCCGGGAGGAATTACTGGCAGAGAGGATACCAATATTGACAACACAACAGCCATTACAAATTGTAAACATAATAATAATAATAATAACAATAATAATAATAACAATGGTAACAATTATACCAACCAATAATAATAATAATAATAATAACAATAGCAATAATTATACCAACCAATAATTATAATAATATTTCCAAACTAAGCAAGGAAACCATAATAAATGAAAGGGAAGGAAATGCAAGAACAAACGAATTTTGAGGTCAACACGTACGCAGAAATATTCTTCCAGAAAAATCTGTCACGTGTTCCACATTTTTGGCCAAACTGAATAAATTAAAATATGCAGCTGGTTTGAGGATAATTGTTTTGTCAATTTACAGAAGAAAAATCAGAAAAATAATAATAATAATTTAAACAAACCACATCAAATGCAATTACAATTACAAGAAATAGTAAAAAAAATTAAATTTAAAAAAGAAGAAAGCCATATCAACTGAGTGTAGATTGCGTCATGTGCAGATTTCAATCGATTGTAAATCGTCAATCGATCAATTTTGATTTGGAAGTAAAAAAAAAATTTGGTTTAAACCAACATATCTTCAAAAATATGAACAGGGCAGACAGAGAGGCTGCAAAAAGCAAAGGAGAACCTTCTGCAATATTCTAACACATTCTGCAACCTTCTGCAACATTCTACAACATTCTCCAACATTCTGCAACCTTCTGTAACATTCTGCAACATTCTCGAAGCCTAAACACCTACCATCTCAGAAATAAAAACATGAACCTCCTAAGATGTTCGGTGGAAATACAAACGAAGATGATGAAGACGACAACGACGATGGAAGTCATGCGCCGATAAAAAATGCGAGCGTGTCTTCCAAGCGTTCACGTGTTTATAATAATAATAATAATAATAATAATAATAATTCAAGTAAGCAATCTGTATTCCCATTTAAAAGCTATTAACAATATCAACAATTCATGAATATTAATAATGATAATAAAAATGATGATATATAATAATTATTATAATAATAATAACAAGAATTCCTAATGATATCAATTCCGAATTTTATACACAGTCATTCTCAACTGCCACCGTCACATCCGACGTGTCCTTTTGACTCGATGTCACGTGACACTCGGAACGCTTGTTCGAATCCAAATGAAACCCAATCTGAGGAGATCTCCTACGCAAGTCTTGGCAGTTTCAGTGAATGACAGACGAGGAGGAGGAAGAGGAGGAGGAGGAAGAGGAGGAAGAGGAGGAGGAGGAAGAGGAGGAGGAAGAGGAGGAGGAAGAGGAGGACGAAGAGAAGGAAGAGGAGGAGGAGGAGGATGGAACAGAAGAGGAGAAGGTGGAGGACAGAATGGAGAAGGAGGATGATGGAACGGAGGCAATTTGTAAAAATAAATTTCCGGTCGACAAGAAAGGGCAGACGCCGGAGACGAGTGCCGACACGCGCGAAGAGATACGAATGCCAGAGAGCTTTCGAAGGTGGTTGTTGTTGTCGTCGTTGTTGTTGTTGTTGATACGAAATGCAATAAAAAAAAGAAACGTATTTGTAAGTCAAAAAATGAAAACGGAAAGTTAATTGTCACTAATAGTATCACGAGCACAGTCATTGCATAACGGTGAGATATCTAAAGAGGATCTGATACTGGATACGATGTATCATCATCATCATCCGCCTTCCACTAAATTTCTGAACACAAAAGTAACACCACAAAGTCGCTTCAGATGTGGCACCGATGATGATGATGATGATAGTAGTAACATCCAATCATATCAGAACCAATCACAAGTGCTAATCGCTTCTGCATACGATTGTTAAAAATAAACGTAAACATCATCTTATCTCTAGATCCTGCCTTATCAACGGACAAAACTTCACAGTCCAAAAAAAAAACTGGTGATCAAAGGTAGCAGTGATGATAATGATTGCAGAGGACTTCAATTGATGATTGGCCAAGTGTAGTGATTGCATTGAAACAGGTGAGGAAAATATTGGACAGGTACACATGGTCATGACGTGCTGATGATGATGGCGACGATGACAATGATAATGATCATCACCAAGCACCCAAGACAGTGACGACGATGGTGATGATGCCTATGGTGATGATGATGACGATCACTGAGCGTCCGTCCGTCTGTTCGTCCGACCATCACGAGTTGTAGGCATTTTCCTTGAAGTCTTCCAGGATCCACTGCTGCAGAACTGACCCAGAACAACTGAAAGCTAAAGTTCAAAGGTCGACAAAGGTTAACGAGGTTAACCAAAGATTAGTGTCCACTACACCCCATCAGTTAGTTATAAATCCATTTGATAAATGTATAATGATAAATGTATAATTCATAGTATTTGATTGTATAATGATAAATGTATAATTCATAGTATTTGATTATCTTATTTATTATTATCTATTATTATTATTATTATTTATTATTATTATTATTATTGCTGAGTCCTTATCATTTTTGTCATATTCATATATTTATTGCAATCTTTTTGGACATTTTTCGACAATTTTCTGAGTAAAATTGCAAAACTTGCACATCACCGGTGCAACTTAAAGTTCAACTCAGGAAACATCATTTGAGGAGCAATGAAATCATTATCATTATCCTCAGGCAGTCCATTGTCAACACCATTGAAAATGTTATTATTATCATCATCATCATCACCATTGTTGTCAGCAATAGACATCATCATCATCGTCGTCGCCATCGTCATCATCATCATCACCAACAAGAGCAAACATTCAAAAGTTGCGAACGTATCGAGTATCGGGTGGGGAACGTTGCTGTGACGACACCTCACTCGTTGACGTCAATAAACGTAACGAATTTTAATGAAACTTTTAAATTGCATAACCAATTAATAATAAATTAATACATAATATATAATAAATAAATTATATATAATAATAAGTTTAAATTACATAACCAATCGGCTGACTCAGTTTTACTAGTGCAGTGTTCTTAAAGTGGCTTATAATAATAATAATAATAATAATAATAAAAATATTATGTCATTTATATAGCGCCATGCGCGCAAGCTACAGGGGCACTGAAATTATTAATTGAAGTACACCCTGTAGAATTAAGGATTATGGAATTTTGTCCATTTAATAACACAATCATTCCATCCAAATCATTGCCTGGACTTAGAACAGGTTAATATTTTACTGGAGACTTTTGCATTAAAAATAAAATAAACAACCAAAAGTCTCTCAAAGTGCAGTGCATTAATGCCTCGTTTGCATCATTTCCTTTCCTGGTCAAAATTTAATAATTGTAATAATAATAATTGTAATAATATTAATAATAATTGTTGTCATAATAATGTAATAATAATAATAATAATTGTAGTAATATTAATAATAATTGTTGTCATAATAAATGTAATAATAAGTTGCCGCAACTGAAACGACTCATCAACAACAACATGCGACAACAAACTGTAGGCACGAAATCCCTCGCTCACAAGTATACAAAACCACAAAACCACAAAACCAAAAAACAAAAACACAAAATTTCAACCAAAATAAAACACACACACACACACAAAACAACAACAAAAACTGCTCACTGAGTTCAAGAGTATCCTTCTTTGAATGCTGTGGAGCTTCAAGGCACAAGTTGGTTTTGATGTTTCTCATGGTTTGCAGCTTTTTAAAATAAATACTTATTATTACATTTATTATGACAATAATAATAATTATTATTATTACAATTAATATTATTGCATTTATTATTATTATTACAATTATTATGCATGCACCTAAAAAAAATGAGTTTCCATCAACGCTTGAGCACATTTTAGAATCAGCAAAAATTTTGAAGCGTCAGAGAGTTCTGACCTTTTATTATACTAACTGACCTTTTGTAAATTATATTACTCAACCTTTTATTAATTATATTAAATGAACTTTTATTATACTAACTGACCTTTTATCAATTAAACTACTTGACCTTTTGTTAATTATATTAATTGACCTTTTATCAATTATACTAACTGACCTTTTTGTCATAGTACCACTCCTGATAGGGGGAGCCATTGCAGTTCTTGAGGAGGGCCCTGGTTTTGTCGAGCACCTCAAGGCACAATTCGTCTGCTCTCAACTGCTTCTGGGAGGTATAGGCGAATACCTGGGGACACAGGTCCGTTTAACGAATTATTAATAATAAAATGATAAAGATTTTAATTTTAATATAAACATTGATCACACTTAATGCTAAGTAAAACAAAAATGTCTGTAATGACAATGTGCTATTATTGTGGTTATGTTAATATAATAAATTAATATTATTATTATTGTTATTACTATTCAAATGTATTTTAGACATTTTGTCCCTTCATATAGCATCTATTCATAACAAATTATTAACAAGTTATTAACTAAGCAAGCTGGTTTTAATTGTAAAAGAATTTAATTAAATTAAGAATCTAAATACATCCATAGAACATTTTGCTTAAGAGAAAGCCTTGCCACTTCCATAACTCAAAGATAATCACCTTAAGCTGTGAACAATTTCTAGGCAGAAAATTACAGCCAATTAACTGCTACCGATGTTGTTATAATTGTTGTTGTTGTTTTTAATTCAACAACAACAAAATTGAAACCGACAAGAGCAACAACGGTGATCGTGGCAACAATGGAGAAATCCTCACCTGGTTGCCACCCGCATTGTGGCACCTGATGACATTGACGACCTCACCTGCACGATGACCCATCGTGTCGAGACAGAGTTGAGTGGCAGAGTTTTTCACCTGGAACCATATAGGACAACAACAACAAGTAGAAAGAGGATGAATAAATTATGCAAATCGATAAAGTCTCAACTTTAATCAACTGATTATCGACCTTTGATCACTCTGATCATTCTGAGAATTGAGTATAATAGAATTTCGAGTACAAAAAAAGATTTCAAGGTTTCGTGGCACTGTGAACCAAAAGTCTCGCAAAGTCCATCATAGTGCAGTGCATTAATGCCTCGTTTGTATCATGCGTATGCTAATGTCATCCTGATAATAGTTCCAGTAGGATGATATTTGCATAACAAACCAAGGCAAACCCAAAATCTTATTTCATTATCTTGTAACAAATAAATTTAATAAATAATGGTAATAACAATAATATTATTAGTTATAATAATAATAAATAAAAATAATGATAGCAATAAATAATAATAATAATATTAATAATAATAATAATAAATAACAATAATAATAATAATAAATAATAACAATAATAATAATAATAATAATACTAACGTATCCCAGGGAATAGTAGATGACAGGTATGTTTGAGTTGTGGTAAATGTTCTCCAAGTACCACTGGAAACTCTTGCACTTCAACTTCTTCCTAAGTTTCCTCCTTTCCGAAACGTCCCCATAGGTCGAGGACCGAGCACCTGATCGGATCATGAATATTCATGAGGTCTCTCGCCGACGACCAATCAAACGTCGGCGATTTTGACCGAATCGGCGGCCAAAAAAAAACAAAATTTGAAAGCTCGGAGGCCTTTTGAAATGAGAGAACACCATTTATAATAATAATTTATTTATAATATTTATAATAATAATTTATTTATAATATTTATAATAATAATTTATTTATAATATTTATAATAATAATTTATTTATAATATTTATAATAATAATTTATTTATAATAAAGTTTTTTATAATAATTTATTTATAATATTTGTTATAATATTACATTTATAATAAAATAGTTACGTTGACAAAGGTGTCCAACGGGCCATCTATCGAATTCTGTCGGATTTATTGGAAGTAAATGCGGATGCGAATTCAAAGAAGATTCAAAATGACAAAAGTTTCAACATGAATAACTTAACAACCCTATCAACTATTATAGACAACTAATAACAATAATATTAATAATAATAATAATAATAATAATAAAAATACTTCAAATCAAAAGAAAAACCTGTTTGGATTAACCAACCAATTTACAAAAATCACCAACTACAATATGCAACCATGTCTCATTCCCCCTTCTACCATTCATTCTGTACACCTGCACCTCGTCCGGCTTACCTGGATTGGACTTGTAGTAGAACTCCTTGTATCCGTCCATCCACACTTCTGCCGTCCTCAGGAAGTTGTTGTCGAGGATGCTGGCCACGCCCCCGGGCCAGCTGTAGGGCGACGTCTCCCTGAACACGTGCCCGACCCTCGAGCAGGTCACGATCAGCACCCGACCTCCGCACATCCAGATCTGAGGGGAGGTAGGGGTGGAATTGAAATTTGGAATTAAAAATTTAGAATTAATTTATAATATTTAAGATTTATTGGCAAAACAGGTGCAAAATAGTATTTCTAGTATTTATCAAATGATTATGGAAGACTATCTATTAATTTTTATTATTATCTATTAATTACATTGGTCTTTTTTTCACTTTGATCTGAACTCCAAACTAGGTGCCAATTACTAAGTTGTTGTTTATGCATTATTATTCATTTTGCGATGTCGTGATGTTGTGCCACCACATCGAAATGCCGTTGCACTCAAAGATTGATTGAGGATATATAAAAAAAAAGGGCCTAACAAATTCATTTTTTTTTACTTAACCTACTTAAAATCGTTGTAAAATGTTTCAGATGCATGATATAATAATTAATTAATAATAATTGATACTGAAATAATAATAACAATAACAATAATAATAACAGCAATAATAATAATAATAACAACAACAATCAATCCAACCAATTTAAAACAGTAAGTGCAAAAGCTGACTGGAGGATGATTCATGAATATTCATGGCACAATATCAAAACCAACCCTGAAGGACATCTCAACATTTTCCCCTCCCCAGATGATCATGCCCGGATCGTAGGCTCCGATCTCGTAAAAGTAACTCTTGTCGATGGCAAACAACCCCCCGGCCATGGTAGGCGACCTGGTCGAGGTGGTGACGTGGTTAATTATTAATTAGTTCATCTAATTGATTATTAATTTGTTCATTTTATAATCATTAGTTACTCCATATGTTTTATTAATGTTTAATTTATGATCTCAAATGAGTGAGTTTTACCCTCTCACCTCATTGGCATGGTGTTGTCTCCTCCCCTTCTAAGCTCCTCCTCCTTTGATATCCTGTACCATCTGCAAGCCAATAGCGATACAAATATCCAAAGATATCACGAAAAAGATTACGACATTCGTGATGATGATAACGTGTGATATTTCATTATTGAAGGTGCTAAATATAAATATTGCACAGCATCCACTATGTATTACTTTTTTTGGAGATCTCACTACTTCCGTCTCATGAGTCGAAATCTCCAAATAAGCAGACGACCAATCGATCGGGACGACGTTCCCGAATGATCGATCAATCGATCGATTGATCGCAGGAATTGATCTCGATTAAAATTTAAAAAAAAAGAAAATAGAATTAAATCCCCATTATTGACTGACCTGAAGTTGAGTCTCCAGTTGAAGCCACCCCAGATGAGGTCAGAACCAGTTTTGTACTCAAAGTTTCTGTCGCTGATCACATCAATCACGGGACATGCCACGGACCTCCTTGTTTTGTTTGCAAACATATTTACAAACAACAGAGATAACAATAACAATAATAATAGTAATAATAATAATGATAATAATAATAATAAATTATAATATATAATGGTAATAATAACGTGACTAATAATTACGGGCAATCATTAGTAATTGAATCAGAATAAAAAGTGATTCTAAAAATTCCACGATGACAACGACGACGACGACGATGATGATATTGATGGTGGTGATAATGATTAACGATGATACCTGTCCATCTTGATCTCATGAAGAAGTGGCTCAATCCAGCCAGTGGTGCATTCGCAGTGGGCATCGAGGAAGATAATCACCTCTCCTCGTGCCAACCCTGCACCTGAAAAATGGGCAATGGGTGGTTGGGTTGGGTTGGAGTTGGGTTTAGAGAGTTCAGCGAGTCCAAATGAATGAATGAATGAATGAATGAATGAATGAATGAATGAATGGATGGATGGATGGATGGATGGATGGATGGATGGATGGATGGATGGATGGATGGATGGATGGATGGATGGATGGATGGATGGATGGATGGATGGATGGATGGATGGATGGATGGATGGATGGATGGATGGATGGATGGATGGATGGATGGATGGATGGATGGATGGATGGATGGTTGGATGGATAGGTGGATGGATTTACTGATGGATGGATGGGTGGAGGGGTTTACTGATTGATGGATGGATGGATGGATGGATGGATGGATGGATGTATGGATGGATGGATGGATGGATGGATGGATGGATGGATGGATGGATGGATGGATGGATGTATGTATGGATGGATGGATGGATGGATGGATGGATGGATGGATGGATGGATGGATGGATGGATGGATGGATGGATGGATGGATGGATGGATGGATGGATGGATGGATGGATGGATGGATGGATGGATGGATGGATGGATGAATGAATGAATGAATGAATGAATGAATGAATGAATGAATGAATGAATGAATGAATGAATGAATGAATGAATGAATGAATGAATGAATGAATGAATGAATGAATGAATGAATGAATGAATGAATATTTATAAGTACACTTCATGTTATGTCAACAAGTTATGCTTGTCTATTGCACATGCTTTCGTGCAAGAAATTACAGACTACGGCCAGGAAAATAATTAATGCATAATGAATAATAATAATAATAGTAATAATAATAATATTAATTAATTAATTGTTAAGACCCAGAGATCTATAATGAAACTTATTACGAACAGATGAGTGGTTTGCTAAACCTTTTAATCGGGCCCTCATGAGGCCGCTTCTGTTTTGCATCCGAACGACCTGCGTGAAGATCGGCAATTTTCCCACGTATTCCTCCAACTTTTCTTTCAAAAAGTCTTTGAAATGTTGAAAAATAAACATAAAACATGAAATAAAAAAAAAACAACACATAAACATTATAAATGTCTCAGAGTTTACAACCAAATTAATGACAAATGAAAAGTAAAAATGTCTGATTTAAAATTAAATTTTAAAATTTACTGGCGAAATTTTAAACCATGCAAAAGTTTTTCTTACAAAACTCCACAAAATGATGAGGGGGGAACTCAGTGCAGGTGACCAATTTCGTCACAAATAATTGTAATTACATAACTACAGCAATTATGCAATTGTGAATTAATAATTGAGTACCAAATTAATAGGTTTGCAGTTTTATTTTGATTCAAGTCAAATGTCTACCATAAATATGCCATGCAATCAAGCAATCAGTTTAAACCGGCCGTCTCTTCGTGCTTCACCGAGACTCTCCCACTACGTGACCTGACCTCGTTACCTACGTTAACGTTGTAATTAGCGGGTCGCGACCTCTCACCTCTTTCGCTGGCATCGTCGACAAGAATGATCTCTTTGACGAGATGCCTGGGCGTCCTGTTGATGATACTCCACAAAGTTCTGATGAGGGTCGACCAGGCTTCATTGTGGAAAACAATGACGATGCTGGCATCGGGCAAAGTCGTGGAATACTGCTTCGTTTGGCACCTGATAATTTTCAAGACTCCTTGGCCTCAGAATCAATCAATCAGTCAATCAATCAATCAATCAAACTATCAATCAATCAATCAACCAGCCAGCCAGCCAATCAAATTGGCTTAAAACCGACCGATTTTCATCATTTAACATTGAAATCATTGACCATTGATAGCGACTTCCACTGTTAATACTTCAGGAGAACAATTATTGGGACACGAGCCACATTATCTGCATCATCTTTCGCGTCCTCTTGATTATTTTAACGAGCTCGATTTAAGATATCAAAGTCCCGTCGTCCCCGCGCGATAACCGATAATTCCGGAGCCGAAAGATAAGATCGGCGACAGACCTGTAAGATCTGTAATCGGGAAGAGATCTGTTTACGGACATGAGATCGCTGGCCAACAAATTGAACTGGTTGATCTTAAAGAGGGACTCTGCCTCTGCAGCCTTTTCCGGAGGAATGACGACGGCGTGACCCATCTCCCCGTGCCCGGGTTGAGCAAAAACTTCGGGAGGTTTGAATTTTAAATCGATAATCCATCTTAATTTAAGAACTTAAATCGATTAATTTGAGAACTTAAATCAATTAATTTGAGGCCTAAAACCTCTCTAAATCAACATGCAATTTTTAATTTATTCATTGGCTGGTTCAGAATAGCAACAATACATTACTGAGTCATGCAATGACGATAGTTTTAAGAAATCCTTCTAGTTTAACAATCAATAACGGTCCAAAATAATCTATCTTATGATACTTTTATTTTTCATTTTTTGGTCCAAATCTGTAAAAATTAAACACGATTTAAAAACTAACTGTAGGAATATATATCACTGATGAAGTTTTTGATAAAACCCAGCTTTGTGAGTGAAGGAGTTACAAAAACTGTTGGAAGTTTAGTGACCTGTCAGAATATAAATCACTTCAATAAACAAAAATATTTGAATATTGATTTTAATGTCAAATGGCAAAGGCAATTGATAAATTGATATTGTGCTCCTTTCATTACCACATTGACATTGAAATGTCAGAAATTCTTTAAACTGCAGCAACCCTAATAAATTCTATGAAATCTGTCCCTAATAAAAGTTGAATTTATAAACATTTGTAAAGATGTTTGGATTTTGTTGAAATTTTAACAGCCTCTGAAATATTGTAAAAAATTACTCAAATTCCATCATTTTTCCAGTAATTCAAAAAATATTTTCTCACTCCTGCCGAGGGACACGGTGCCTTGTTACTGCAGTCGATAAAGTACATCATGAGGAAAACGTAGATGAAGAACCATACAAGTGAGGTAATCAAAACCAATCTATAATGCTGAAGTCTTTTACGAGTCAATGAAAAGCTTAAATTTCTAACAGGCCACATTTTTTAATTTTTTATGACCGAAATTGTGTTGAGTCCTAGTCCGATCTGACTTTCAACGATTTAAAAACCCCGGTGTCTAAGAAACCCGACAAGTTATATTTACATAAATTTAAAAACTCTTTCATAACTAAGCATAAATAAATTTCGTTACGTAGAGGCCTTCAATACGTTCCCAAGAAACAAGTAGAGCTATCGGATCACATTACGATATATCGTGGCAAACATAGATTTGTGTTAAAGCAGAAAACGCCTTGGAATTAGGTCATAAGTTATTTTTTTTAAACACCCTTAAAATTTAACGATAATTGTTTTTATTTAATTTTATTAGCAAAATACCTCAAAGACCCACTTAAAATTGTCAAGTACTATATTTTACGTTTAAATATAGCTTTTAATAGCTTCTGTCGTCTGCATTTAACTTGTTATATGTTTAATAGATTTTAGTAAATGTTAGGCTACTTGCTACATATTGAATTATTAAGTTTAATTATATTCGCAAGTTTTTAAGCGTTTAAATCTCGAGAAAGAAAGTTTTAAAGTTCTTCGGGTGACATTTCTATTTTGTTGTCGAAATTATTTGTAATTTATTAAGCCTCAATTAAATTACTTTAGAATTTGATTGTTAACTTGGATCGATGCTTTCAAAGCAATAAACTCCTTCGCGAGAAATATTATTATTGTTGTTGACCCTTTGAAAAAGTATTTGCAATTGACTTAAGTACTTCCACTTCTTAATGCATCGAGCCGATACTACCTAATTGATAAGACTTGTCTATCCTCAGGTAATATCATAACGATGACATGTCCCCACCTGAACTCAGTGCAAAGGGGTGTAATATAAGGCCACTGAAATTATTTAAATCAAAATATAGAAACGGCAAAGGCTCTATGGCAAGCCACTCACACTTTCTGCAAATGTTATTAAGTCATCACTTGTTAATAAATGTGATTCTATTTCATTGTGCAATCGGTTTAAATGAATCTTCAACTCCGAAACCAAATGACTCAAAAAGGCTCCCTCCAAGCCGTTTTGACGTAAATCGAAAAAATAACGTTTCGATAGTTAATAATTTTAAACAAAATGTGGCGGAATTTCACTTGGAACATTTTAAGATTGGATTCTTGGCTCCCTGGAATGCTGCCTTTGAAGAATTCAGTGCCCTCACCAGCGCAAGCGCCATAAGTGTGGCCATCGAGAAGATTCATGCCGATCCTATTCTTGGGAAGATGATGAGGTTTAGGTGAGAAATGTATTATTTATAACCGTGCCGTGTTATTATTATTGTTGTGGTTATCTGAACGATAAGGTCCACAAACAGATATCGATAAAACAATCTGTGGACTTATTTATTATTTATAGATAAGAATCTGTAGCTAAACGCATTTTATAAATATGTTAAAGCAAGATGTTTTACCATCGAAAAATTGAACAGTAACTTTGAAATATTATTACATTTTATGAAATGTGAATTGAAATGAAAATATTATCTTATTCCAAAAGAATGCCAGAGCTAGAAATCAAGTAGCATTGTAGTTTATTGTTATATATTATATTATATATTATATTATATTATATTATATTATATTATATTATATTATATTATATTATATTATATTATATTATATTATATTATATTATATTATATTATATTATATTATATTATATTATATTAAATTATATTATATTATATTATATTATATTATATTATATTATATTATATTATATTATATTATATTATATTATATTATATTATATTATATTATATTATATTATATTATATTATATTATATAGTATATTATTCAGATCAAGAGATATAAAAATAGAAACAAAACAACATTACCGAAACGATAGATCTTCAAGAAGTGACCTTGATCTTGAACTTTGACATTGGCAGCGTTGTGACCTTGGATTCGGGGTGCAGCAGTAAAATAGCTGTTGGTAACATTTTGAAGTTAATGTCTCGGGAAAAAATCGACGCATTCATTGGACCACCCTGTTCGATTGGTTAGTGACGTCACGATGTCGATGATGATGATGATGATGATGATGACTTTGACGATAATTATGGACATTTTTTATAAATTTGAAAGTTATTAACTAATTACTAATAATTATTAATTATTAACTATGATTGTTTGAGAGCGTTGCCTTTAAAATTTAAAAACAGATTTAAATTTATCATATTACAATAATAATGTAATAAATGGCATATTATATAAAATATAATTAATATAAAAATATATTTGTTAGGCAACTTGATCTGTGATATTCAACGTGACCTTGATAATTGCCAAATATTTCCTAAGCCTGCAAACCAGCTGCTGAACTGGCCTCATTTTGGAACAAGCCAATCATATCCTGGGTAGCAACCGACCCAGATTTCAACGACAAATCAATCTTCACCACTTTAGGGAGAACGCTCGGACCCTTCAGCAAGATGGCAGCCTTTATGGTCGAGGTGTTACGGTATTATGGATGGAACAGAACCTCCTTGGTATCGTCCAACAATTATTTGTGGTGGGATGCTGGAAAGGCAATAATAAAGGTGGATTTATTTGATCATAATATGTTTTTAAATCGGCTTTTTATTTATTTGTTTATTTGTTTATTTATTTATCTATTTATTTATTTATTTATTTATTTGTTTGATTATTTACTTATAATTTTGTGGAATGGATTGTGTTTTTCGAGGTATTTCAAGAAAATCGCATCACCATTGCCTATTCAAGCGAAGTTTACAGATATCCATCTGAATCTCATTTGAGGAAAATCCTTCTCAGGGTTAAAGAGGAGAGCAGAAGTATGAGCATTTGTTATTCAAAAATTATTATTATTATATAAATAAAATAATTATAAATAATTACAATAACAATTAAAATCAACACCAGTCGTGATTCTGGCCCTACCGAAAGAGGACAGACGTAGGTTGCTACTGTTGGCTCACTCGATGGGCATGACAACAGGTGAGTTTGTCTTCGTCACGATGGATTCGTTGCCGGAGGAAAACCTGTTCAACGCCGACGAAGCCTGGCAGGGAGGAGACGACAAGGACGGAGAATCCAGGGAAGCTTTTGAAGCCGTTCTCCACGTTAGCGAGGATTTCCAGATGGATTTAAGGAAGTGGTTTTAATGAATTTAATTAATTAAGGAATTGATTGTTTGTGATGAATTTGTGTTTGTGTTTTAGAAGTTTATGGCAATAATTGATGATATTATTTTTAATGTAACAATTAATGTCGGTTGGAACAAACTTCCTGAAAATGTATCCTTGAACGTATGACTTATGGTCAAGCAGGTACGAAACTGCTTGATTTACTTTAGCATTAGTTGGTCGCAATTCCTTTGAACCAGGTTATCATTATTTTTTTTTGTTTATGAGTTTATTGAACAAACAATTATGTACACAAACGAAACAAATGAAACTTAAAATACAAAATAAACTCATAGGGTCAGTCTTAAGGAAGCGCAAGCTTCCGCTAAACAGACTGGCCCTGGAAATCATAATATATATAATACAACCATTTCAGAGTCATTATTGTAAATAATTGTTAAATAAAATAGAATAAAATATGAATTCATTTAAAATCAGATCACCTTAGCCTCACTTTCGAGCAAAGAGGTCATTGAGTTCAGAAAGGAGGTTGCACGGAGAATGCTTTTGCCACCCTGGTCAACTTACATCAGTGGAAGCATTGAAGTGAATTGCTGGAGTGAAACTGTTCATTTAAGAAAAACAATTATTAGTTATTATTATTATTGTTATTATTATTAATTACAACTAATTATAACTAAAAAGATATAATTGGAAATTATATTTTATAAATTATAAATTATATTATATAAAAAAAATTGATAATTGAAAAAATAATAACTTACTAGTCTCTCATTTCAAGTAGCATCTCCGCCTGTCTATCTGTCTTGTATCTGTCTATCTGTCTATCCTCACATGTATCTTCATGTCAGTCATATCTGTCTATCTGTCTTGTATCTGTCTATCTGTCTATCCTCACATGTATCTTCATGTCAGTCATATCTGTCTATCTGTCTGTTATCTGTCTATCTGTCTATCCTCACATGTATCTTCATGTCAGTCATATCTGTCTATCTGTCTGTTATCTGTCTATCTGTCTATCTTCACATGTATCTTCATGTCAGTCATATCTGTCTATCTGTCTGTTATCTGTCTATCTGTCTATCTTCACATGTATCTTCATGTCAGTCATACCATGCCATCGACTTCCCAAACAGTGATTTCAAATTCCTCGTTTCCAGGAATCTCTTTTGGATTTCCAGCTTCTTAAGCGCTGATTTAAAACTTCCGACGATTTTCAATCACATTCAGAATGCTGGCTTTCAGATGAGAAACTATTCAAATGGTGACAAATATGCCGCCTTCCTTCACGATGCCGTTTTGTTGTATGCCGTGGCAATCGCCGAAACCCTTAACAATGGCTCTGACGTAAGGAGTGGATTGGACATTGCCAGAGGAATGAGAGGAAAGTCTTTCAAAGGTAAAAGTATTAATTAATTTATTTATTTAAAAAAAAGATGTTGGTAATTTATAAATAACAAAATAATAATAATAATAACAATAATAATAATAATAATAATAATATGTCATTTATATAGCGCCGTGCGCGTGAGCTACAGTGGCGCTGAATTATGGAAGTTATGGAGAAATTATATAAAATACAATCTTTAAGAAATAACTACAAATTTATCAATTAAACTAATCCACATCTGGCACGATTAACCTGTTTTAACATTTTAAAAGAAACACACAAAAATAACAATATTCAGAATTCTCAATGTATAGCACATCGCTGCATAATTGTAAGTCGTTTCTGTGATGTAAACTTTGTTACGTGACCATCGCATTCCCTGCCTCAATGTGTACAACCACAAAGGAGCCTCATTTCGTAACTCATTCGTGTCTCCATCTCCTTTCAAGGCATGTCCGGCCAGGTGGTCTTGGACTCCAATGGTGACCGAGAACCCGACTACTGGCTGATGGACATGGCCTCCAACGGAACTTTCGCTAAAATTGCAGAAATCCTCAACTTCGACTCTGGTGTCAGAGTAACTTAAGTCTTGCTTCTCTGAAACGTTTACAGTAGAATTAGAATTGGAATTTAATTAATTAATTTATTTATTTATTAATTTATTCAATGATTTGACCTCTAAATTATGCCGGTCTAGGGGTCGTGGTGTTGGTAGACGAATAAATAAATTTCACATTCATTAATCTTTCACACGTGCTTTTAAAATTCAAAAAATATCTTCAAGTAATGGCCTAAGTGGATTCTGAAATGGCAATTAATTGAAACTTCTTAACAGGTTTTCAGGAAAACCCAGGTAGAACCGCGTTGGCCCGGGGGGAAAACCGGGAGAGCGTTTGCACCCAGGGATGTGCCGGTGTGCGGGTTTAGAAATGAATTCTGCCAACGTGAATTTCGTCAGGACTTTCATTTGCTAAACAAGCAATTTAAATTATTAATATTAAAAATGTTAAAAATTTTCAGTCAACGACGGAACGATAGCGGCCATATTTTTCGTCTGCTTGATTATTTGTTTCGGGGTGACCGTCAGTGGAATCTTGATTCAGAGGTGTTTATTGTTTACAAAGAAATTGTAGATTAGAAATTTTATTGATTAGAGATGCACTTCAAATAAATCTATTTAAAGTAGAAAATCTCGTTAAAATAATAAAATTAATTTAAATATTTGTTATAAATCATAAATATCGAATAATTTCTTTATTAATTTTTTTCTCTGCCAAAAAAAAATCAGGAAAATAAAATTCGAGAGCGATTTACTTGTGAATTCTTGGAAAATCAACTGGGATGAGGTCGATCAAGTGCAATGCGGGGCAATGAAGGACGGTAGTACGGTGTGTCCCTGGTTGTAATTCGTCCATTTTTATTCATTTTAATAACAATTAATAATTTGTTTTATTATTATTCTAAATAATATGCATTTATTCTTTAATTTATTATTATTCTTTATTTATTATTATTTTTATTATAATAATCAGCCAACCCTGGGCAGTGTCAACGAGGCACTTAAGCAGAAGAAGCAGCACGTGACCGACAAGAAAGGTCATTCCGGTGCAACGTCTAAAACAAAGGGAAACAAAGACGAAGGGAAGACCTCATCATGTCAATTTTCAAACAAGGCTTTCCACGGAGATGGAGGTTCCTCTCGTTCGAGGTTGAATTATTGAAATATTTGTCAATCTATTTTGAATGATTAAAATATTTGTCAATCTATTTTGAATGATTGAAATATTTGTCAATCTATTTTGAATGATTAAAATATTTGTCAATCTATTTTGAATGATTAAAATATTTGTCAATCTATTTTGAATTATTGAAATATTTGTCAATCTATTTTGAATGATTAAAATATTTGTCAATCTATTTTGAATTATTGAAATATTTGTCAATCTATTTTGAATGATTAAAATATTTGTCAATCTATTTTGAATGATTGAAGCATTTATCAATCTATTTTTCCACTTTAACCACCACTTCATGAATAAGAAAACATAATTGTATATGTTTTAAGATAGAGGTCGTGTTTATAGCGCAATCTAGCGATTAGATTGCATTAGTACTTCTGTGACAAATGTCTAGATTGAAAGATTACTCATGGAAATATGAACTTATAAACTCATAAACTTAGGGACTTATATGAACTTGCGAACCTTATGTCAATCAAACTTCATTTGATTTGATTTTATTGTTTTCTTGGTATCAATATAATACAAATAACAATATAAGAACCGCGAGTAAATGATACCAAAGGATGCCCGAAGGGAACAATGTTCCCGCTAGATGAGCAACCTATTCACAAAAAAAAACAAGTTAAGATTTCATGGCTATTGTACATTAAAGTTCATTTTAGCGGCTTATGAGAGTCTGAAGTAATATTTTGATGTTTATGCGAATCGATTTCAAAATAAAATATTCAGTCAGACAATCCTAAGACAATCCGCCATTGATCCTTTCAGATCGTTGGCAAGTATAGGAACGGGAGTTGGCCAGTTGTTCTCCAAAGTTGGTCTCTACAAAGGAGTTCTTGTGGCCATTAAGAAGTTGAAAAAGGAACACGTTCAAATTACAAGACAAGTTCTGCTGGAATTGAGTCAAGTGAGTGAAATCAAACAAATTGATTAATTGGAACATTACCCAAAATATGGATTATCAATCGTAGACGATACTAACCAATTAATACTAACTTGTCATTGCTACAATATAAATACAAAGCTATCGTAATATACTATATAAGTATCGTAATACTATAGATATCGCAATACCAAGAAATGGCAATAAATACTATGAATACTATAATACTAATACCGTAAACAAAGAGTTATCACGATACGAGGATGTCGTAATGCAATGATACAAATATACCTTCCCACAATCTGCAGATAAAAAACATCGCACACGAGAATTTAAACATCTTTGCCGGAGCTTGCATCCAACCTCCGGATATTGCCGTCTTCTGGCACTACTGCAGCAAAGGAAGTCTCAACGTTAGTTCGGTTTGCAACGCCGCCACCACCACTACCACTACCACTACCACCACCACCACCACCGCCACCACTACTACCAACAACAATGACAACAGGACGTCCTGGAGAACGAATCGATAAAACTGGACAACACCTTCCGTCTGAGTTTCATGCTCGACATGAGCAAAGGTCTCCATTATCTCCACTCGACGCACATCGGTTCCCATGGCAACCTCAAGAGTTCCAACTGCCTCGTGGACTCGAGATGGGCCATCAGGGTTTGTTGATGATGATGACGACGACGATGATGACGAATGTGACGATGACGACGACGATGATGATGATGATGATGATGACAACGACGATAGGTATCATAGCTATCATCACCACTGTGGTAATTCTGGCTTTTTCTGCCGGGGGTCACTTTTCCCAAGCTGCCAGTAATGATGATGTATAATAAGATGAATAGTGATACGTTATTATGTAGACATTATCATAACACATTATTATTACATAATTATATAACTAATTATTAATTATTATTTAGATTTATCTCGTTTTTAAATTAATTCTCAGATAACAGACTACGGTCTCCCGAGTTTTTTGTCAGGTCAGAATCACCACGAGACCGAGAACGAGATGTATAAAAGTGAACGACTCCAAACTTTATTTACTTCTGTTATTCTTTCTTAATTTATTCCTTTTTATTTATAAATTTGTTTCTTTAAATTAACAAAATAGATAAAAGGATGTATTGAAAGACAAGTGAATGTAATGGATGTGTTATCCTCTATATCACTGATAACAATGCAGATGTTTGATATGTCAATTTCTTGATAAGTGAGAAAAATAAATAAATATAATTAAAATCTAATATTTATAAAAATAAATATTCATAAGCATTTGTACATTGGTACTCTAAATATTTTCAGAGAAATTTTTGACAGATACTGAAATAAATAAATAATAAAATAACCAAATACTTATAAATATTCATGAGCATTTATAATATATTCGAAATATTTTCAGAGAAATTGTGGACAGCTCCTGAAATCTTAAGGGAAAATTTCCCGCCTTTGAACGGAACTCAAAAAGGTGACGTTTACAGTTGTTCCATCATCTACTTCGAGATTCTGACCAGAGAGGAACCTTTCAACTTTGACCTTACGACCCCTAGAGGTTAGTGTCATAACCCAATTTATTTTTACTATTTATTATATTTTAACTATGTATTAATATATTTATTTAATAATTGATGTTAGCTGTCATCATCATCATCATCACTATCAGCAGCAGCATCGTCATCATCATCGCATGTTAATAGACGTCATCTGTCGAATTCGAAACGGAGAGAGCATTCCCTTCCGGCCATGTCTTCCCGAGTCATGTGACTTGGGGCGGAGTCTGCTGGAGCTCATCCAATCAATGTGGAGCGAAGCCCCGGATTCCAGGCCATCCTTCCATGCCATTAAGAGTGCCGTGAGAAAAATAGCCGGTGGAAAGTTAGTTCAATGGGAGGGGCTTCTGTGCTTTTGGAAGTGTCAGTCATGATTGCTTGGATTAACAATTATAGATTATAATTATGTATTATACCACCTTAATGATAATAATAGTTATTATTGAATAGTAAAAGTGTAAATTGAATTTAATTGTTATAATTCAGCGCCCTAATTACGATCCATTAACACCAGCATCAGCATCTTGGACTCCGTGATGTCCATGATGGAAAAGTACGCCCAGAACCTGGAAAAGAGCGTCGAGGAGAGAGCACAGCAACTGATCGAAGAGAAGAAAAAAACAGATGACCTCTTGTATCGACTCCTGCCGAGGTTACTCGGTTGTTACCCTAACCCAAATGCTAACACTAACCCTAACCCAAGTGCTAACACTAACCCTAACCCTAACCCAAGTTCTAACACTAACCCTAACCATAACCCTAACCCAAGTGCTAACGGATTGTGTGACGTTACTACTAGGATCTATCATACGTACGTCCCCTTTTCTTTATCAGGATCGTAGCTGACCAGTTGAAAGCAGGAAAGTTCGTTCAACCGGAAAACTATGACCAGTCAACCGTTTACTTCTCGGACATCGTCGGCTTCACAACCATATCTGCAGACAGCAGTCCCATGCAGGAATGTTCAGTCATGAATTTTAAATACAAATCAATTCGTAACAATTTGTAGCAATTATCTTTTAATTCGCTGTTAATAAATAGCAATATAGAGTCGCTTAAATTATGTTAACGAACTGGATGGCCATGAATAATGTAATTTGCTCATTAACATCTCTCAGATCGTCGACTTCCTAAACGATTTATATTCATGCTTCGACGAGATCATCTCAAAACACGATGTTTACAAGGTGAGGCACCACTTTGGCAAATTATACTAGTTGAGGGATTTGGTCAATGATATCGAGTAATACCTCGACTAATTAATATTCAAGAACATTATCATCTTCCAACTGATAGGTGGAGACTATAGGCGACGCCTACATGGTCGTCAGCGGAGTGCCGAACCGGAACGGAGCAAAGCACTCATCCGAAATTGCCACCGTTTCTCTGGAACTTCTGAGTGCCGTGATGGGATTTAAGATCAGGCACCGCCCTCATCAGCAACTCCAGCTCCGCATTGGTCAGAAGTTTATTAATAATTCATTATTATTAATTAATAGCAGCTCCAATAACTGCAGAATTATGAATTACCATTGGTAATATTCAACAGCTATTAATTATTATTCAGACACAAAATATTTGGTCGACCAATTCGAGTATCGATGGCATAGTTGATTTCACACGACCAGGTATCCATTCTGGACCCGTTGTGGCTGGTGTCGTTGGAAACATCATGCCCAGGTACTGTCTCTTCGGCGATACCGTTACCATGGCAGCCAAGATGGAGTCCACGGGGCAGCGTAAGAAATAATTAAGTACCGCCGAAAGTTATTATAAACATTTAAATTGTTTTTTTATTATTAATTGGATTTCATTAACTTAATCTGAAAATTAAATATCATTGGTGGTAAAATGCCGATCGTCTTAAGAAATCGCCGTTATTAAGTTTACATTATAATTTTGAAATAATAAAAATTCCATACTCTTAAAGTAATTAAAAATAACTATATTAATAATATTTTTATATATTTATTATTATTATTGTTGTTATTATTATTATTATTATCATTATTACGACCACTTAATGTTTACAAATGCAGCTCTGAAAATACACGTGAGCAGGATGGCATACCTATCTCTGGTTGAACACAAAGAGTACCTGATGACCCCCAGAGGGGAGATGAACATCAAGGTGGTCTCCGCCCACAACTAATTTATTCAAACGATTATCATAAACTGGTTGTTTATTAATGTAGTTATTCTAACATACATGAATATTAATTAGGGCAAAGGTTTGCAGACGACTTACTGGCTGACCGGGAAAAAAGGATTCACAGGAACACTGCCATCATTTGACAGGTACCCCAGTGATATGATTTAAATTTCCTTCCATACTTATATTAGGGCACTCCTGTATTGATTTCATAAATATGAAATTGTATTTCTTCAACTTTGCACCGTCATAGACATCAACGCAAAGGCTTTGACTTGTATGAGTTGCTTTAGAAGTCTGGGATTGACTGAACAATCATCAATCATGAAGACAAATTACTTTTCCACAGCAAAAATAATTCATGTTGATACTTATAATAAGTTCCAACATAGTAGGAAAAGCCAGGCGGGGGTAGCGTCCCCAAAGAAACGGCAACTGTGGTGTCGTGTTTGCAACCCAGCCCGCACTGTTATTCCTCTCCTCCAAATAAATCAGATCGTTGGAGATTTATCTTCGTGTCCTACCACGAAACCCAAGACACTCTAAACATCAACTGATGTTACAAACAGGAGCCAAGGAAGCGAGGATCCACCTCAGGCACTCCATCCACCCTCCCGGAACGACCTCGGATCACCCGCCACTCCAGTCAACGATGGCGAAAACGGACTGGCTTCGCGAGACAGCGCACAGTTCGAAAAACAATCCCAGCCTGACAACATGCCCAGGGTCGCTTAAGTAACTCTTGTCAGACAATAGATGCCACATGACAATTAAGTAATACCCTAATCTAAGAGACGACAAACCTTCTTATAAAGTAAATAATGATATATGAGACATTGTTGATCTTTCTCACGACAGATCACTCACTTCAGCTGAAAGAACATAAACTAGTTTTCTGTTAAGAATTTAGCAGTGGATCCCATGACAAGCACAATGGAGATTACCAGGCATTGGGTTAAAGACTCTCATGTTTTCAATTCAAATTATCATTATCACAACTGGACACGAGGTAAATTCATTAGAAGGAAAATTTAAAAAAACATATAAGTTAATATAAGTTAGTAGCACGACCAACATAGTTTATTTTCCCATGAAAAAGATAAAATCAGAGAAATAAGTCTTTACAAAACGTGGAATACTGAGGCTGTAAACAAACGTGTTCTGGCATGATTGAGATGTGACTGTCTCGCGTCGTCATGTCCGACGGCAAAAGTCGAATGTCAAGGGACGTCGCGATGTAAATATCTCTAGAATTGGTGGCGCGTTCTCGGTAGACGACAATAAATTAAAGAGCCGAAAACGTCGAGAACCGCACTCGGGCCTTCGCAAAAACAAAATGGACGAAAGGGGCGGGAGGGGCGGGAGGCCGCGACGCCCCCTCGATACGAGACTCGCGAGAAACAATGGGCCCCCTGTAAAATAACTCGATTAGGGTGCGAAATGACATCAACTCGTCTGCTTCCTAGGGCGTTTCAGGGCGCCAAAAGTTCCGACGGACGGGTGGCCCCCGTCACATGTCGAGCAGGTAGTCGTCGTCGTGGTCACGGTTGATGGAAAGAGTGGGGGTGTTGGATATGGAGCTGTGGGGACTGTTCTCAGCTGTGGAGACATTAAAGAAATATGGACTCGATTTCAAATCATATTAGCTCTTCTTTGTAATCAAAATCATCTGATTTGTAATTATATTAATTAATTATGCTAATTATTAATTACCATAGCTCGGAAAGTTATGAGACTCGTAGCGTTTCAATTGATTGGTTTAAAGCAAATAAGCTCAGAAACAAATCGTTAGTGATGAATCATATCACTTAATAAAAAATAATACTATAAAATTTCATGGATTTAAGTAACATTTGAAAGTTAAAATAATTCCTAAATAATATTTATAATTATTTATAATAATTTATAATATAAACAGTTATAATATTTCACATAATAGAACATAAAGTGATTGTAATATTTCTCAGTTCCACATTTGAAACTCACCAGAATGTTTAGACTTTTTCCTCTTCTTGGATTTTTCTTTTTTCGATCTTTTTGCTGAGAATTCATTAAAATTTTATTATTTTCAAAATCATGGAATGAAAATGTTCTTATTATTTACTAAACAGAATTAATTCCATTATTCCATTAAAAGCCTTTTTAACTTCTGAAGCCAAATCTCAACTAAAAAGCATTTCAAAATAAATTATCTATTTTCTGATTTGTGCAGATGACTGATTATCATTAACTCAATGAATCAATCAATTTATCAATCAAAATTAAAAATTAATCAAGTACACATCATCACAATTAACAACATTTAAAAATATTTAACAATATTCAACAATATTTAATAATCACATTTTTTATCTGGTCTGTAGATGGTGTCACCATCTTCATCGCTGTCATTGGTATCATGATCACTTTCCTTTTTTAAGCACTGGTTACCAGAGGATGCTATTCTGTAAAATTTTGGTAAGATATTTATTTGGCCATAATCAAAAACTTATACAAAATAAGACTAAATAAACAATATGATATTTAGCATGAAATTAATCATTCTAATATTTTTTAGGAACTGACTTAATGAAATAGAAAAAGATCAAATATAATATTAATAATTAAATAATTTCAAAGCATGGAAAACCTCCTGGAAGCGATCCTTGAGCTGATCCTTCCCATGCCCATGCATTTCTCAAGGTGGGGTGCAAACCTCGATGCTGCCAGGTTTCTATGGCAGTTTGGACAAGAGCATTCTATCTGCTTCTTGTTAGATGGAGACTGGCCAAACACATCCAGACCTTTTTTGTTGACAATTTCTGAATAATGACCAAAAAAAATCAGCATTAATTCAAGTGCAAGTACAGTTTTCATATGGGAAGCCTTTCTGATGAGGTTTTGATGCAATTTCTGATTTGCAATAGTAGACTTACGAAATTGCTTCAGAGATCTGTAAGGAAAAAATATGGGAGAAGTTCAACAACATGCATTACAACTAATTGATCTAATGTAGGAGAATACTCAACAAATCACTCTGCAAATGGTATGTAACATTCTGGACATATTAGAACTAAATTTTATTGAAGCAGCTACGTCTAATACTGATAATTAGATTTTCAACTGTGTTGATAAATTGCAAAAATGAAATACTGAGCACAAAATAGAAATGCCATGACTCACAATACATATTTATAAGATTCCTTAAAATTATACATAAATTCAATGGCCAGAGAAGTTAGACTGACTCTGCGTCGGATTCGTCGAGAAAAAAGAAACCTTTCTTGCAGGAACGATGAATTTCAAAACACAGTCCACATGTTACTTCATCTATTAGCTCCATCATGTACTCGTCTAAAACGTTCTCCTTAAGATATGAAAACAAATAAAGGTTTAAAAGATAACTTAAACTACAAATTCCAAAACTTCAGTATCTTTTCAAACCTTCACATCCTCCAATTTCAGTGTTTTGGTGGCCGAACCCATCATGTCATTCGCGTAACGTGCGCTGCTTCAAAGTCTTAAAAATTAAGCAGGCGATAAAAGAAAACTTTCCCAATTTATTGAGGCCTTCATAAACTAGCTGACAATCACACAAAATAGAAACGCCACCGGGTTTCGCCGACTACCTTTTCAATTCGCTAATGCTTAGAGATGCGCGTGACCAGCAAAATAACAGCGCCCTTCCCTTTTTTTCATATCAAACGCATTCGCAAGTGAAGTATTCATTTATTTATAAATTCTGAAATTGCTTCCAATCCACGAACCATTCCAGGTGGACCCCGGAACCCACCGGAACCTCGGACAAAGCAACTCCACCGAACACAAGCTCCCAAGCGAAGGAAAAACACTCATAATCGAAACATTTTAATTTGAAAACAAACGTAATAAGAAGCATTTAAATCATAAAGTCTAAAGTTTAAAGACTAAGTCAACAATTCATTGCATTTTGTTCAGATATTTTTCAGTCAGCCTCCTCGAGAAGTTTGGAGTTTTGGGGTCAGTGAGTGGCTTGTAACTGGGTTCAACAGAAACAGGTTTGAAATTTCGTACTGGGTGTGCCTTATGCACTGCCTGCTCTCTCAACTTCTTCACTTCTTCTGCTTCCTCTTCGATCCTTCTAAGTTCTCTTTGAGCACGGAACTCATTTGCCTCCGTCTGCTTGTCTTGCAGATATTTTTCCATATCCTTCCATGCTGCCACTCTTCTCTCTGTGTGCAGAGGAAGGTGCATATCCTTTTCATCAATAGTTATGTCATGGCCTCTGGAACTTGGCTTTTCGGGCACAAACGGTTCCATCTCGAGGACCGTTGCACGGCGAGCTTTAAACTTTGCATTCTCTTTCTCCTGTTTTCGTTCCTCTGCAAGTTTCTTTTGCCACTTCTCATGCTGGGCACTAACTCTTTTTTCAATTTCCAAGTCAAAGGGCTCAGGAACAGTTATAGGTCTGGATTTTTTGGCTGGTAGGACTGGATCGAAGTAAGGCAGAGGCTGAGCAAAAAACTCTCTTGCTTCCTTTTCTGCTTCTAAAACCTTCTTGATTTTTTCTTCCTTCTTTTGGAACATCTCCTTGTCTCTCGATTCAAACGAGAATGGAACGGGCTCAACCTTCCGGCGCTCCAGATGAGGCTTGAAAGGTGAAGTGCTTGCAGGAAGGGGGCATATCTTCGGCACCCCAGTCATGAATGAGTCACGTTTCAATTCAGTATTCTTGGAGGCATGCAGCTTTGAAAAAGCTGGTGATTGGGGAATAGTGAGGGGAATTTGTTTGCGAGGTTTGAGGCCAACAGGACCTTCAAGAATTTTGTGATTGAGAGGTTTAGCATGAAAGTTACCATCATTTGAATTTTCATTTTGAAAGGCCATAACATCCATGAAATTTGATGGCTTCTCTGTCTCTTTACGTGGCTTTGTACGAAATCTAACTGGGGTTTTAGTATTAAACTTGGCACACCTCTCTGCGAATGTCTCAACTTTATCCCCAGACTTATTTTCCTTGGAGGGTTCCTTACCATGAAATACAAATGGTTCTGGCCTTGTCCTTCCTGGATTAAAGTTGAAATCCTGCTGGCTTCTGAGAGTTTTTGCAAAATCAAAAGGCTCAGCTGACTGATTGTTTGAATCGATCTCCTTCACACGACTGTCTGTTGCAAAATTAAAACTTATTGGTCTTGTAAGGCCCTTTCTGGTAGGAGCTGTCGAACCTTGCTTGTCCAGAGAGTTTCGGCGCTCTTTGGCAACCAACAACCTTTTCTTGGCTAAATTCGCCTTGACTTCTTTAATGCGTTGCAGTTCTCTCTCTTCTGCAGTCAAATGGTTTTGTCTTTGAAATTTCGGTTGTCGTTTCATAAGTGCAGGAGTCTTTGGAATTGTGAGAGCAGGTCTATTTTAAAAAGTAGCGATTTAGAATGTTCATCTTATATATTTTATCTTTTAAAATAGCTAGTATATTTATATACTTGTATATTTATCACATTTTAAACTCACACCTTTTTCTTTTCCTATCTTGAGCACGATTATCCGTAGCAACTGACAAATTATCATCGGTAAAATCAAGTGAAGAATCCATACTTTCATCGATCTTTACAATTCGAATTGCCGATCGAAACGAATTTCAAACTAGAGACGGCGGCCAATTAGAAAACAAATATCCTCTAAAATCGTGCAAAAGCGCATTTTAAACTTTTAAATCAATTAAAAATCAAAAACAACTTATCAATAAAATATTATGAACTAACTCTGTAGATAATATTTTTAAAGATTGATCAAGCTAAATGAATCGTTAAATGAGGTTAAAGAAACGCCCGAAAAATATCGCCCAACGAGCTTTTGATCAAGTCGAGACATTGAACTCCCAATCAGTTTTCGATATTGTTAACGCAAACGGCCCTTACCCCGAAGGACTCAGTACTTAAAAATAATGGCGCCACCGAGCACCAAATATAGATTTCCAAAACAGGGGAACCGAACAATACTTAACCAACACAAAAACGCAATAAACTTTATGATCTCTTGCCTAAAACGACACCGTTATTATACCACGATTTCAGACATAAGACACATGAAAGTTTAATTGCACCAAGTTGAAAACATATGCCCCAGAAACCAGAGCAATGAACTTATTCTATCCATAATTTCGTTATCAGGAAGGTAATATTTCACAATGAATGATTATCTTTTACATAGAAGAGCTTCCACTGCCTTTAAGCTTTTTTTCCTATAAAAAAATTGTTCTTTAAAAAGTCAATAAAACGAGTTTATTTACATCTCACACAATAAAAACCTCAGCAACCCACATCAAAAAATGGGTTCTCAAAGGCCATGTTGCTGTCACCCGTCTCCAATCTCGATTTCTTCTTCTTTGGCTTTGCAGCCTTCTCTGCAATAGCTGATGACGACAAAAAAAGATAGTCAGCCTAACGTTGTATTGCATCAGAATACAAAAATGATACAAATTGTTTTAAGGTCAAGAAAAATTTCACCCTCAGGTGCTTCCAGGTCAGTCTCTTCCCTCATTCTCTTATGGAAATAATCTGATGATTCACCTGAGACCCTCCTCTCCAGGTTTGACAGTGCGAGCCTAAAAGGAAGACAACTTGTCATACCGAGACAAAGAATAAATGAAATAATCTTGATAAGTGTGGAAAATAAACAAGGTCACAAAAAAGTATTTAACCCAGTGTATTCACAATTTGTAAAAATAAGCATAATAATATTAATTATAATAATAATGATAAAAAATATTACAAGCATTAAAAATAAAATTAAAGAATAAAAATTAATAAATTAAAATACCTCGGACTGAAGGACCCTATGGCGGCCTTTATTTTCCTACCAGCTTCATGGAACATTCCACCAGCCCCGTCGCTGGAATCCCCGTCCACATTCAGAATGTCATGGTCAACCAACTTGACTTTTGGCTCAGTCATTTCCATTTGGGAGGCCTTGGAAGACATTGAAGACATTATGGTATGTGCATAGTTTGTACGGTATTTTGATGATATTATATCGAAATAATTAAAACTGAATATTATTACTGAAGTTTAATGTTTTAATGTAATGTTTTTAATGTAAGTTAAATAATAACAAATCTATTTATAAATTAATTATTCATTCATTTATTTAGAGTTCTGGCAAAATTCCCAGTCTGCAGAATCAGAGAAGAGAAAGAAAGAAAGAAAGAAAGAAAGAAAGAAAGAAAGAAAGAAAGAAAGAAAGAAAGAAAGAAAGAAAGAAAGAAAGAAAGAAAGAAAGAAAGAAAGAATTTAACCGCCTCTGATCTTGAAAACCCAACGAAGGTAGGGTCAGAAATGGAGGACAGGCTGCTGTCAAAGATGGCGCTGTTGTCAAATACGATGCTCCTCGTGTTTGTTGCTGTTGTTGCGTTCCGACCAGGAATCATCACCGATAATCTGTCTCTTATCCTTGGCACATATTGGCTGAAGCGATATTTGATGTAATATAAATAATTATAAAAGTAATAATATTAAATGTGATAATATAATACATATGAATAATATTTCAATCATATTAAATTTAATATCTCGTTAAATGTTAGAAGTGAAACAATAATATAACAAAAAATTGTTATGCACTGATGATTAGATAGTGATAGTGCTCTTATACCTGAAATCATTATTGCCAAATAATAAAATAAGAAGCAATTATAAAAGATATTGAATAGATTATAATAAATTCATCATAACAAAGCAATTGAAATAAAAACAATTATGAAATAATTGAAGCTTCTATGTATATGGATACCTTCTAATCTTGTGTCTCATGTTGAATGACAGAGCACCAATAATGAAGGCAATGATAATGATGAAGAAGAGACTCAAACCAAGACCTAATCTGCTTTGTGTCTGTTCATCTGAGACAAGCAGCAATAATAATAATAATTATTGTTACTATATTAATATTATAAAGCATAATGATGTAATAATAAATACTGGATGATTTATAACTTGATTAATTAATTAATTTTAAGTAATAATTAAGGCAGCTGCTGGCAGTGAAAATTTATAATTTAATTTATAATTCAATTTATTAAACTTGTCTGAGAATCTGCAGAGGATGAGTAGTTGCTCTTTGATGAGATGAAACTTATTGAACTCAGGCAAATCTTGTTGTCTTTGACTGAAAATGATGGATTAGTTTGTTTGTTTTTATTTATTGGAACTTTTCTATGTTGAAAGAGGCTGAGAAGATATGATGGTTAAGATATTGAATTTAAATCATTAACTTGTTTGGTTAATCGATCGACCAATCAATCGATCGACCAATCAATCAATCAATCAATCAATCAATCAATCAATCAATCAATCAATAAATCAATCAATCAATCAATCAATCAATCAATCAATCAATCAATCAATCAATCAATCAAAGTTTTCAACTTCTGGTAAAATAAGCGACCGAGTTGTATTCCTAGTCCAACCTTTCTCAATCATGTTTCTAAGTTCGTGACCAATTTGGATGCCTTTGCCATCAGACGAGATATCAATCACTGCCACCTGGACTCTGTTGCGTGATATCTTTGAGACGGATACATTCACGAAGTTCATGTGATTCTGCATCAACAAGGACAAGGAGAAGGTCAAGGTTGGGATGATTAAGAAGCTGATGTCATCTGATGGCAATATCCAAAAATAAATCATGCCATTTATTTTTCTTTATAAAAAGCAAAATAAGGAAATTATCCTTCAATATAGGAACTCCCTGCATAGTAAGTTAGTTAGGAACTGGTGTCATCTGTTTAGATCAATAAATTGTTGGTTCGTATTGGTATGTAAAAGGTCACTTAGAAATGTTATTGATATCTTTGTTGCTTGTTTAACTGCTTGCTTGAACAAGAAATAAGAACCAACCACAGAAATTTGTTCCAGCAAGTCTTGTATTTTGTAGTAGAAAACCCTGGCACTGAAGCACGACGAATCGATAGGTGAGGTTAGCAAAACACCTGAGAAAGGATCAAGTATTATACAAATTAAATGCTTTTTAAATTGTAAACATTACTAATTATTTAGTATTAATATTGATAAAATTGATAGAACACCCTGATCAAATAATAATAAAATTAACAATAATGACAAACAATTTCATTTTCATCGTAGGGCTCATCCAACAGCATCAACAATATCTACAAACAGAGGCTGAAATGTATTACACTAAATTATAACCCTCAATTACTACCAAGTGCCATTGCAACTCACTGATTGGTTTAATAATTGGTACTAATTAATAAACAAATTAGTAGAATAATTTAATTTGATATAATCCACCAACCACAGACAGGGCAGCAGTGACCCTCGGGGGTGAACCAATCAGTGCAGGGGAATTTCTCCAGACACGTCTTCCTCCTGCATATGTGCTCCTTTATCTGTTCGATTGAATTCTTACTTGTAATAATAATAGAATAATATTCTATTCCTAATAATTAATTATTCTATTTTTAGCATTTTAATCCTAATAATTAATTAATAATAATTAATCTATTTCTATCGATATAATAATATTTTACTATTCTATTTTCTGAATACGTCGGCCGATCGATACGAAAAGTAAAACGATATTCTATCGGGACCGGACCTTCCCGATGTAGTTGCCGCACTCACAGTCGGAAACTTCATTGCAAGTCTGCCCTGCGATGTCGATGACAGTCGTCGTGGGCCAAAAGAAATGGTCGCTCACGTCGGAGTTCTTTACGAGACTGATGAACGACGGAGTGTTTTGGTACTGGAGAGGAGGAGTTCATTTTTTTAAATGCGTTTTAATTTTGGCACTATTAATAAATTATTAAATAATAATAAATGTCACACAGGTAGAGTAAACTTAATAATAACATTTTTTAATTCAACTGATGACTGAACATTCAAAGATCTGATTAGAAAAACACAAAATTATTTAAGCATATAAGGATCCCTCAAAAACATTTAAATCTATATATCAATCATAAATTGATGATCGATTGGTTAAACGTTCATTAATTAATTAATTAGTTAAACAATCAAGAACAATCAACCCTGTTGAACATCTTTAAGACTCCGACGCTGAGAGCCAGGTTGGACTCCACTTGGACGAGGAGACTCGAGAAAGTGGTGAACACCACCTCGTCCGACTTGCACGGAACCCTCTCCGTGTCGAGCCTGAATCGGGGCGTTTCCAGGCAGTCGACTCCCTCAACTCTCGTGATCTCGCACCAATTCCTCTCGTCAAGCCACCACCCCCTTTCTCTCGCCTTGAAGTGAATCTCTTTCAAAATAGATTTTTTATGGATTGTAGGTTTGAAGTGGATTTTAGATGATTATGTTGAGACTGTTTCTGGAGCCTTAGTGATTGTTTTTTTATATACTTCTTCAAAAATCAGTTTTAATTTTTTTAAATAATTCAACATTATATCAAATAGTTAATTTTCCAATTCAGTTACAATTAGCTAACAAACATAATGTGTGGTGTGGAATTTAAAGAGTCAAATATTCAATTTAATGTTTTATCAGAAGAAATAACCATATGAAATCCAACATTTAAAATGCTACTAACCTCCTCCTACTGCACACAGTGGATCTATGGTATTAGTTTGAATGACACCAATCCCAGAATCATCAAAGAAAATCAACTCTCCATTGAAGGCCAGATGCTGCATTAAAAAGCGATATTGTGTTACTTGATAGAGATATTTACGAGATACTTTTAAATATCTAGATTCCCATAACAAAAATACAATGTTTTTCCATTATGGTCCATTGCATACCATTTACAAAACGAAAGCGGCGCGATTTTACATATGAACCATAATAAATTATCCAACGACTTAAATAGAATCACCATTTCCGTAATGGTAATATTCTGCTGGAGGAAGATGACGGTAGGTGTTGATTCCGGAGAAGGCAGGACAATGGTATCCTTGGAACATGGGACCCTGTTCAAGTTCCAATTGTTGGGGTTGCTCCATTTGCTGTCGTGCACCCATCTCATGATTTTGCTCTTGCTCAAAGCTGGATTAAATTTCACCCGATTAGGAAAACAGACGCCATTAGCAGACGATAAGTAAGAGTAACATTCATTAATAATCCTATTACTTGAGACACTCATAAAATACAAGTTTGAAGAGAGTAATTGTCAATTGAAATACTTTACCAATTATTAAAATAGTGATAAAGTATTTGTTCATCATTATCTAAATTTATCTGTAATACGTCTAGTATATAATTTATCAATATCGGTTGCAGACAAAAAGTATCGTTAATGTCGTCAGATAACAGATAATTAGGGGCGTACATCAAAGTTCTGCTAGGCAGGCAGGAATCAAAGTTCTCTTCGAAAAACCGTTAACTCAACTCAAGCTCTGTTGCTGTATTTTCCTAGAAGACTATCGTCAATATTGATATCTAAGAAATATTTAGCATATTATCCAAAAAATCTAACACTGCAAAAGGGGTTAAAGAGAACCCCTTAGGGGTGTAGAGATAGAGAATCACTTTCCTTCTTCTGAACATTTACGAAATATTTATGTCTGAAACCTTGAAATTTGAAAAGCCGTCACAAAATGTACTATTATAAGAAAACGTTATTATTAATATACTTGACAGATAATTCGGGCGCTATTCCCAAAGTGCATTTTTTAATTCACAATGGATATTCTGAGATTTAAAAGAAAAGTAACGTTGAAATAATTAAATTGATGATTTCATCGGCTAAGATGATAATTATGATATTTAGCCATTTTCTGGAAAAATATTTTCTTTACAACTATCATTAAATGCTTTGAATATATTTTTTTGTAAATTCTTTCAGTATTTCAGAACATACAAGATCTGAAATATTGATAAAATAAAGATTTTTTTTAGTTATTATTAAAAATTTCAACATCCAGGTTGATTTCAGCTAGTTAATTACTCACACCTTTTTCGCAAGTTGTTTAGGATAAATGTAAATAAACCTGGCGGTAACCAGTTTCGTTTGGCGCTATATTCTTTACAAAGTTTTCTTTTACTTAAATTTTTAACATGGCTACGAGAAGTCTAACTGAAGCATTTATTTTGATGCGAAACAATGCATTGCAGAACAAGCATCTATTTTCTGACCACGTAAGCAGCATTTATTTACTAATTTTTCTAAAATTAAATAATAATTTACAATAATGGAAGTGATCCAAGAATAGGTCAGAGAAATGGAACATCCGATTTGAATTTCTTAGCAAAATTATCCTAAAGTAATTTTAAGTTAATTGCATATCCTGAAAATAGATTAACGACGACCAATCTGCATTGGTCACCAGAGATGAGACTGACATAGAGTTGGGAAATTCAGTCATCAAGAATGGATATCTCCTACCACAATGGTGATTATTAAAAGCTTATTCCTTTTAACAAGTTCTTACATTAAATAACAAGTCTTTATTTACATGCTATTGATCTGGTTGTTAAATTTGTTTTTGCACAAGTGTTTGTGTTTCTTTAATTTTATTAGAGTAACACCCTACATTCATCGCATTTCATTTTAGGTCAGACAAGCTGGAAGAAGTAAGTTTTATTTAAAATATGATAATAAGAGATTGCAAGTTTATTTTTATGATTTCTCTTCAGATTCGATTAGAAATTGGAAGAATTAGTTCAAAAAGTAAGATGTGCTTTCAGTTAAATAATTGGCCACTAATTGTAATATTGGTCAATAATCATAATAATTGTAACCATAATAATAACAATTTATATATTAATAATTTATTAGACAAGTTCTTGATTATCTTTTACTTTGTTTTCAGTGAAAACATTAAGTGAACTTCACGACAAGCACCTCAACAGGCCGACGATGGATGACAACATCTCAGAAGAGAAAGAAATAGAAAGTTTAACCAATGAAATCACTCGAGTAAGATGCAATTGACATAATTTATGTGAATATTAATTAATGTTAAATGCTGCTTTTTTATTAAAATTTAGTATATATTTATATGAGTACATTTGGAAATAGTTATGATGTTTTTGGTTGAATTTATTGCTTTGAACATTACTTTGCATACTCTGTGGCATGCTCCAAGTAGATAATATTTTATTTAATTACTTTATTTATTTATTTATGTAATTATTTAATTTTATTCAATTATTTTCATGCTTGTCGTAATTTAAATTGCAAATTATAAACCTAAATTAAACTTTAAATTTTACTTCAATCATTTATATCATCATTATATCACAAAAGATTTTCATCACAAAATGATGAATATTTTCTTACATCATTTTCTGAGCAGATGTTTCAAAGAAGCAACAGATTGATTCAGCAGTTTGGAGGCTTGTGTCGCGTGGCCACGGGCAAGGAACTGCAATTGGGTCAGAACATGACCTCTACGGTGGCAAGGACACTTCAAGAACTTTCAACAGCCTTCAGGTCATCTCAGTCCTCATATCTTAAAAGTTTGTTATTTTCAGCATTTTTTAATTATAAATTTTTGTAATTTATCACTAAATTAAATAATAATTGATTATTTATTATAATAAATAAATTTTAAATTTAGAAAAATAGGGTATTCATTGTGAAGGTATTTTGATGCCTTTTACGTGCTAGGTTTGTACTTATTTTTGAATGATTTGTCGTACAGGATTGATCATGTCATTGTTATAATGTTATCATATTGATGATATAATGTTATCACATTGATGATGTAATGTTATAATGTTATCACATTGATCATGTCATTGTTATAATGTTATCATATTGATGATGAACAAGATGACAATGATGATGGACGGGAAAGCATGTAGAGGAGAAGGACGATGATGGTGATGATGATGATGGTTGGAAATCGATTGGAACAAAGAGTTCCAATTATTTAGTAATAATTTTAAAATTAAAGTCTTTACAAATTAATGAGCTCATCAATATGCATGCTCATGAATATGATAATATTTTTTGACCAGAACTCCAAGGCCGGGAGGAGAGGCACAGCCAGTACTTCATGGCAGAATCAACATTCCTTGACATGGAACCAGAGAGAAGCACAGACTTTGTAATATTCAGTCACTCTACTGCTTCTATATTTATATTATTAATTATCACTAGATAAATAAATAAATAAATAATAGATTTATTAAATTATCAAGAATTTTATATCATCTTCATGTTCATTATAATCCATATTATTTAATCAAGTTTTTAAATATTAAATGTTAGATTTATTTCGTTATTATTTTAATTTATTTTAATTTAATTAAATTTACTTTTTTAAATTTAATTTTTAAATCCTCGCCACCAGAGGGGTTTCACGACGGTCCAGATGCAGACGATAAACGACGATTCGCTGATGGTGGAGCAGAGGGAGAAGGAGATCATGCAAATCGTTCGGTCCATTCATGACCTCAATGACATCTTCAAGGAATTGTCCTTCATGATTGTGGATCAGGTGCAACCTCTTTTCAGTAACCAGTTTTCATTCCTCTGTCCGTCCATCCATCCATCCATCCATCCATCCATCCCTCTGTCCATCTATTCATCTTGAAATATCCTGTCACCTGATACATATGAGATCACATTTATGTATTTTACCTATTCATTGATATTGTTTTAATAACAATTAATTTTATGTTTTTGTTTAAAGTCCAAACCTAGCTTTGATTTCATTAGTTGCATTGGTGTTAAATAATCTTTGTTTAAAAGCTGATTAAAGACACTTTTAAGTAATATTGCCAATCAAAATCATGCCAAAATCATTCTGTTATATAAAATGGACTTTAAAAGATTCAAAAAGATTCTAAATTTTTATTTTTCAAATAATAATAATAATAATAAATGCAATAATACAGTATATTTAGCTATTATTATTATTATTATTTTTATTTTTCAAATAATACAGGGAACAATCCTGGACAGAATAGATTACAACATCGAGACATCATCACACAACGTCGAAAGTGGACTCGTTCAGCTGCAAAAGGCCGAAAAGTATCAGAAGAAGAATCGGAAGATGCACGTCATCGCCTGCCTCTGCATACTCATCGTCCTCCTTCTCGTCGTGTTGCTTGCCACCAAGCATTGACTCCGCCCCCCCCCTTGGGTCGTCTCGGACGTTTCCGACATTATATTGTCTTTTTTTCTCTTTTTTTTCTTTTTTTTTAAATAATTATTGTTCTTTGTAATTGTTCTTTAAACAGCATAATTAATTAACAACTTGCTGATGACTTGAGCTGTTGAAATATAGGATATAGAATTGCAGTGTTATTATTGTCGTCATCATCATTGTCATTACTATTATTGTTATTAGTATGATTATTATTATTAGTATGATTATTATTATTGTTATTATTATTATTATTATTATTTCACTTTTCCTCCACATCTTCCTTTCAATCATTAAACTATTATAATTTAAAGTTGTAACCATTATTGACCATGGCATTATTTAATTTAAAAACCTGAATTTATTGCTGATAATTTGACAAAATACCTGGATTTGTTTTTGAAAATTTTCCAAGCTTCAAACTCATCGTCATGGGAGATCCAAGATATCCTCTCAATTTTGCAGTTTAAAAATGCTTTGTATTTGTTGCTGGCTGATTGTGTTGCTGGTGTTAATAATTGCCGAGAAAAGTCTAGTCAATTGTTTCATAAGACTTTTTTTTTAATTTGCTACTAAATCACAGTGAAATTCTTCTTAATTTTCAGATAAGTTTGGCTAACTCATTTATTCAGTTTGATATTGGGGTTGCGTCTATCAAAAAATGTGTCTTTAAGGTGTACTAATAAATAACATACATATACATATATATTGGACTTGGCTTGTGTTATCAAGTATTAGGTCACACTTTCTTGATTTAAATCTGGAAGCCGTTTCACCGACAGTGATAAAGTTAGATTTTAATTAACGCGTAGTACTTAAAATATTGAAAGTTATTTTATAATTGCTATCGGCGTCGTTATCTCCGTAATAGTTTCGGCCGTCTTTTAGATATATGAGTACGAAGATGTGTACGACAACAAACTTGGCTGGAAACCCACCATTTCAAGGGTTAAAATAGTCTAAAATATCATGACCTGCTCTGTGGACTGCCCCTACATTGTACAATGTACAGTGCAACCCGAACAATAGACTAGTGGTTAAATCAACATTACATATTTCAGTTTAGTATTGATATTTTCATAAGAAAATAAAATGTATCTAAAATTATTCTCTAAAAATGAAAACGGCTCTAATTGGCTGAGTCGCTGGTCTCAAAGAAGAGTTTTTCAATACTTAATCTGAAGTTAAATAAATCAAAGTTCCTCTAAGAAACCTTCACATAAATATACTTTTATTGTAATTCGTAACAATGAGTTTATAACTTTCACAAAAACACTGAAGCGTATTTTCATATAAGCACTTCAGGTACATATATTTTAAGTCCGTTTTTAAAGCCGAACCGTTTTTGCATATTTACATTGCAGTGAACTCTGGTCTGCGTAACAATGGTTTCGAGAATTACAAAGTCTTTTTGGACGGCATTGTCCAAGCAGGTTTATTTATTTTTTAGTATTTTTGAATGCTGAAGATGGTTTTTCTTTAAACTCTTACTACGAATCGAGCTCGAAGGTGAAGGTCATCATGTCCTGAAATTAAAGAATCTCATCCAGATGAAATTAATAAGTGGCCGATAAAAATTTGGCTGTTAGAAATGATCGCAGCATAAACTGAATTTTTTCCCGTTATATTTTTGTAAGACACTTTTGACTTTCCACTTATAGACTCCGGTTCTGAATACAGTTGTGAGACCTCAGAGCACCGTTTCTAAGGCTGTTCTCGAAATTACAAACGTTAGTTTCCAACAATTTTATGTTGTTTCCATATAATATTGCAAAATAAGCTCATTTGAACGTAAAATACGGTCTTTTACTTATGTTTTGACTTTGAAGAATAACTTCAATCTTGATGTAATATTCCACAGCCTTTCAAGTATCACAAGTTAGATGAATGTCTTAGCAACAGCTTTGAGGTCACCAAGGAAGAAGCTACCAAGTTCTACCAGCAGTTGGATATCATCCGTAGGATGGAGAAAGCAGCTGGAAATTTGTACAAGGAGAAGCAGATCAGGGGTTTCTGCCATCTTTATTCTGGACAGGTAATAATTTTCCACTGATTTAAAAAACATGAACTATTTAAAACACTTAAAAGAACTTGTAACTTAGTAATTGTAATGTAATTAGCTGTCTTAATTGATGAACTCACTGCAACTTACTTTCCATATAATTTAACCACTCAACTCAGAATATCTTGCCAGTGAATAAATGAAATTAGGCCACTTCATTTCTTGGAATTCATAGATCTCAGAGAAAATCATCGATATAAAAAAAAAGAAAGACAATTACAAACTCAATTGTAATCCAACAATCTGAAGTGATTGGATTCAAATCATGTTTTTAGGAAGCTTGCTGTGTTGGAATTAATGCAGCCTTGAAGGAAGGAGACGCCGTCATAACCTCTTATCGTGCTCACGGCTGGACTCACATCAGAGGAAGAACCGTAGCTGAGGTGCTATGTGAATTGACTGGTAAGAATTTTTTTGTTTGAGTATTGGTACTCCCATAACCAATTGTGCAAGTAGTTTTGCAATTTCAGGCCAGTTTGTAAAACTTAATCAATTGTGCATTACATGAATGCATATAAACATCTAATATTAATTAATAAATTAATGCTTCATCAACATTCATTTATTTTCATTCTTTTCCACTTTGGGTTTTCAAAATGATTGTTATTCTTATGTCTTTGTCTTTCATATCGACACTGCTGTTTCAGGCAGGAAGACTGGTTGTGTCGAAGGTAAGGGAGGCTCCATGCACATGTACGCACATGGATTTTACGGAGGAAATGGAATTGTTGGAGCCCAGGTAGACAATTCATATTTAATATTAACTTTTAATATTAATCCTACTAGAAAAGAAAGGTTAGATGTGATATCTCCTAGTGTACTGCTATTGTAAAATAATCTAACAAATTGGCTCTATAAGCAAGTTTTATTATTTCTCTGCAGTGATCTCAACTAATTCAATGGTTAATAAAACTTGACCAATTGTGCATTACATGAATGCATATTTAATTACAAGTAACTTAACTTTCTATTTAAATACAACAAACTACTTACTACCTGGCTTTGCTTCCATAGAAGTTCTTACAAATCACAACCTACTGAACCAACAATATATTCAGGTCCCACTGGGTGCCGGCATAGGCCTCGCCATGCAATACCAGGGCAAGGACAACATTTGCGTTGCCCTTTATGGTGACGGAGCAGCCAATCAGGGCCAGGTATTTGAGGCTTTCAATATTGCCAAACTTTGGGATCTTCCGGTCCTATTCGTCTGCGAGAACAACGGCTACGGCATGGGAACCAGTGCCGACAGATCGTCTGCCAGCACGGCTTATTACACCAGAGGAGATTACATTCCTGGAATTTGGGTGGGTTGGATTTTGATTTGATTTGTAAACATTTTTACTTACATGTCCTATCTGCCTCTAGTGCTCTAGTTTTATGTGGTGTTTTACCTAAAATGTTAAATGCTTTGCACTTAAAAGTGTACTAATTACTTTAAGTCCAATTAAGTCTCTCTCACATTATGACACTTATAAATATGCACTTACACTCACTTACATACCTGCGGACATCGATCTAGGTGGATGGAATGGATGTCGTTGCCATCAAGGAAGCCACCAAATTTGCAGCCGATTACATCAGGTCTGGCAAGGGACCCCTTGTCATGGAGGCTGCCACCTATCGTTACTACGGACACAGTATGAGTGACCCAGGAACTAGGTTGGCATTTATAATCCACTTCTTGTAATACTGTAAAAAAAAGGACTGCACAGCATCTTTTTTGACATTTTCCATCAGATTTTTCCTTTTGACTTTGAATCTTTTATTCCTGAACTAAGCTATCGTACGAGGGAACAAGTCCAAGAGGTGAGAAAGAAAAGAGATCCCATTGTAGGCTACAAGGAGAGGATCATCGCGGCCAATCTCATGACGGAGGACGAGTTCAAGGTCACAACAAATCTGTTTATTTAATAATCTAAGTTCGGGTACTTCAATAATAGGAAAATTATAAGCGAGGCATTCTTTGCCTTTCGTGTTGTTGCCATAGCAACACGTCAAGGTTTCTAATTCTGTCTTAAGTCCCACCTTACACATCTGAATCCACACGACATACTCCCCTCTTGAGCTTATTAAGTACCCTTGCTCTTTAATCACCTAGACTCACATGCACACACAATAGACCTATGAAATATATATTATATTGATACACATATATATATATGGGTGCCTGGGCTTTCTTAGGGATATGATCATCTGGTATTTATACATATATTATATTACATCTATATATTAATCTCTACATCTCATCATAGGCCATAGATGATAAGAACAAAGCAGAGGTCGATGAAGCTGTCAAAAGGGCCAAGAGCGACCCCGAACCATCGGTCGAAGAAGCCTACACCCACGTGTACAGCGAGGTCCCCGAGGGCCTCACCATCAGGGGCTGCGACCCGAGCATAGTCGTCAAGGCAACGAAATAAATGGCCAATCGAACAGCCGTTTTATAATACTTTATTAACGGAAATGTTTTCTTAGAAGTTTGCATTCATGATTTTCGTTTATTTCTGGTTCTGATGAGCCGAGCATAAACTCGTCTGAACAAGCATCCAGCATGGCTTTACATTTCTGTCTGTTAGTTTGTCTTTGAAAGTGCTCTAAAGAAACTCTGAACTCAATTTATTTTCCATTTCATGGTAAGATTTTATGGACAGTAAAAATCAGAGGGAAATAACTTCCATTTTGTGTGTAAACAGCTCATATTTTTGTTCCTTCAAAATGGTTTCCCATTTGAAACGAGTCCAATAAAAAATATATATATATATGTACCCTAAAAAGCCTTGCGTGAATCTCAGCTAAAAGCTAAAGCATATATGATGGCCAATCTAAGATGGAGCAATCTTGATGGGGGCAAGAGAGCAATTTCTCGATGCCCGGCCTTTTGCAGCTGTTCAAACGACGGTCTCGAAGTTAGGAGTGCTTCCGCTGATGGTTGCTGAAGCGTTGATGAGCGCCGGCCTACTCTCTGCCGTCTCCGAGTCGCTGTGGACGGTCTTGGCGCTGGCGGAGGTGGGTCGCCTCCTCACGAGGGGTGGGAGTTTGGCCGGGGGCGGCATGAGGACGGAGTCGTCGGGTCGGAAGGGTTTCCTGCTCACGGGAGACAGAGGCAGAGCATTCTCTTTTTCGCTTCGCAGGCTCTGTAATAAACGCGTCTTATGATGTTGAAGGGGTGGCGCTGAAAAAGGACCGGATTCAATAGGTTTGCATTTCTGGATTTTTCTTTTCGTTTGGATGGAAAAATATTCTTTCTTTGAGAGTGACATATTTGTAATCATTGAATTAAATTATTTTTTTTGTGATTGCCACAAAGTCACTTGGATAAATTAAACGAATAATATATTAAATAAATAAATGTATAATAAATTAAAAAAACAAGGATTTAGAGGCAAGAAGTAGCCAAAAGATAAGCATGAAAACTGATTGAAATCTAAACAAGTGTAAAAGATCAAGAGCAGACCTGACTGGACGTGCGTTTGGCAGAATTGGTAAGGAAGTTGACGTCAGTTCCTCTGCGTGGCATCACCAGGTGCTTGGCCTTTCTTAGGGCCACGTCCGTCTGGTAGTGCTTCATTAGTTTGCCCGAATAATCTCTGACGTTGGGGTTGGCCTTGTAAACCCCTTGGAGCAGTTGGATGATGTTCTCGTGGCCCATCATGGCTGCCAGGTGTAGGGGCGTGTAACCCCCTGATGTTCTGTAATGGATTGATTGGTGAAGAAGTGGTTGAAAATGGAGCAACAGTTGCATCTATCAGCTGATGATAAGTCTAATGAACTTACGTTATAAAATACATTAATCAAGTCACTAATAATTAAAAGTTTTTGGCTTATAGCACTATTTAAATAAATTATGATAAAATATATAATGGATTCTGATAATTAAAAGTTGCCAATTTAAAGCATCGTTTAAATAAAAAATGATTAAATATATTTAATGGGCCTGGAAAACACGAAGTAGTTTCAAAATCAAGCAATGTTTAAAATGCTTTAATTTGGATTTTAGGAAATCATTCCTCAATTATTGTATAATTGTTTTATAATTACCATTAATAATATAATAAATATTACTAATTATAATAAATATTATTAGTATTATTATTATTATTATTGGTTAATTACTATTACTTGTATAATTACCATTAATAATAGTATTATCGTTGTTTTTATTAATACCTGGCATTTGCATCCACATGGTATTTGCCACACAGAAGCTTCACCACATCAGCCTGTATTAAAAGCAAACAATCTTTAGATTAGAAATCAATGAGTATGACCAATTGTAATACTTTGTGTCACTTTAGTTTGACTTTCTTGTAACTTATTTTTTTAGTTAATTATTATATATAATATATAATTACTAATGGTTAATTATTAATAATTGTATTTATTAAGCATTGTATTTTATAATTGTTAATTAATAATAAATGGTATTTAATCGCACCACCGTGTCAACACTTATTACTCAGAATTTTCCAATACTTGAAAACACCTAAGAAAAAAATATACCACTTAATGGCAAATTAATGATATATAATAGATAATTTTAAAGAAAGCAGAACTACGTTGGCACCGAAGTGAACTAAAATGATAAACAAATCATGAAGTTATCATGAAATTATTATCAATAACATAGAATTAACTTCCTCAAAGATCAAGCTCGCTTAGGTTTTGCATGCAGCTAATAATCACGCTGCATTGTAGGTGAATGCTGAGCATTTTAATGGATGCAGACCAGCATTTTTTTATCCTTTTGCATCCACAACGAGTGATCGTTAATCTAAACTTGTATTGATTTTATTAATTGTTATTTTATTAATCATTAACAATAACAATAATAAATTATTATTAATAATAGTAAATTTTGAAAAGGAAACTAAGTGGATGAAGAACAAATAGTAAAGCATTTTGGAACTTAGGATTAAAATAATGGCATTGTTGAATTATAAGTTAATTTTGAAGTTAATTTGTTTTAATCTGTTACCAACTCTGGCACAAACAACATTGTCTGTCTGTAAGTCCCAGGAATAGATAGCTCTAATGGCAAAATATTTACTTGTTAAATTGTACTTAGAAGTACTTAAAAGGTGTACTCAAAAAGAAAAAAATAAGAAATTCAATTAATCTCTGAATCTGTAACCACAATTAAGATATTGCATTATGTTAATGATATAAAAATAATAACACTCATCTATGCTGGATATATTCTATAATAATATATTGATATAATCTACTTAAATATTATATTATATTCTATAATCTATAATTCTGTGTTGATATAATCTATCAAATAAATATTTATAAATATCTTAAATATTTATAATGTATAATGCTCACATTTCCATTCCTACAAGCCCAGTGGAGAGCATTGTAGCCTGTGACAAAGTCCCTCCTTGAGGCCAGATGGGGGTGCATTTGGAGCAACTTGCACATGCTTTGATAATCGCTCGTGCACGACTTCATCAGCCAATCCCGGTCGACGTCCGTCATGTTTTGCAGCTCCACGTCGCAGACGCTGGTCGAGTCGGATCCCGAAGGCTGAACGGAGAGGAAAGGAATTTTTTAAATTTAAATCATCAGGACTGACTTGTCGAGTTAATTAGCCAATCATGTGACGATAGCAAGGTTCACTGAGGTTAAAACTAAAAGTAAAAGAATTCCCAGGATTCCAATCTAAATTCAAAATTGACCAAAAAACAAAACAAAATATTCCTACAAAACCTTTACAAGAAACGAGCCAGTAATAAGTTATATTTAAACAAAGATTGAAATATCTGCAAAAGTTTTGCACGAAATCATGAAACCAAAATCAGAGTTTTCTTGAACGAGTTCTGTAAATAAACCGTCCTGCATTGATAAACATCTGAGCTTTGAGTCAAAGTTGAACGAGCATCACCTATCAGTGCTCATTAAGTTTGCACGAATATTCATGACGTGCATTTTGTAGGAAGCTAATAAATCCAGGTCCGAAATCAGCCTAGGAAAGTGACTCAGAATCACATCGGGCAATTTTTGTTTACCTTAATTCAAATCACTGACATTCCCCAGATGCACGTCAATCCTAATAATACCAACCAATCATTGCAATCAGGCGATCAATCCGCGATGTTGTAAAAATATGTGAATTTTTAAACAATTACGATTGGAATTTATCACAGAAATTAACACCTTTATTTTCTGTCATTTAATTATAAAAAAGAAGAATAAATACAAAAAGAAATTACTCTAACTCTTAAGTCACCTTAAGGCACAAGGAATGCTTATTTAGCAGGGCCTTAAAAAAGACCTTTTTGTGGTCAATTCAATGTTTGAGAAGTCAAACTTAGCCAGACTTAGGGCATGAAGTTACATTAAGATGGATAAATATTGCAGGATAAATATTGCATTGGGCAGAGTTTAATGACAGTCGCTATAGCTGGAATTAATAATAACATAATTTATTACTAATACTAAAGGTCAATTGACCATTAACTAAAAAAATAATTAATTAATTAATTAATTAATTAGTTGTCAACTTTTGATCGTCCAATGAGAATCAGGATCATCCATGGTTGAAGCACCAGCGAGGGCTCCAAAAACAAAATACTTTATGCGTAAAAATAAACTGAGAAAGAAATTTTGGATTTTAAATAAAAATCAATTTAAAATCAGTTTCACAGGTGTTTCTTATGAGGATGACCTTGCCAGGGTCAAAACATGCCAGGTCAACTTCTCCTTGTGGTACTAATATCATTATGATAATCGTTCTGTTGATTATAATTCCTATAACATCACTATCACGACCGTTCTCGTCCATCACAACATTTAGATTAAGAATTAAGTAAAAGAAGAATTCCCGGGATTCCAGTTTAAATTCAAAATTTTACTTAATTCGCTTTTAATTTCTAAACAAACTAATTGGAAAATTAAAGAATCCGTTGAAGAATCTGGAAGCAGAAGAAGTTGAAGGTTGTTGCAATTGCACATAACAAAGCGTAACAGTATGCGATTACATTATGCGATTAAATTATGCGATTACATTATGCGGTTATATTATGCGATTACATTATGCGGTTACAATTATTTATTCGAAAGAATACAATTATTTATTTGAAACAAACTTTTTTTGAATCCCTTTTTGACTTCAGCTGTGTCTTTGAGAGTTGACAGGTCTTCTCGTTCTCCATCTTGTCGATGTTCAGGGCCGCATCCTTCACCCTCAGTATCCTCTCCTCTGATGAGGAGCCCCCAGGTTCCTGATGCCGGTTAAAATTAAATCGTTAAAGTGGTTAAGTGATGATGATTGGTGGTAGGATGAAAGAGAAAAATAAATTATGTTAATGCATGGGATGATATGTCATGCTAACCAAGGTAATGCAATGATGACAATACATTTGACATATCCTTAATGTCACCTAATGCATTGCCTACCTAACAGCACTTCACTTTGTTATTGTTGTAAAGTTGAGAATACTGAACTCAACTCAAGTCACCAGATGATAGTATAATGTCTCAGTGTTAGTTATGAATGTTTACCAGTTAAGCAGAAAAATTTGACTTAACTGATAAAAACAGGAAGTAAATAATTTTATTATTAAAGCATCAGATTACCTGCTAATTAAGACAAAGGATTACAACTCAATTAATATTAATGCATTTCTTCCACATACATTAACAACTTAATTAATCATTCATGTTAGTTAATTTATTAATCAATGAATTATTCATGACTATAACCAAATAACCTTCTTAATGGCAGAGTCACCTTCATTTATGACCTTTGCACCATCCAATGAAGTGCCAGACGAGGCCTTGGAAATACCATCGACCATGGTCTCTTCTTCGTTTCCTCTCGTGAGTTCGCTTTTAAACATCTCCGCGAACGTCCCTTCCTTCCGCGAGCCGTCGACGTCGCCGAGGAAATAGGCCGTCGAGAGATTTAATCCTAAAATAGCAGAATTTAATTCAACAATTTAAAAATTATGTTAATTTATTCTTAACATAATTGCTTCTAAGTGAGCAGATCAAAAACCATTCCCAGCCATTAGTGACACAGCATTTAATTGAGCAATATATAAAGAAAATCTATAGACAAAACTATTGGAGACACATCAAACATAAATCCATAACAACTTGGCCACCTGATGCTAAAGTAAATGGCACAACTACAAGCCAACCTTTTCAACATTAATTATATTCCAACCTTGAGAGACCAAAGGCACATCCTCTGACTGCTCGATAACAACCGCATCTTTCATTTCTGATTCCTGGGTCGTATCTGCGACATCAGAAGTCATCTCTCGAGACGGCTGCTCTTGAACGTCAGAATTCTCCTCGACCGGTCGAGAACTTTCGTCTCCGCGAATTTCAGTTTCCTCCGACGCTTGCGGTTCCTCGTCGGATGCTCGGGCTTCGGCAAACGGTTCCGTGGATGTTTGCGGGGTCTCCACGCTCGACTGGGAAGCCACGGGTTCCTCTTTTGTGGAACCGACTTCTGAAGACGAGGAGATGGACCTGACCTCGTCGGACTTTGGCCCGGCGGCCAATGACGGAGGAGTCGGCTCCGAGGAGTTTTGTTGGGAAGTCTGCTTCTGCTTGGAAGAAAAATCCATCTTGGTAATTTTGATGTTGAAATTTCATTGTTTTCCATCACAATCAGAAAATTAATAAAAATCATGTAACTATGAAACGAAATTCAATTTTATATTACATCATTAATTACATTTAAAGTTAAGTTAAATGAGTTAAATTAAATATAATGACTGTAGTGAATTTATTCACTTTTGTATTAGAGAAGGAATCCTCAAATCCCTCTCGAAATTTCTTCTTTAGGACTAAAACTTTGGTTCCTGTCTCGTCCAATTTCACAGTTGCCAAAGTGTTCACGTAAGTCTTGAATTGCTGCCTGTTGGCCACTTTACGTACTGGATCATTCAGAAAGTTTTTGAAGTGACCAATTAAAGTAGGATTGGATACTTTGCCCCCATTTGCCAACATAAATTCCCGGACAATTTCCTGCGTAAATAAGGGATCCATCTTGGCTAATAATTCGTGTTGACGTACTAGTCCCCTGTCATTTTCCTATACGTAAACAAGACCCGAATCGCAAAATTAGTTGTAAGCAGTGATGTTCTACTATGAAGAAAATAATTATTTCTAACGGTTAGTGAATTTTAGTTTTTTTATCATAATAGTATATTGTATAAAAAGGCCTAATTAAATTATAGTTGAGTGCAGGGATAAGGTACTGTGATTAGTGGTGAATCAGTGACCCATTATTTGTCATAAACCAAAAATCTTTTCCGGTAGATTTTTACTATAAATTTATTTACAATTTAATATGTAATATTTAAATATATAATTTATTTTTATTTCAATACCTAATTCGCAGTCAAACCGATGTCAATAGGTTTAGCAGTGAACCTCAAAAGTTGGGTAAGAAATATTAATATTTGCTGAATTCATCTTATATGCATATCATTCTTTGAAGTTTTTTTTACAATAAAATATTGTCGAATAATTTGATGCTTCAAGCAAAAATATTTATATCCAATATTTATATATTTAACTTTGGCATTAATTTAACAAGTAATGATTAAATAACTTCAGGAACTTGCGATGAACCAGTTGCAGCTGGTCAAGTTGGGACCATCGTGATGTCAAAGTTCTCGAAATCTGTATAAAGGAAGTCAGAAAATAAGATTAGTAAGCACGTTAATTAAATACGAGAATTAAATATTCAGAAATATTGATTTATTTACTAAATAATTTTTTTAGACGACTGCTAAGGCTTACCTTAGTTTGAAGAATGAGAGACTTTAAATGCGTTATTAACTCGGTCTCATAACGAATAATTATAATCAATCTCATGATTAACAATCATTTTGAAGCAAAAATATAAAAAAAAAATTTATTCTCTTTTCAATCACGTTTAAACTCAAATCGACTGAAAGTCAATCAATGGTTGTTTTTTTTTTTAATGTTTTTGACTCTGAGTTGAATTTCTATGAATTCTTGGAAAAAGGCCTGAAGACTCAGTGGCACCTTTTTTTGACGTCTGTCAATCTTTTGCTGGTCATAAAACAGCTTTTGTTTACAAACATTTATCACCAAATTTATTAAATTTTAAAGCTACCATTATGAATAATAACATCTCCAATATTAATCAATTTTATTTATATTACGAATAATTGCGACTAATTGGCAATATCATACTCGACTTAATTTTTAATCAAATCATTAAAACATTGAAATAAAGCGAGAAAATGGAAATTTAGGGAAATAAATTCTTTATAAATAATAATAAATAATTCTAAAAAAGTAATATATACTAAAAATAATAAATACTTACAAATCAATTATTATCCAAATACCACCATCTCAAAAATAAATAAAGGCACATACTCAACAAATCTTTAATCCATAAAATATCTAATGGCGATGACATTTAGCAGTTGGGAGTATAATAAGGGCCATAAAAATATCCTTAGGACGTTAATAAATCGATCCAACCAACTTCATTTGTCTAACGACATATGTGTACATAACGCCAGAGATGCTTGATATCAGTGCTGATTACATTAGCATTAGGGTTCGTGCTGGGTTTCGAACAATGCACGTTATGACATGAACCCTTGTTATTTCCGGAAGAGAAGTCAAATACCGTTACTAGAAGAATGACGTCACTAATTGAATAAGTTTGTAGGTATTCCCGAAATGGAGATTAAAACAGTGATAAACTAATTAATTATGAGCTCCGATGATCCATTGCATAATTTATTCAAATTTACTTGTTAGGACGGGCAGTGACTAAGCGCTTCATAATCTCATAACAGCCAAGACGCGTCCATGTTTGGTCAAGTCAATCAATTATTCATGCACTGATTTGCATAAAATTCTAAAATTGCTCGATCAAGTCTCGATCCTCAAAAAAATTGACGGAAGAAACTATTTCTAAAAATAGCTTTAATTGTCATTCATGAATATTCATGTATTCAAACCCGCCAAGATCAGCTGAGACAAGTGGCTACTGGTTGGTTTAAACCAGTTATTAAGAGCTTGCTACTCTTAGAAACACTTCGAGACAAAAGATTACGGTAGGCTTGACTTTAAGGCAACAAGACAATAGATACAAAAACAACATCAACAACAACAACAACAAGTGCCTTTGATAAGGACTGTGTATATATATACATAAATAATTGTATTCTTTAGTTTAGAAGGCGACAACAATATTTCGATTGAACGTTTGGATGCAGAACATGAACGGAAATTCACCTGAGAGTGTGCCAAAGATTATCATCGAGAACAGGTGATTGGATATTTTAAATCACTTATCAACAATGTTTATCATTACGCTAAAGGTGGTTGATTGTGCTTGTGTTTCAATCAGTTGCAAGCGTTGATATGTGTGTGGTTGATTGTGCATGTGTTTCAATCAGTTGCAAGCGTTGATATGTGTGTGGTTGATTGTGCATGTGTTTCAATCAGTTGCAAGCGTTGATATGTGTGTGGTTGATTGTGCATGTGTTTCAATCAGTTGCAAGCGTTGATATGTGTGTGGTTGATTGTGCTTGTGTTTCAATCAGTTGCAAGCGCTTTAAACTTTCTTGCATCATTCTTGAAATCCTCGATCAATCTGTTCTGCTTATGGCTGCTTATTAAATTAATAATTTATTTATTTATTTTTTGTTAAAGATGAGGATTGATACTTAATACTAACTGTGTAGGTAGCTTAAGCGAAGTTGATGCCAATCAAATCAACCTGATTGATTTTCATTCCCGAGTTGTTGTTGTTGTGAGCGTTGATAGGGGATCGGGTTGATTCGTAATTGTAATTAACAATATTATTCAGATTAATTAATTAAATAATTCTTTAAATTTTTAATTCATCCCAACGTTGATTTCCGGAAGTGATGCAATGCAAGGTCATCTCCCGAGAACAATGACCTGATAGTATTAACTAGGAATTAATAAATAATTTAAACAAAATTTTAAAAAAATTATTAAAAAACAAATGACAAGAATTGAAAGCATTTGTAAAATAAATATTTTGACAGAATTAAATTTAATTAAATTTGACATTTAATTAGGTCATTTTTAATCCATTTTTATCGCCGTAATATTTAGATTTGAGACTAATTGATATTCATGCTTACGTCTTGCTTTCTATTTTGAGAACTGCCACAAATAGTTCACTTGTGAACTTGTGCAACATTCATTACAATTAACAATGGGGCGCCTTGAGATCTTAAGAAAACTAACTTTTTGATTCTAAGGTACTGTTGACAATAATTTTTGTTGTTGACAAAATTGGAAAAAAAATTATTATTTCTGATTTAGTAAAAATATTAATTGATTGAATTTCAAATGTTCCAAGCTGTTCTTTTAAGTCTCATTTATTTCGAGGTGGAGCGCTACATAAATGGTCGCGGCACAACCGAATTTTGAATGTCTAGAGGGAGCGCTACATAAATAAATTTATGTATCTGAATGTTTAGTAATTCAAATTGGTCCCATTAGGAGCAAGCAGGCATGTTCTAAAACAAACTGCTTTAAATAATTTGTTATTCTCTCGATATAATTTAATTTATGGTTAATTTACGTTAATGGACCAAGGGTCCTACATCTTGTCAAACTTGTGACTGCTTGTAAGATGCGTGACCATTAACACGTTCAAGAAAATGACGTCAAAAATGACGGATGACGACGGAAGTCAAAGTCACAATACCGCGTCAACGCGTTGAAATTCCGAAAAGGCAAAATTTTATTGCAACAATATCACTGCAGTTTATCATTGCAAGACATTTATGGCCAATAAATTATAAACATGACCTGACAGTCAATTCTCAAAAGTAGTTTCAAAATAAGAAACGAAAATTCAAGATAAAACTGTTGACATGAAAGCTCTACTCTCGGCAGAATGTCATAAACTTGCCAATTGACGTTCTAAGACTTGGCGTCTTGAAAGCAACAATTGACATTGTATTGTTTTGTTTGTCCTGCCAATGTGACATTCTTCAAAGTATTGGTGCTTTATTGTTGCTGTTATTATTATTATTATGTTTTCACGAATAACTCAAATTCTTACAATTAATCGTAATTAATCATATTAATCATTTTTCGATTTGTTTCATTTTGCAAATATAATTCACGGATTTAAAAGTGCAGAACATTACTTTATGATATTGATGAAGTGACAGGATCCTTCATTTTCGTGTTCAATTAGCTCGATATTCTGCTTCTAACCTGAAACATTCAGCACTTTATTCAGCACAGGCTAATGAAAAACAAAATGCACTCGTTTGAATAAATTGTTAAATAATTCCAATTATTTAAATTTGTTAGTAATTCAAATAATTTAAGATTTAAAGTTATTTTATCTAATTTATTTAAATTATTTATTTTACTAAACTATTGAAGTTCCGACTTCACGCAACTGCCAGAGACAAACAACAACAACAACCACCAGAGCGACATTGGCGACAACAGAAGCAAGAACAACGACAAAAACATCTCCCTGAACTTCATCCAAGCGGAACGAGGAAGAGCCAGATCCTTTGACTTTGGGAGGTTCTTTCCAGGATCCAACAACAACAACAACAACAACAGCAACAGCACCACCACCAACAACAACAACAACAACCGTGATCATGGCAGTGAAAGAGATTCTCTACTCTGCTCTGATGACGGTAGGCAAATAAATAAATTGTTTGCCAAGAAGAAGTCCAAAGGTACGCGGAACGATACACATTTGTGACGACAAAGTTATATAAATTAATAATAATAATAAATAATTTATAAATATTTTAATCAATAATTCATTTAATTAAATTAATCATTTAACATGCCAAACAACAAATAACAAGCAATAACCAATAATAAACAACAAATAATTAAATAAACAAAGAAAACAACAACATAAGAACAAGTAACGACTAGAACCACAACATTAAAAAACACAATTGCATACGATTTCACAGCCGTGCAAGGCAAATCCAAATTCAGTGCGCGACCAATAACTGCCTAATGGAAAAAAAATTGCACTCTACTATTCGGTTGCATTTCAGTCGAATTTCTGTCTCGAAATCGAACGAAAATCCTTTCTATAGATGTCATTAAGGCGTATTTAATTAATTCATCGATGGATTAACAGTTTGCGAAGGAATTATTGCAAGGAATAATTCATTATTTAAGCTAAAATAGTCAAAAAAAAGCCGAAAAACTGCTGAAAATAAACTGATAATTATTTGTAGTTCGATTACCTTACATCGGTTTCTTAAAGAAGGGGTTTTTCAATAAGTTAAGGATAATTGGTGATCAATTGGTGCACATGTTGGATCAATTATTGAATGTTATTATTACATATTAACAGAAATTATTAATATTAATGTTGTTATTATTGTTATTAAATTAGTAGTAGTAATAGTTAATGTCATTCATGAATAATTAATTACGCATGCATTTATTTATAATAGAGGGATCGACGAAGGATAAAAGCAAGAACAAACTCATTCAAAAGTTCAACAACATGTTGAGGTAAGCGTTTGGTTTCTCTTCTGGTCAGTAGGTGGCAGGTTCAAATCCTGGTCTGTTCATAAAGAAATAACTAATGAGTGAATTAACCAATCTGTTTGTGTAATCTTTGAGCGAATAAATAATCGGTATTAATATTAATCAACCTACTTAATTATTCAGAAGGGGCTCTGATATTCCAAAAGTGGACAAATCAAGGACAGGGTCCATTGATTTCAGCAACGCCGCTCCGAAGAACCTCTTCCCAAACCACGTGCTCATTAACAAATCAGGTTGATCGGAATTTATATTAGCATAATTTATTCATGAATCCATCGTTGTCTGTAATACTTAATCAATATAAAATATATGGCGCTACCGGTTTATAAGATCTGGTGTATTATTTATTTACTTAATTAATTTGTTATAATGATATTCATAGTAATCAAAATAAGAATGTTGGAAAAGGTCATTATAAATTTTTATTATAATTGCTTAATCATGATTGGCTAATGCGATTGGTATTTCCCCATGAAATGATACGATGAAGATATCAATCATAGACCAACTTGAGGTGCCAACCACTGAAAGAAGGGGATCACTGTTCGTTCAACCGAAAGGAACAATCCAACACAAGGTTAGATGATGATGACGACGACGACGATGATGATGATGATGATGATGATTGTGTTTGCGGACGTCAGTTTGTTTTTGTAAGGGATTACTCCAGTATCCAGGCAAATAAATGTAGCATCGGACGATTCGAATCAGAATGTTATCAGTGCCATAAGCTTAAATTAATGGAATACTAATAATATTAATAGTTTAACAAACCGATTGATAATGAATTATTATTATTATTATTTAAAATTACAAGAGTGTAATTGCAAATTTTTCAAGTAAACAAATTAAAAAGAAACTATTTAAAAATTTGTATCAATAATTTCAGGTCAATAAACTTACTAACCAACAATTGCCCCATAAAGTATTCATCAACATTCAATAGCTAATTTAGGATGAATATTCGTAATTAATATGATCATAATTATAATAAAATATGTTAATAGGTAGCGTCAGACGAATCGTTGGCATCCATTGCAGCGAAATACAAGTCAACTGTTGCTGAACTCAAAACATTGAATCGTCTCATGTCAATTCTCCTATTTCCAGGACAGGTTTGGAATGTTTTACTTAAATTATTATTATTATTATTATTATTATTATTATTATTATTATTCATTAAATTAATTATGTAAATATATTATTGACTGTGAGTAAGACCAATTCATGAATAGCGACATAAATTAGACAAGTTTGAAACATATTGTGACGGTTCAAAATAAAGTTCCGCTTTATTATTATAATATATCCACATAAATTACAGGTTATACACCGTCATTATTTAATTTAATAATAATAATAATAATAATAATGATAATAAAATTAAAACTAATTCTTTTCATCTTTAGGTCCTATTCGTACCTGGTGAGGACTATGTCAAAGAGTGCAGACGACCTTCAGAACCCTTCACGGATACTTTGGGAATCAAGAAAAACATCAGCAAAAAGGTCAAGTCTCTTTCCAGGCCGTGTTCGCCCGTGGTTCTTGGAAAGCTGGAAGAGGGATCTGCTTTTCAGGAAAGAAAGATTAAGAAGGTAATTATTCATGTAATCTATTCATTAATTATTCATGTGATATAATTTGCGTTTATAATAATTATTATTGTTGTTAAAATCATCTAAATTAATTCATCTAATTATTCATGTAATTAATCACCTAATAATAATTTTTGTAGATCTAATAGCACATACATGTATATCAATTACAAAGATTATTATAATTATAATTATATTGCTGCTATCTTGCAGCCAGTTGTGTTTTCTGGAGAGGCAAAATACATGACAGGAGGAGAGGTCGGTGTCAAAATTTATTATTATTAATGTTATTATTATTATTATTATAAATATTATTATTATTATTTAATTTTTATTGTTTATTATAAATACGAAACATGACATTTAATAATAATGCAAAATAATGTTATGGAATTCATTGATATACCAGGGGTAAATATTTAAATCATAATAACTCACTTTAAAAAGACATTTTCATAAACCAGATTAATTATTCACGTAATTTACTAAATTTTCACAAAATATTTTAATTAATTAATTATTTTTTAATACTTTAATCTTTAATAATTTTTAATAGAATAACCTGAAAGGTCTGCTGACGATAAGCGCTACAGAAGTGAGGTTCGATCCCTACAACAGGCTGAAAGGAGATGAAATGGTCTCCGATGAAATCAACACCATCATTGGTCTCGTGAAATCCAAGATGTCTACCGCCTCCATCTTGCATTCTGCCAGTTTCCTGGTCGATAATCCATTCGATAGGTTTTGGAATTTATTTATTAAGTATATTAATTTTTTTTTTAAATTTTTATTTATAATTTTTAAGAATCGTTTTTTTATTTTTTATTTGTTTGTTTGTTTGATAACTTTAGCAATTGTAAAGGTAAAATTAAATTTTAAATGTTTTATTATTGTGATTATTTATTTTTGCTATTTTAATATGCTTATTGTAATTAAGGAATATATATTTATTTTAAAGAGTATGAATATATTTTTTAATAATTTTATTTTAAATTATTTTTTGAACAATTACAGGAAACCTGAGGAGAAAATTATTGACAGTCCGATTGGACCTCAGAAAGCTGTTTTTACAATTGGAAGTTTTTACGACGATGCGGAAAATGAAACCGAAAGAGAAGGTGGAAATTACTAAAAACAAAAAAAGATTTATTATTAAAAATGAAATTAATATTTGACGATGTCAATAAAATAATATTAAATTTACATTTTTATGTTTTATATTTATTTTGGCATTTAAATTCAATCCAAATACTAATAATAATAGATAAGATAATAAGATATTATGCTTTGAATCTGTAATAACTATTATTTCGATCTTGCTATTGCTTCAGTAAATTAATTAATTTCATTAAAACAAATAAATTTAATTATTAACATCATTAATTTAAATATTAAAATTATTTTCAGTCGAGAAAGAGGCCAATTACCTTTGCTTAACTTTGGTCAGGAAAGCAAAGCAAGAGAGACCATTCGTAGAAGCTTTGGTCAAAATGTGTATCCCTGGACCTAATTGCATGGAGCATTATTTCATACTCAGGCCAAAAATGTGAGTAAACCACTATGTTCGATATTTCTCAAGATTCGTGTTTATTTGAAAGAAATTATAAAAAAAAAAACCGGGTGAAATATTGTAAATTAAACTTTAATTTCTATCTAACTGTTAAAAAATATTCCAAATTATGAACTTTTAATTAGTTGGTGACCTTACGTCCGATATTAATATGATTTGAGGTTGATTGTATTACATATGACAGCAAGTTGTAACAACCTTTATTAATTTATATAATAATAACAGCAATTAATAATTAATAATTAGCTATTATTATTATTATAATAATGTAATAAGTATAATATATTATATAATATAATTTATTTATTTATTTATTTATTTATAATTATATTTTTACATTTCCATCGGAAAAGATCTCAGGATTTGCAAGTATTCCTGAAACTTCACTTCCCTGACAAGCTGAACCCATCTGACCCCAACCATTCTTTGATCACATTCACGGACATCGACGCACAGGTCAACAGTTAACTACAATCTATAATAATAATAATTATTATTATGTGAAATAAAGCCACTAGCTCACGCGCACGGCGCTATATAAATAACATATTATTATTATTATTATTATTTGAAATATTATTATTTTTTGTCGTCATATTAATTATTAATTATTATTTATTATACATTATTTATTATTTATAATAATAATAATAATAATAATAGGGGTAATGGTAACTATTATTTCACTTGAATAATTAACTTAACTTTAATTAAATTCATATTCTTCCAATATTAATAATTATTTATAAGACTTAATCAACCAATCTACAGGTTTAAATATCAATATTTAATAATTTGAAAGATAATATTTTTTATTTGAATGAAATTTAATTTAAAATTTAAATTATTAAATTATTCTTTTAAAAATCAAAGGCCAACAATTCCAGTTTGAGACGCAAATTGTCCATCGCTGAACTGTGCAACTTGGCACTTCCAGATTTGTCAGATCCCAGTCACATATTTAATGACGGTCACGTGAGAGTCGTGAGTCATCAATTGATTAATTAATAAATTAATTTATTTTAATTTTGATTTAAATATTTTATTATACGTAAATATAATTTATCATCGTAATTATAATAATTAATTGATATTTTAATTAACTTTTTAAATTAATCTTTTCAGCTTCGAGAATTCATTCCACCGAAATTCGACGGCCGACCCTGGCAGTTGGTTTACGGGACGTGGAAACATGGATTCCTCTTGAAAACCTTGTACAGAAGGATGGAGTATTTCAAGAAAGAAGAAGTTGCACTCATTATGATCAAAAGCACTCGTTCGGAGGTCAGCTGTTGCTAATTGTTAATGATAATAAAATATAAATAATAATAATAATAATAAATGGTTTGGGGGATTTTATTGATTTAATTTTTAAAATTAGTATCGGAAATGAATTAAATTTATGAAATCAATGTGAATGATTATATTGTGTTAAGGCATTATTTTAAAGACTACCTATAGGAAAAGAATAAATATTTGTTCTGTAATATTTTTATTAATTATTAATTAACAATTATATTCATTTATTAATTCCAAACAAACACCTCAAAGCATCTGATTACTATCCAGTAAATTTCATATTAACTTTTTTTTTTATTCCTAACTCGTTATATTCGTAAATACTGAAAAATGCATTTACAAGTAATTACTTAAAAGTAATAATATTAATTTATAATTTAATTTACTTAATAAAAACTTTTAAAAACAGGAATTAAAAATAAAATATTATAAAATATCGTTGGACAGGTGTTCGGAGGACTTCTGTGTGGTTGTCTGGCAAGAAGTGAAGCATTCTATGGGACTGGAGAGTCATTCCTTTTCACCTTCGCTCCTTCATTCCAGGTTGAAACTTATCTGACGTTGGATAATTATTTACATAAATAAAATATAATTTATAATATATATATAATAGTATATATTTTGGTAATATAAGATATTAATAATTCAAATAATCATTTAATCAATATAATTAAGTGTATAATTTAGTTGGAGATATTAATAATTCCATTTATAATTAATTTATATAATTTAGTAAAATTGAAACTAAAATCTCCTTTTAAAATGTTTTTTTATTAATACGATATTAGTTCTATTTAATTTAAAATAATATCTTTATTACTAAAACAATTATTAGTCATCGATTAATAAATAAATAAATTATCTAATTTATTTCCAAACGCCAAAGATTTATCCGTGGTCAAAGAAAAACGAATGCTTCGCTAGAGGCGGAAGTGATTGTTTCATCATGGGTTCATCAGAGTGAGTTATTAATTAAAGTATTATTGAATTTATTGTAATAAACCAGAAGAAATAATTTTTATTCAATATTTAATCATATATAATTAACAATAATAATTAAAGTTTTGAAAGTCAAATTAATAATTTAATAACTTAATGAATTCCATTATATTTAACTCATACTATTAAATATTAAATATAGTATTAAATAATAAATATAATATTAAATATTATCGTTTATTTATTTCTTATTAAATTAATAATTGAAAAATATTTATTTTGCTCGTAAAAACAATATTTCACGTATTCCATTTATATTTTGCAACATATTCTTATAGCGATAATATTCACAATAATTACAATATAATAATAAAATAATAATAATATTATTATTATTATTATATTCATTACATCTAACAAATAATTCTTTAACCCTAATCTTTATTCCTCCCAGTGGGGCCCTTGGTCTGTGGGTGGACGATAAACTACAACATGGATCTTCCAATCCTTGCGATACTTTCGACAACGATTCTCTGACTTCGAACCCTGATTTCATAATTTACGACCTCGAAGTCTGGACCTTCCCTTACGAACTCATCCCTGCTTCCTGCTTGCCATGATGATGATGATGATGATGCTGGCAAAGAAGAAGATGATGATGACGATGATGATGGCGGTGCCGCTGATGATGATGATACACATTTTATTTTTAAATATCAAATTACATTTGGACTTTTTTATATCTAAAATGACGATCTTCAGTTTTTATGACAACCGATTCGAGCGCTAATAACAGTAATAATAATCTTATTATTACTTATTTGAACAATAACAATATGGCAATCGATGTCATAACAGTAATAATAATAATAATAATAATAGTAATAAAAATAATATTAATAACGACGAAGCCATAAATTGGTCTGAAACTGTGGTTAGTGTTTTCGTGTTTGGACTTCTCAAACGTAAATGAAGTATTAATTAATTAACTATATATTTCATTTGTATTTAATAAAAATAAAATAAAAAGGAAGTAAAATAATCTTACAGCCATAATTTGTTCCTTCTACTTTCTGTTGATTCGTAGTTCATAATTATGAGCGCAATCAAAGTGTTTACAGAAAGATTTGAAAGTATGGAGCCAAGTGAGCCAACTGAATCACACCGATACTAACATAGCCATTAAAATACTCATAGAAAGTAATTATAGTTTTATTGTTTATAATTTATTAATTACAACTTAATAATGAACGTAAGCAAAATGTTCACAGAAAAATCTGAAAGTTTGGAGTCAAGTCATCGACTGAATCACAGCGATACTAACATAGCCATTAAAATACTCATAGACAGTAATTATAGTAATTATAATTTTATCGTTTATAATTTAATAATTACGATAATTAATGATTAAAATATACACTCATGGATTGTAACGTCCTGCCATTTTTAAAATACAGAAGCAATTGTCTCTTAACGATTTTACTACATTTTTTAGGGCAAGAAGAATTTTATTAAAAATGAAATGTTAAACAGTAGAAATGATGCTAATAAAAATAATTATTTATTTATTAAATATTATATATATTTATTTATTAAATATTATATATATATATATATATAAAGAAATATATATATATATATATATATATAATATCTTGAGTGTGATTCATTTAATTTTAGATATTTTTGACATAATTTTAATTTATTCTTTTTTAATTTTAATTAATTAAATCCTTTAATCACAAAAACTTCAAATGAGACGAGAGAAAAGACAGTTCCGTGTGCACTTGCTCAGTTTATGTCGATCTAATCTGATTATGACGACGACGATGACGATGATAATGATGACGACGACGATGATGATGATGACGTCGACCAGCGGCGGATCCTAGTGGAATCAATGACGTAATGCCGGGAGGGGGGTGTAATGGCCCGCTGCTGAACGAATGCTGACCCCTGACTATCGATGAAAAGAAAACAAAAAATGTGAGGCCATGGTAAGATACCTCTTGGGAAAAGCTGAATTGACAACTCTGAGTTGAATTTCCATTGGGTTCGAAGAGGGAAGTGCCTTAGAAATTATTGTATTATAAATATTATATTATTATAATGTAAATAACACATTTAGAGGTAAAATGTGACCATCTAGGTGCAATTTCAAGGTCTCCCATCCTAGAATTGCTGTTGATGATGATGACGACGACGACGTCTACGATGATTATGGCCACATGTGTCACTCTTATCTCTTCTGCGTTCGCTGGCTAATTAGAAATGGCAATAAATTACCTAAATAAATTAGAGAACCTCATCAGGTCTTTGTTAAACCAATACCGCCAGCGAACGATGACGATGCAACGAACTCAACAAGTCTTCAGCTTAATTTTATCCTTCTTTTGTTTCTGACAAAAGAAATAATAATAATAATAATAATAATAATAACAATAATAAAAAATAATCGACAAAACAGCAAAAACAGGGCAAAAGAAACGGAAAAGATGATACATTTACACAGACAATTAACAGAACGAAAACGATTTGCAATGACTGACGAAATTCACTTGTCTAACGTTACTAACTAATGTTAGTAGCTAACATTACATTACTAAGAAAAAAATTAACACAGAAGGAAGAAAATACTAGCATTCTCTTACGGAATCCTACCACGCCACGACTACATCGACTCCACGCTAACGTCGACTAACATCTAAACGCAATTTACCGATCACCAGCGAAATCTCTCGGGAAGTTCTCTAAAAGACGAACGAGTGTCCCTTTCGGACACCCGTACTGGAATGTTGTATACGTTTGCAGAGGAAAAGGAAATTGAAACGACGGCCCGATGGAGTTCAGGCCACTACCCTATCTGGTCTGAACCTCCAATTACGATTTGGGAACGCAACCGAATGTAATACTGTAGGAATAGATCGAAATAGCGCAAGATCAGGAAAAATAATAGCCAATCGAACAAGACGAATATCATGATGAATGAACTTTTAAACTTATTATTATTATTGTTGTTGTTGTTGCTGTTGTTATTATTATTATTATTAATATTATTGTCGTCGTTGTTGATGTTTGTTATTTGTTGACTAGGATGTTCTATCTTTCATCACTTGACTTCAATCGATCTTTATGTAACAATCCCATTTGCTGGAGTTAAGTCTACTAACAGTCTACTCAGTAATTCAGTAACTCTCGCACAAGTAGTCACCAGCAACAGCCACAACAACCACAACAACAGGAGGTAATGGAGGATTGACGAGATAAGCTAAGATGAATTGGATTTTCCCAGGGGATCAACTAGAAGCGATTGGCTTTCCTCTGAAATCGAAAACGGTTTGGTTTTTCTTGAACGCTAGGAATTCCGGTCTCCAAGACCAGTTGATGCAAGATTGGCTCAGCTTGACTTTCGTCGAGAAGTGCAGACCGGGTTCTCTCCGGTTCAGCACGAGACAAGCCCGACTCCTTTTGGCCGGCTTCTCGACTTTAGCCGTCGTCTGGTTTGGTCGTAATGTGACCGTCTGAGTGTAGAATTGGTCGTTTCTCACCAGGTTGCTGTAGACGGTGTTGAAGTTGTTGAGTTGGCAGAAATAGATGAACCACATCGTCCACATCGTGTCCGAAATGTGCTTCTTCTCGAAATTCTTGTACCACTTGGTCATCAGAATGTTCGGCACGTAGGGCTGAACCGTGGGACCCTTGTTTCTGAACCAGTCTTGAAATTTTATCCAGTTTTCAGGATCGGGAGCGAAGCCCCAAGAGCCGACCAACTTGTAAAGGAAGCTCGGTCCTGTCACCCGAGGATCTGGATCGAACGGTCGACCGTTTTCGGCGACGATGAGTCCTTCGCTCTGGAGGGTTATACCGGCGAGGTTGGAACTCTTTCGGAAGTGGTGCCTAGCTGCCTTGAGCCAGCGGTAAGCGTACGGGGAAACAGTGAGGTCGTCCTCCAAGATGAGACCAATCTCGTAGTCGTCGGAGCCGGGCATCTCGACAACGCCGCGGGATTTGGAATAGTTGGCGTTGGCTTTGAGCTTCGGTCTCCAGCTGTAAACCCACTGGCCTATTATGCCCGCGTGTTTCTCCTGGACGTACACGTGGACCGGACCCTGTTTCCACCTGAAACTCCGGGCGTAGTTGAACGTTTTGGCATCGAGTTCCCCGTCTTTCGACTTGTCGATCCAAATCTCCAGGAGGACGGAATCTCCGTCCACTTCGAGAGAGGTCAGCGAGTGGAGTATCTTGATTGGATAAAGGTTAGAATTTTAAATTTAATCGAAATTAATCATTAAAAATTTTATAATTAATGAAATATAATTAATTATAGTTAGATAGAAATTCTTAAATTCAATTCAGTCATTTTAGTGTTAAAAACTTCCATGCATTGACATTTTTTTTCCTGTTTATTCAGTTTAACGTAAAAAATCCCAAATTACTTAAAATAAAGACATTAAATTTCAAATAAATATAATTAAAATCCAAATCAATCACCTCCAATAAACTCGTTGGTCTGTTATAGGTAAGGACAATGATCCTCAAATCGTATGACGTCTTCGGTATCAACTCACAGGATATGTTTTCTTTGGCAATGATGACCAGATTTTCAACTGATGATTGCTGGCAATGCCTTGGCAGTTCTGAAATTTGTCCAAGTTTTTAACGCATTTAATTATTTATATAATATAATTAATAATGCTAATATAATTCAATTCAATATTTAAATATTTAAAATAATTAAAAATATTTAAATTCAATTCATTCATTTAATCTTTCTTAACTTATTTAAATACAGTTTTAAGCAATTTAAAAAAAATATATAATTTCCGAAATCTACTCGAATAAGATTATTCTCTAATTTAAAAAATATTTAATATTTATTTGTAAATAAAATAAAATTAAAGATGGTTAAGTGAAGAGCACAACATGTCGATATGATTTAAGGTTTTGGTATTTTCATGTAAAATGAGTCTGAATTCCATGTCATCCCAATTCTGATTTATGACATTTTTAAATTGGAATTTGTTTTTTAAATTTAAAAATATTTTAAAATCATACTGAGACGCATTAAGCTTAAATTTATGAAATGATTAGATCCGCTATATTTGCTAAATGATGAATTATTAAAATAACATATTTTTTTAAATAATTTTTTATTTATTAAAATAATTTTTCTTAAATTAATATTTTAATTATTAAAATATATTTTTAAACTATTTTAAAACATATTTTTAATAATTATATACCTTGATTTTAAAACGTCATTGAGAATACAATAAGGCCAAAAGATATACAAAAATTAATAAAAAAACAATTCTTCTTTTTTAAGCTCCATTTCAAGGACACCCATGGAAAATAAAAGAAAAAAATACCAAATAAAACCCAAAATGTTTTGACAGTAATGTTCTCTGTTCATTCTCGTCTTAAGAGTGAGGCCGACACCCAAGTAATTAGCGAGAATATAATATAATATAATATAATATAATATAATATAATATAATATAATATAATATAATATAATATAATATAATATAATATAATATAATATAATATAATATAATATAATATAATATAATATAATATAATATAATATAATATAATATAATATAATATAATATAATATAATATAATGGAAATTTTATGAAACCGTATGGAATCATTTGAGTAGGAAAATCATCAGTTTAGATACTCCTGGTTTCAGTCAGATACATTTACAAATTATTAAACAAAAATAAAAATAATTATCTTTTTGAAAAAATTATTTAAACAATTTTTTTTCAGCGTAGAATTTAAATTCTTTAAATAAATAAATAAATAAATCCTCGATCCTTGAATTTCAAATCGTCTGGTTTCAAGTTACTGGCTTCGAGACTTTGACCAAAGACCTAGAATTTCGCTCGTTGAATCAACAAGTCATCGATGGTGGCGATAATAGGAACATAAAAAGCCAACTCAAACCATTGTTCTCAAGCCAGACTTGCGTTAACTGAAGTCGTACTTAAAAAATAATTAATGATAATAATAATAATAACAAATAATAATAATATTTATAATGTTAATGTTATTTATTAAATAACAATAGCAATAATAATAATAATAATAATAATAATAATAATAACAAATAATAATAATATTTATAATGTTAATGTTATTTATTAAATAATAATAGCAATAATAATAATAATAATAATAATAACAAATAATAATAATATTTATAATGTTAATGTTATTTATTAAATAATAATAATAATAATAATAATAATTTCGTAAGAGAGATCGAGCCACCTCCTTCGAAGACTTCTTGCGGCAGTATTGAAGTACATCGTTCGAAGGTTACGTAATTGAGGAGGACGAAGACGAAGATGGTGACCAACAGGACCAGGAAACATGTCATCCATGGTCGCCTCCTGGTGACGAATAATGGAATAGGTTATTATAATCACTTAAATTAATATAGTTGAATTATTATAATTAGTTATTATAAATATATTATTAGATCGTTACAGATTGTTATTATAACAATTATTATTATTATTATTATTATTATTATTATTATTATTATTATTAACATAAATAATTTCATTAATCATTCGAATGTCATAGACAATTATTATACGAATGCGGTGTTTTAAAATTGTTCCATAATCGTTTAATTCATTAATATTTATTTATTTTCTCATTTATTTATTTTTTTGAAAATAAATTTAAATATCGTAGAAGAAACTGGAATCGTAGATAAATGGGGAGTGTTCCAAGTTAATTCAAAACAGATTTGAACAATTTCCTCAACGAAACATGAGCTCTTTTTTTGAGAACGAAAATGAAGTAAAATATATTTTTTAGGGAGACGACATGTTGACGATGTCATCAAATCATTTTTTTATTTTTTTTTTGTTTTTTTTTTGTTTTTTTTTGTTTGTTTTTGGAAATTCTAAACTTTCAGAAGATGGGTTTAAATCAAGTTTTAAAAAAATATTAAACACCGTTTATCTCAGATAAATAGATTGACTTCGAACGGATGGATGGATGGATGGATGGATGGATGGATGGATGGATGGATGGATGGATGGATGGATGGATGGATGGATGGATGGATGGATGGATGGATGGATGGATGGATGGATGGATGGATGGATGGATGGATGGATGGACGGATGAACAGGAAATGGAATACTGCCATAACGATCCAGTCGAAATTGGGGCCATAAAGAACACATCGATATCATCAAGTGATACACCCACACACGGATGGCAGTCAGACATAACCACCATATTTTCTCATCTGTTTCCTTTCACCAACAATTTATCTAGCGCCGCTAACCGAACCACGGGCGGGGAGGGGAGACAAAGATTCATTGACACAGCGCTTACTTCCGAGGACAAACTGGACAGCAACGCGAGGCGACTAGGAACGACACCGGCTTCGCAGTCAATATGAAGTTATCGATTTAAGTCGTCTGACACTGCACGAGCGCCATTTTATCTCGTGACATGTGACAGGAAGGATGGAAATCTCTTTTCCTGCTTCTTTTTCATCTTCTCTTCCGCATCTTTTTATTTCAATTTTTATAATCTTTGGAAGTCGAAACACGAAGCCTTATCTTGTAAGACTTGCAAACAAAGCATCGCCAGAATTTCTGGATGAAACTTTAGGCATGTTCTCGCATAAGTTTCGGAGACATTATAATCACCATTATTACCACCATCACCATAATCATCATCATCATCATCATTGGTCAGTCTGACACCTAATGCAATTACCTGGAAAGATTTGCAAGCATTTTGAAGATTAACGAACACCACAATTTCCAAAACTCGCGGGTGAAAAATAAGGGATGAAGGGAAAAACAAGGGCAATCAAATCTATAGAAATGAACATCAAAGCACAAGCACGCACAAGCACACACGTTCACATACACGCGCACACGTTAAGGCACAACCAAATGTGGAAGAGACAGCATTTTGGTATAACGACAGATCATTCCGATGTTTATCAGAATTTTTTTTTGTATTTGCAGAAAAAATTATCCTCAGTGCAATTCATCTCTGCCAGTACTTTTCCAGTCAGAGTCAACACGATAGCAACCACCATACAAATATTTATTTATTTATCTATTTATTTATTTGTTTAATAATAATTATTATTTATATATTTATTTTTGTTTTTTATTCTTGGTTTTTCTCTATTATAATCAAATTTAATGTGAAATTGTGCTCAATGCAAGATAATTTATCGGAGCAAATACTTTTGGAGAACTTTTTTTTACCAACAATAATAACAATGACAACAAAAATATTATTGATGACAATAATTTAATAATAAAAATAATAAGAAGAAGAATAGCGATAATAACAAAATAATAATCGCAATTAGTATTATTATTATAATTATTATTCGCAGTAATTATAACCACATAATTCACTTTCTGTATGCCATTGAAAAAAAAAGAAGTTTATGCCAACGATAATTGCCACTTTGTAAGGCAAATCCAAGGTAGGGTTTCGTGAAAAACAAACAAACCTCAATACGTACTTTGCAAAAGTTAAGTGCTTCCAACACATCGCTTTGTAACGAACAGACTCTAATTCATTGTTCAAAACCACGAAGAAGTCGTGAAAATAATATTTTTGATAATTTACATTAGTGCATTACGATAAGTTAAGACTTGTATATTGAAAGAACAAAGCTGCCTCTTATCGTACAGGACGGCTTAAACCTAGCGATAATCTGTGCCTGTCCCATTAAATAGTGCGGATAATGGAGGGATTGCTTTAGGCATGCAACCGGTACAGAAATAAGAGTTGTATAATTTATTTTTTTATTGGATGTTTATTGACGATTAGATTAAGTATTTTATTTAAATATTTCATTATTTATTGATTATTTCAGGAATTATTGATCTTATTGACGGTTATCGATAACAATCCATTCTTCGTCCATATTAATCAACAGACGCGACATCAAATTTCGCATAATTTCAACGTTCAATTATACGGATGGTTTTTCCTATTTTTCCAAAATTCGTGGAAAATAATATTAATTTAATTATGGAGCTTTAAATTCGTGTTTTCGCGTTTATTTCTGTTCAGACTTGTACTCTTTTCCACTCTGGGCGTTTTGAGACTCATAATTTAAGCCAGATGCAATTTAATAACTGAATTTAGGGATAAATTGACGGATAATTCGGCTAAATTAGTCCAATAATTGATCGGATATTTCTGTATTTTCCTGTATTTTGTGCTTCGCCAAACAATTTTCAGACATCCCAATCATCAAAATCGATAAAACGCTCGAAGCATATACGATGTTAGGAGAATTTCTCTCCCACATTGGTGATCTTAGAGTGGAGCAAATCATAGAACGATCAACTCGTATTTCAATACGCCAAAATAGCTTCGGATCAGTTAACCCGATACCAGACTTACGAACGAGTGGATAAGTGGATTTCATTTCAAGGCTATCGGATGGATCTTTCAGTGACTGGATTTCAAATGAGTTTTTAAATTTAGCGGATTATTTTCTGCCACATCGCCTGGATGAATGAATATCCTTCAGTCGAGTAAACGTTTCCAGTACAAAATAGCATTTAATAGCACATTCATTCATCCATATTTTTTGTTTGTTTACAAAAAGAAAGAACAGGGATCATCAAAGTGCTATTTTCACGAGAATGTCATGTTGTGAGTGTACAAATTTATCATTTTTAATGATACAAATGATAACACAATCGTGATAAAAGATGTTTTTCAGGAGAAGAATTCTGGGGGCAATGGGTTTGATGGAGTTTCGATTTAGAAAAAAATTTAGAATTTCCAATTTATTTGGTCTTCAGAAATGGTTAATTCAGTTTAATAAAGGTTTTCATTATTTTAGGAAAAAGATTTCTAAATTCTTAACGTCAGTCAATGACTCAGCTTTTATTTATTTTTTTATTTATTTATTCATTTAATTATTTATTACAATATTATTTTGATCGCTTGATAATATGTACAAATATAAATTGATTATTATAATTTGAATAACTTAATTAAAATAATATTTCTTATATTATTTAAAATAATATCTAAATTTAAATAACAATTTAATAAATTAAATATTAGTTTACTTTTAACTACTTTTAAATGTTATTTCTTATACTATTTAATGATATAAATATAAATGAAATATAAAATATTATTTTCCATGAAAATGTCTCTCAATTTTGGCCTGCTATGCAACTACAGGAAGAAAAATGTTCATGTACTTGGGGTGACCTCAGCTTGCACCTGTTGACCCACCACTTTATAGACATTTAAAATGCAAACATTAAAATAAAAATATTTTTAAAAAAAAATTATCTGCATTTAAATTCAACATTTTACTTGCAAATGAATTTATTTTCCCAGACCAAAGGAAATAATTAAACGAACTGATCAAAAGAATTTTATTCATTTATTTATTATTATTATTTATTTAAAATCATCGATTCCGCATCGGAAGAATTCGCCATGGTTTGAAAATTGCATTAGCATTTTCGTACTTAAATTCCTCATAAAATAACATTAATTATAAAATAAATCATTTATGATATTTAAGACCAAATATTTAAAAAATATTTAATATATTTATCATCAACTTCTAACAAAACAATTTATGATATTTATGATTTAAATGCCAAAAATATATTTAAGATGTTTATGATTATTATGATCAAATGATAAAAATTATAAAAAGTATAAAAAATTATTTTTTAACATATGCAGATTAAAAGCCATGAAAAAGCGCATGAAAGAAATGGGCATTTATTATCTTTATTAATTAATATTTCGTAGTTAATATTTTGTAATTAACTTTGTTTAAAATTGAAACCAGCACAAAGAGGAAGCGGAAGTGCAAGATTGTTTTAATTTAATTTTTTAAATTTTTTTTTTTGGGTGGGGAGAAAAGAGGGTTCAAAGAGAACAACTTTGAGGCGCGTAAAAAACTGAGGTTTCAAGTGCGAGATTTCAAAACATCATTGCCAAAATCTTTCGTCGTCGTCGTCGTCTTCGTCATCATCATCATCATCGTCATCATCATCATCATCATCGTCATCATCATCATCGTCATCATCATTATCGTCATCATCATTATCGTCATCATCGTCATCGTGTGTGCGATTAATTTAATTTATCGAATAATTTCCAGCGGAGATGCATTGCAAACAATTCATACGTGTGACGTCATCGGTCACGGAGCTGACCGTTCATAATTCACCGTTCTGAATTAATTAAATTAAATTGAATTAAAAGTAATAATTCCGGAATTATAACTTTCAGTTGGAGAAATTTTTGTGTCCAAAACAACAACAACAATAATAATAATAATAATAATAATAATAATAATAATAATAATAATAATAATAATTAATAATTAATATTAATGATGATGATGATGATAACAATAATAATAATATTGTGGCTGTTATTGTAATGCAATTATATTATGAAATTATAATTACACAGTTGTATTTAATTATATAAATACACAATCCATGATTGTTTAAAAATTAACCTCGGTATCAAATAGAAATGCAAAGATAAAACCGGACCAATGGGAGCTTAGGATCGGAACAGATAGGAATTGGCGCGAGATTAATCAATTAAAAAGGCAGACGATAATGGAGGCTGTCATTAGCTGTTCATTCTGGGTTCATTAGTGACAGATTTCAATTTATTATGGCACGTGTTCTATTATGGACAGTATATTATGGACATTATTACACTCTTAATGTTATCTTGTATTTATATTGTATTTTATTATTGGTCATCCTCGTCGTCGTCGTCATCGTCATGTATTATGATATTATAATTTGTAACATTAAGTATTATAATATTAATTATAATTCACCGATATTGTGATGTAGTTATTGTTATTATAAATATTTATTATCAGTACTAAGAGATTTCAGTCTAATTATAACCTGAGTTCTGCTATTGATGATACTGAACAATTTCTGATCTCTTAATATTAAATCATTGTATTTTATTATCGTTCAATTATAATATTATAATTTGTAATAGTAATAACGTGTGATATTATGAGACAACTGTTAGCGTTATTATTAATTTTATTATTATTATTATTATTACCAAACGTGGAAAAATAATTGTTTTTGAGATTATCAGTGCTGCACGAAATTATGTAGCGCTTGATCATCATCATCATCGTCGTCGTCGTCATCATCATCATCGTGGCCGAAGATTGAATTTCTTCAATAAACAAACGAAAACTTTAATTTGAAAATAATCTCACGTCATTCATAATTTTAAAATAAAATAATTTCTTTATTTATTTAAATCTCTTCTGCTTGTGGCTTTCATTACACATGTCGAGGTCGAAGTTCAAAACATTAGTAAAGTTTAAAATAAAGAATTTATAACTTAATTTAAATATAATTTAAATTGTATTTTTAAATTATTTTTTTTAATCATAAATTCCATTTATATTTTTATTTAAGATTATAATTACGTTATTTTTTCTCAATTTAATCCAACAATGTGGATTAAATTTGAAATAATATTTCTAATGATTTAAATTCATAATTAAATTATAATTTATTAATTAAATAAAATATAATAATTATACTCGAAATGACGGAAGGGACGCGATTTATTTTATTTTGGCTCAAGCAATTCCAAGCGACCCGATTAAAAATGTTTTTTGCTGATAAATCGAATTAATTTATTTTAATCAATCAATTTATTTAATTTAACCAAATTAAATGTTATTTTAATCAACTATTTTATTTTATGTAATTCATCTGTAAACCATTTGCCAAAAGTCGTGCATGAGTCAGGCAGGATTTTCCAGTCACTAAAAAGCTGACATAATTTGTAATTGTTTATAATAATAATAATAATAATAATAATAATAATAATAATAATAATAATAATAATAATAATAATAATAATAATAATAATAATAATAATAATAATAATAATAACAACAACAACAACAACAACTAATTGTTTCTTGTTTCTTCAACAACGACACAGCAACATCGATACATCAATAAGACATTCGAATACATCCTTGTATTGAAATTTATTTACAAAGACAATTATTGTTGTTATTGTTGTTGTCTTGACAACGTCCCGTACGCCAGAAATGGCCCCACATAAATGAATATAATATTTATATTTATATTTATATTTATATAAGCATTTACATGTTTAATCATAATTATTGTAAATTGTTCGCTGTCGAGCTCCATGTTCGTGCTTTAAATCATAATAATGGCCAACCGAAAATGCAAGGAATGTTTCTCACTCTTCTTTTTTTTTTGAGCATTTTTCGGAATTATATTTTTTTTTATTTCAAAATTATTAACTGCTGACGATCAAACAAATAGTTTTATACCCACACAATTTGATCGGCAGGATTAAAAAAATGCGAAAATAATGTCATCATCATCATCATCATCAATCATCATCATCATCATCATCACCACCATCATCATCATGACGATCATCATCCTTTGTGCCGACGTTAACAAGGGGTTTCGTTATGTACTTATTTGTTATCCTCAATTCAACATCTCCATCATCATCATCATCATCATCACCATCATCATCATCACCACCATCGTCATCATCATCATCGCAACGAATTGAACCTATTCGCAGATACTTTTGGCTTGCAGGCAATCAAGTGACAAAAAATAATCATTTTTGAATCATCTTTTGTGGTATTATTATTATTATTATCGTTATTGTTAAAATTATTATCATTATTGTTAAAATTATTATTATTATTAATAAAATTATTATTATTATTAATAAAATTATTATTATTATTATTTATTATTATTATTATTATTATTTATTATTATTATTATTATTAAAGAGAGTGAATTATACAATTCCATTTCAATCGTGACGCACAGAATCGTTCACATGCCTTTCAGATCAACAACACCCTTAGATGTCCACTCAGACATCCTTTGATGCGACCTTGAAGACCACCTCTACTGCGGGTCAAAGTTCAAGGCCGATGAGTGGAGGTCATGTCACAATCGAGTGATTGATGTCAAGCGTCACTTTGAATTGAAATTAATTATTTTATGGACGGAATTTAATTATAATTTCATCTCAAAATTAAATTAATTAAAATTAATTCCAACTTCATCTTAATGAAAGCACTGCTCAGTAATGCATGGATAAGCGACCTAATTATTATTTAGGTCGACCAATTAGATTTAGCCTTTCGACGGATTTGACACTAAAGATCCCGCCCATGAAGTAGCTTTTGTCTGTCACTTGTCCATCATTCGAAGCTTCTTTGGTTTTTAAAAAGATTTTGAAGTTGGGTATTTTTGGTGGTTTATGTTATTTTAATAAATTAATGATGGAAATTCAAATTAAAACGAAATTTGAAATAAAAAATCTAAATGAAAAAAAAAAACTAGAAACTTTACAATCAATCTTTCAATCTTTACAGTCTCGTCAGAACAACCGACACCAAGAAACACCGCTTCTTAAATATTCCCTTTTCTATTGTTTGTTTAGTACCAATTGTTGTTGACATTACAAAGAGAAACATGCTTGGAATACGCGCGCGTCACTTCAATTGATATCACAAAAGAAAACAAGAACGAACAATAAATCTGTTCGGTTCAATAAACAAAAATTTCAAACAAATGCATAAAAAAATAATAATAACAAATGCTGCTAGCTAAATTGAAACGAAATCACAAGCGATCTCAATCCACCCATCAACGCTGACAATTAAATCTCAAAGGGTGATGACAAAAAGTTCAGGCCCCAATGTTTAGTCTTCTGAAGCCCTGGGGATATCATGGGGTAGAGAGGGGAGTAAGGAGACCTTAACCCCGAGGGGATGGGAAGACAGAATCCTCCCCGTCGGGACAGCACCAGTCCCTGGTATGAAACATCAAAGACATTTCCTCAGGTAATTGCTTTTAATCAACTTTTAATGAATTGCAGAAAGCCACAAGTTTGTACTTGCACAAGTTAAAGTACAGATAAGGCATCTGAGTTGCGATAATGACAACAAAAACAACAACGATAACCGGCTGTAAACGTGAAACACGTATTAATAATACAAATTATTTTTAAATTATTTTAAAATAATATTAATATTATTCGAAGAAACTTTTAATTTTTTTTATGAAAGAGTGTAAAATACCCAAAATTAAAAAAAAACAAGACTGGTTAAACCCTCTCGATCTTATAATTGCGCTTTCTTCGGGATATCGTTTCATGTAGATATTATGCCTGTTATTATTATTATTATTATTATTATTATTATTATCAGCAGCAGCTCAAGACACGGGGAATTTCCTGTACAGCGGGTAATTATTTTCTTCAATTCTGCCTAAATCTCCATGAACTCTCCTCTATCTCCTAGATTTAAGCTCATAATTAAACGTAATTAGGATTAATTAATCGTCCATAATGTTAATTTATCGAACCAACATTTATCCTAACAATACAGGATGTAGCTCGAACGATACAAAATAATACAATACAATACAATACAGTGAAACATTGACAGGTTTGCAACAAGAAGCCTTTGAAGGACATCTTGGGCTAAGTTGAACCATGGTCTAATGAATTTCTTGTTTCATCGTGGTTTATCTCCAATTATGCCTTATCCTTAATCTTTAAAAAATTATTCTTTTAACAATAGAAAAGGTTTATGAACTAATATAAGGGCATCCCAATGAGCCTTGGGTTCAGAATAAAGCCACTTTATATAACAACAACACTAATAATAACAACAATATTAATAATAATAATAATGACGGCGATGACAACAACATCAATAATAATAATAATAGCGCTTAAAAAAGAAAAAAATGAAAAAAAAAAAGAAAACAAACATTTACCTTTTGTGACTCATGTGTTTTGTGAAAAACTATCAGCGTTAATCCACCGAGATTTGGTAACCATGCGATTAGAAATCTTAGATTTCAAGTCCTGAATGCAAAGTTAGCCAAAACATGTGCCAGTTTCCTACGATAAGGTTGTTGCAATAACACGAGAGAGCTGATGAAGAAATGAAAGAGGCAGCTTCGGCAGCTGGGATAAATACCGGTCTGTATGGAGAGCGCACGTTCGTTTTTATTTCGTACGAGCGCACTTTGGAATCGTGGCGGAGCCACGAAACGAAGTTAAATAGTAAGGGAATGAATAGATGGATGAATGGATGGATGGACGGGTGGGTGGGTCGGTGGATGGATGGATGGATGAATGGGTGGGTGGATGAAAAGATAGATAGATAGATGGATGGGTGGGAGGAAAGCGGACGCATAGATGCCACCAAAGGTTAATCATTTCCTTCTCAGAATCTCTCAAAAGCATCTCAATACCCACGTGTTTCGGACCATGTGTGTTTACTTAGTGTGACTAAGCCAGTCTTCCTGGTACCATTTGGTTGAGTTGACACCCTGCTTTGTTGTTTTTTTTTTGGGTGGTGTTGAGATACAATCAAGTGAATCGCCGATCTGTACAGGATGCAAGTTACAATAAACAGCGGTTATGAAAATGGTTTGTGACAACTGCTGCTTCTGCTCAGATTTAATGGCCGTCCCGAGAATGTAAATTAAATGTGCGAATGCGGGACCCGAAATGAATGTTTTCTTTAATTACATTTTCCTATTCACTTTCTAGGTTAAAGTTTGCCTTTTCAGGTTTGTAGCTGATTTGCATATAATAGCTCCTTTAAATGCAAATTTATGCCATTCCGAAACATATCCAATGCCAGAGCGAGACAAATATCTGAAATGACCAAAATAAATTATGTTAATTAGTGTCAAACACTTATGGCCATTGTAAGTGTAAACGGACATAGCAGGCAAATAATAGTAAATGTCGTTTACTTAGGTTTTCTTAAACATTTTACCCATATTCTGATAAAAGATGAGAAATGCTTGATTTATCTTTTTCTGAATCATTCTTGGGGTCAATTTTAAAATTCCCCGAGAAAACTGTTTTCAATTAGTGCCCTAAATAGAGAAAAAGGATATTATAAAATTTGCAGCGTCCATGTCGTAAAATGTAAGAACATAATTATGATGTATGGCAAATTAGCTTGGAGGAGGGTTTCCCTTTCTTCTGAAGCGTTGACGATATTTCAAAACGAAATTGAATTTCAACTTTTATTAGTGAGCAGTTTCTAAAAGTTTCTTAAAGTAAGCAATTTAAACAAAAAATTCTACTAAATAAAGGCTGTAGTCGAAATTGAAACATTGATTTTTTGAAAGAGACTACAAAATGTCTTGCGACCATCTGGGAATATTATAATGTTCGACTCTGCTGGCACTAAGCAAGCTGAGTAGCCATGCAAATAGGCTTCACTGACCAATGAGCCAGGAATTTATTACAGAAGGTCTTTTTGACCACTGCTGATGGTACAGCAACATTGTTGTATTTCTTGTCATGAAAATCTTTCTTAATAGAAGGGTCTAAGTGCAATTCAAATCTTAGATGTCAAGATATTACTAGAACATATTCACTAAAAAGCAGGTTGATTGATAAGAAAATTACTATTAGAAAAACAGATTTTAATTTGTTTTTACAAATTTTAAAAATATTTCATCATAACATTCTTCCTTTTTACTCTTTATAAAAATCAACGCTTTTATAAATTAGTGAAAGTTTTAAATTATTTATCGAAAACAGTTAATCACAACATTGTTTACTATAGGAAATTCCTTGGTGCCGGTGATTTTTTTGATTGTTTTGTTTTTATTTACTAAGGTTCGATTTATTTTACGATTTCAAGAATATTTTAAGTAATATGTAAATTGACAAAAAGACGTGTAAATCTTAATTTAGAGTCAGTAAAGGTGTGACATGGCTTAAACTTAGCGTTATGCTATCATACGTGTCACTGATGTTTTCATCGTTACTTTGTCGCCAGAATAATAAATTAGTTTCCATAAACTCTTTTTATTCAAACTTTAAATTTGTTTTTATCGAAGATCAATATCAAAACAGACCATCAACAGCACATTATGCATCAATGGCCAGGTGGTAAAACCACTCAGAAGGTTGTGGTATATCCTATTCCAAGACCCTCCTGGGAAACAAAGGTTGATGGAGCACAAATAAACGAAAACATACAGGAATATTTGCATCAGCCTGAAAATGAAGTTAGTATTGTATTGATTGTTTGTTATATGTCAAAAGATATTTTTACCACTTTGCTCATAAATTTATCTAATTGTATTCCTGTCATTTCCACCTTATTGCAGGTTGTTGCTGTTGCAGATCAACAATTAAAAAGTAATAATAAAGTATTTTCTATAAAAGAATAGAATATTTAAAAGAATTATAATTTCTAGAAATGTTATGTGATAATGTAAATGATTAGCTACCCTTGATTGTGTAGCACTTCACTGAGAAACAGATATGTTTAAATGAATGTATAATTAATGAACGAATGAATGACAATGATTTATGATTAATTAAAGAATAATTTAATTAATCCAATTATTAAAGAATAATCTAATTAATCCAATTAATTAAAGAATAATATAATATAATCCAAGCAGGTTCCACATGCTTCATACAAGTGGACAACCCTCAGAAAAAGTTGGTTGACAAGGAAATCAATGCTTTGAAGGAACAGCTCGATGCCCAGATTAAAGTTGGTGAACAATCATTTTGAAAAATGCAGTAATAATTATAGCATAATTACAGTATAACAATAATAATAATAATATTCAACAATAATAATAATAAATGATGTTCTTGATCAGGTGAATGCAGATCTCAAAAAACTCCTGATTGCATCCTTAGGTGATGACCTCCAATGCAAAGTGGATGTTCTTGTGAGGTTGTGCCAGTGTCTCTATTTAAATGTTAACATTATGTTAATAATTAGTCAAGATTAAATAGATTTTAATGTAAATTTTTTTTGCTTTTATTGAGTTGTTTCAATTTATATCATATAATTTGTTTTAATTGCATATAAGAATTTAATACACATAACCCAGTTTTTTAATCAACATGGTTAATTATGATGGATGGACAGATGGATGGATGGATGGATGAATGAATGAATGAATGGATGGATGGATGGACGGATGGATGGACTTACGGATGGATGGATGGATTAACGAAGGCTAACCTTGACATCCATGTTAAAAAAATGTTTTATGTTTTTGCTTAAATTACTGATAAGTTGATAATTAATGGTTAGAGGTTTTATCGAATAATTGGTCAGGTAATATTTCTCATGTCGTGTTATAGTTATTGCCATTATGTAATTATTGCAATTATTATTTTTGTTGATAATAATTATTATTTTTGTCGATATTAATTATTATTTTTGTCAATATTAATTATTATTTTTGTTGATATTAATTATTAATTTTGTTGATAGTAACATTTATTTTTGTTGATATTAATTATTTTTTTTTTATATTAATTATTATTTTTGTTGATAATAATATTTATTTTTGTCGGTAATAATTGCTTTCAATTATTCGCGGCCAAGGTGGAAGGTTCTTGGATTACTTGTTGAAATCCTGAATTACTTCAAATAATCTCCAGTTGCTGGAATTCATGGCGTGTTAATCATAGCAATGACTCATTAAGGAACATTTAAAAATAAATATGAATAATATTTATAATATACAGCTATAATTATAGTTATAACTTGAGTGAACGTCAAAATACAAAAATAAATAATTGTAATCTATTGTAGTTACTGCAACATATTCTTCTTTCTCGACATTACAATAAATAATAAAATACAAAATAATTAATACAAAATAATTATCAAAATCTACGAAACTCACTGCCCAGGACCAAAGCCCACCTGACCAATGAGGTGAGTCGAAGCACAAACAAAATGATTGAAGACTTTGAGAACATTGATAAACTCACCGTGGAAACCAACCTGTGGAGGACAAAATTCCAGGCCTCCTGGTGAGCTTTTCTGAAATTTTGCACCCAACGTTAATGGTTCCACTTCACTAGTTATTTATTATTAATTTATTTAATTTTTAATTTATATATTTATTTATTTATTTACTGATAATTTATTTATAGCCAGGTCTTTCTAAGTGCATAATAATTATCATAAGTAATTAACTTTGTTATTATGAAATTCATGATTATGTACTTTATCTTGCTGTAGGCCCCTTATTAAGGACATATTTTCCTTGTTATAAAACTTATTATTACAAACTTCCTGATTTACTTGTAACACATGTTATCACATTAGTGTTATTATTATTATTATTATTAATATTGTTATTATTATTATTATTATTGCTTATTATCATATAATTATTATTATTATTAAAATTACCTGCATGTTATTAAATCAAAAATTTAATTCCAACCTGCTTCCAATTCATTATGGAAAACTTTAACACTTAAACAGCGTCCTGTTGAACCTATTGACCTCAGAGAAGAACCAATCGGACGAGGCCTTTCACAGGAGTCAGGACTGTCTGCAGACGTTATTGGATGAGAGGCGGCGAATCAACAGCATCCTCCTTCGGACCAACGGGTCATCGTCTGCCTCTCTTTTTAACTATCGTTAACCTATAATTAATTAATAAATCCAGTCTTTAATTATTTAATTATTTAATTCTAATCTTTAATTTAACCTAATCTGATCTAATCTTTAATCTAAAGTCTAATCTAATTTAAAGATCGCTACTATTGATGTTGTCAACAGCTGTTGTTATTGTCGTTTGCCTTCACTATTGTAATTGTTGTTGTGGTAACATGTTGTCGTTTTTGCCGCAACTTTTAGTGTTTTATTTTTTGTCTGTTATTTTATAAATTAATTATGAATTAAATTTGTTCTTCCAGTCACCTGAATGGCATTCAATCGACGTTGTTCCCCCTCAAACAACAACAACATTCCAGTCCCGAAACATCTCAAAACACGCTGGAGTTGGCAGAATCCAATGACGCCCTGGTGGGCACCGTCTACGACCTCCTCAGGGGCGACCGGAGACCGGACTCGGACCTGCCGAGTCCCTCGCAAGGACTGACCTTTGCCGAGGCATTGGCCACGGAGGTTGGGTCGCGTTCCGAATTGAGACGCGTTCTAGGTTATGAGATGCTGCTTGATGTGATCGCACTTCAGTCAGGATTTTATTATAGTAGTAATTAAAATTATGATTATATTATGGGTTATGTGTTAACAATGCATTTGTGCTATTACGACATTAAGACCTGTTATGTTATGTAACAGAGTATAATTAAAGACATTAGATAACGTGCAATCCAATTATAGATTGTATTTTATTCGATATAATAAATGGTTACTACTGATTACTTTCAATAATTATATTATAGGGTGCTCGTTAACAATATATTTATGATAGTAATTAATGTTATGCATCACATATAATCTAATTATAAACCATATTTTATACATTATAAATAATGGTTACAACTAATTATTAATTAAATTAATTAATAATCTAATAAATTATTAATAAGTCCACTAATTCATTAAGAAGCAAAAGCTAAAAACTTCCTAAAAACCCACTCACAGGTGTTGTCAAATCGGTCTGAAGTCCCGAGTCCCGGCAATTCCGACATCTTCTCCATCGTTCGATCGAGCAAGACCTTCATGGGAACCACATTCAACTGTTGTCGAAGGTGCAAAGGTCACGTCATCGACGTCTGATAGACTTGTGAAGCGAAAAATTTGTAATTATTATTTGGAATAATAATCAATATTAAAATATTAATCACATGTTATTCATTTAATTAAGTAATCCAATGGTTTAAGTTATGATTTCTTCGATTCTTAAGTTATTGTTGTTGCAAATATAATACAGTTGGGTATTGGGGATCGTTACCTATTATTGGGTTTTATTAATTAAATCCATTAATTAAACGGATTTTAAATTAAACTAGTTTAAATAAGTAATCACAAGATGTACATTATTTGCCATTATTTTCATGTCCTGATGCAGATTTACATTTTAAATTTGATTGTGTAATTATTTTCAAACGAGTTGTTGATTAGGTGGTTTTACGTTTCAGTTAAATTCTTTGTCACCAATATTATTTCTTTCTTGCCAAATAAAAGCATAGAAGTGTGATATTTGTTTTGGGTTGACCCAACCAGTCACCATATTCGGTGATCCCAGAGAAGTATCGGATTCAGAATATTAGATTCAGTTGACAAACTTTACGGGATTTGTGTTTGTAACTTAAGCTTAAGCGGTCTGAAAATTTATTAATTTTAGACTCGATTTTGTTTTATTCGAAAACCAGCTTCAGTCAGAGAGGATCTCTCGCAAATGGGCTGTATTAACGCCAGCTTCACAAATTCTCAAACGATTCAATAATTTAAACTATTTTATTGTACAAAGCAAAAGTTTTAGACGTTTTAGCAGTTTATGTTAAAATCTAGGTGAATATGCCGTTAGCAGCACAAAATATCTTTTCTTTGTTCTTAGCCATAATGATGCCGTCTTTAAAATCGATCTTAAACTTTCCCTTTTTCAAGTGAAGATGAGTGTAGAAGCAGATTATTAAATTGTCGCACTCGAATTTTTCATCTACTTCCTCTAGAGTCGGCATGTCAATGGATTCCAAATCTATAACTTCGCCTGAAAATTCTTTGACTGGCGATTTCGTGACCGAACTGTCATTGCTAGCAGTCAAGACATCGATCTCGTCAAAGCCGTCATCGGAGTCGTCGTCATCGTCCATGAAAGCTACGCCATCCAGCTGGGTCAGTCTGAAGTCTTTGTTGTTAACCTGACAGTTAGGCTGTAATACGGCCATTCTGACATTTTGTGGTACGTTAGGAATTGCTTTGATGGCGTAGGTAGGCACTCCTTGGGCGATAAAAGGCATTCTCTGCGCCACAGCATTTCTCGGGACCACGGGAATAGAAGGCTGCACCATGCCCTGGTTCAGGGGTTGACCTTGGAGGGTTATTTGGGGAAGGCTTTGAACAAACAGTTGAGGTATAGATCCTTGCTGAACGAGCATCCTTGGCATGTTTAAATTTATAGTCTGAGGAACGTTAGGTCTGATCTGAAGAAATCCTTGGCCTTGAATCTGAGCTACGGAAGCATGATGGGATTGTAGATTCTGTAGATTAATACTGGGACACTGTGCCATTAATTGGAACTGAGGTCTGAAACCTTGAGTCGAGTTATTCGGCTGAGATACAAGTTTAACCCTTGGAAAAGAAGACGTAGGAAGGTTCATAGGAGGCTTCAAATCTAACAAACTCTTTAGTCGATTGGACTTGTCGTTAGGAGCATAATAAGGAAGTGGCTGGGGTTGATACGATCGAATTGCAGCAGGTTGGCGCGGTTGAACAATCGGATTGCAATTTAGCTTCACGTTCTGAGTCGTCGTGTGGAGACTCAAAAGATCTTTAAGTGAATTCTGCGATATAGGTTGTACCTTAGGCAGCGTTTCTATTCTGTTGTAAGCCGTGTTTTTGATCGCTCTCTTCGAAGCATCGCTCCATGTCGTGCATACTCCCGGCTCGGCCACTTTGGATATCATGAACTTCTCCTTCCACATCGACACGAAGTCGTCGAGCAGTCCCTCGTCTCCAATCTCTTCGATGAACCGATTCCGGATTCCTTTGGAGACCGCTTCGACGATGTCCATGTAGATCTCATACTCTGGAACATCTCGTCGATTCTTTTGCATTGTTTGAATTTAAATTCAAATTGAAAAGTTTAAATTGAAAACTTCCCTGTCTTTTTATTTTCGCTATTTTCGTTTTCGAGCCGAAAGTCAAACGCCGTGACAACAAGTATCTGAAAGGACGACGATTTTATTGACCAAAAGATCTCGATCGATGTTTGTGAAATTTCTTTAAAATGCTTTCGATTTAGAATTATATGATAAAATTTTAACAGCTTTAGGTGTTATGAATAAAGTGTTTATGTTTAAATTACTTAAATACTTACTGGTAATTTTGGTCTAAAACAGTTTCCGTCAACTGTCGCTAATAGCCGCTCACTTTCAAGCTGATAAGTCTAAAGATATTTGCGTCAAAAATTATTTCTTTAAATACAAAATATTTAAAATGATTAAAACTATAAACTCTCTGAATTTTCAATAAAATTTTGATCACTGAAAATGTGAATTATTCCAGTAATCGAAATAACAATTAGTCCTGAGTTAGGGACTAATGATTTCATGTTTAAAGTATACTTTCTGCATACGAAATCTGACCAAAATCCTTCGCAAATCAAAGACCTGCTTTTAGAACTATTTCAAACATTTTTTTTACTTTAAATTTTAAACATATTTTTAAAAAATTCCAGAAATTTCAATCGTTAACAGGCCTTGATCATTAAAGTTTAATGACTTAAGCGAAACAAGTTGATTTAATACGAACTGCCAATCATAAATAATTAACTTGGGAGTTATCCTCATCAGCATCCTCTTTCACTTTCGCTTTTGCTGTATTTTTATTAAGAACCTCGCCATAAGGTTGGCTGACCTTACCATGTTTGTGGTTATATTTCTGTGGCTTCTTTTTACGACAGGTGTAGATATTTTAAACTTTTTTTATATATTTATTTATTTATTTATTGCTCCACTTCTGAGTACTCAAAACTCGATCATAGGTTTTGAATTTGATTAATTTTGGCTATTGTTGATGGGCTCATTAAGTACTTAAAAGTATTCTGTATTCTAATAATACGTGTAATACCTTTTGTATTATACAGATCCATTTTTTACTTAGTACATGCGAAACAAAAAACTCGACTGATTAACAAAATTACGTTCGCAGAAGTTAACTGCTCTGTCAATTTGGCCTTCAACAAGTCAATATCGATCATCTCAGAGAACGACTGGGATGGCGGAAGTGACGGCTGGAAAGCCGTGGATGGCGTGATTGGTAGCAATGAAAGCAATTGTTTCGAGAGTGGACCGTTCTTCAAAAAATTTTTGGTTCACTTGAACAGGGACGTGCGGATCGAAAGGGTTGTTGTTCACGGAAGATTGGACTGCTGCGGTGAGTTTTTTTTTTTATTTTTTTGTATCCCGGTAGTGGTTTATGATTGTTTATCGAAAAGGAATAAGTTGTTTTAATTTTAATTTTATATTTTTAAATTTAAATTTTAAATTTAATTTTAATTTTAAAATCGGAGAAGTTTTGGGAAGACGTTCAACTTCAGTATTTAAATAAGGATTTATTATTGTATATATATATTTAAAATACAAACACAGGCTGAAATACACGAGTGATCAAAACAATCATTTGTTCTAAAAAGTGACTTTTAATTATTTTATTATTAATTTTTTTAAATCAAGGCCGATGGTGGACTGGAGCGAGAATTGATTTGTTACCTCAAAATGCAGCTTCCAAAGAAATTCTTTGCCACACGTACGGGGAAGCGAGAAACGGTGAAAAAATGAATTTCATTTGCGAAGACCAATTTGAAAAGAGTGGACTCGTCGCCATTGTTCCCAATCCAGAGTTAATGGTAATCATCTGCGAGATTGAAATCTACGAAAGAGGTAGTTAATGTCAAGTTGTTAATAGGTCTTTTTTTTTGGTTATTTGAAATTTAATAAATAACGTCTCCTGTTTCCATTGGGTTATCACTGATAAATATTTGACAATATTTGTTCAAGAAAGCCCTAGTCAAAAATGAGAAAGATTTAAAGAAAGTTACGGAATAAGTCAAAATAAGTGGAAAATCCATTAATGAATAGAAATAATTTCTTAGCAGCTTCAAACCAAAAGAACTTAAAATCTAATTGATGTAAAATGACTATGATGATGATGACGATAATGGCGATGATGAAGCTGACGACGACGACGATGATAATAATGTGTGATTCATATGTCCCTACACTTTTTAATTTTAATTTAAAACAACTGCAGAATTGAAGAGTTTCGGATGCTTTGAGGAAGTAATCAACAAACACGGATACCATACAACCGAACAAACCATCGATGAATGTCTCCAATGGTGTCACGCGTTCGAAGCCACGTTTGCTGCCTTGGAGGTCATTTTTATGAACTTATGAATTATTCCATTATTTTAAATAATAATCCCTGTTATTGCGAATGAAGAGAAAATGTTAATGTTTTATCATACATGTAGCATGAGTTAAGAATTTTTTACATTATTTATGAGCTGATAAGTTTTTAAATTTCTTTTAAATTAATTAAAGAAAAGGAAGAAAGATCATTATTGTTTCTTTAGCTTGCATTTTAATACGCTTGTAGTTCATGTAACGCGAGTTTTTGTCAGTAATCAAGGCATTTAGTTTTTCTACATTAAATTAAATTTGTCTTATAATTTGAATAACCGCAATTAGCAAATTAATAAATTAATGAATAACCGATTTCCAAATCCAATTAGGACGGAAGATGGTGCATCTGTAGTGAAGAAATTAGCAAAAGAATGCCCGCCACATCTTGTGGCATTCGATGCTTTGGAAGTCCATTCAATTTCTGTGGAGGGCCCGATGCTTACTCTGTTTACACGGGTTTTGTTTTGTTTAATTTAAAAATTAACCAATAATAATAATAATAATAAAATAATAAGGCTAATTTAATTTAAGATCGTAATCTTCAGAGAATGTTCTGTAATTTCTACTTGATTCAAACTTATACATGTATGGTCAAATATTTCAAATCATCTTTTTATCTCACTCTAGATATCTTAACCAGAAATATGATTTGTCCCAAACAAAGTACATCGTAATGTATAAGGTTAAATTAAATAATAGATTTTCCAAGTTTAACTCATCCATATTACTCTGTCTAATTAATTATAAATTTAATTAATGGTTAAACCAGACACTAATGCACTGCAAAGTGCAGAAGCATATTTCAATAAATTTAATTCATACCAATATAATTTAAATATTTAATTATCAATTTGCAGCAACAATAATATTGATAAGTCATTGTATTCAAATCAACCATAACCCAAAGGGATATAGAAAGATATTTCAAAGATAAACTTCATTAAATAAATTATGTTAATACCATAATAACTTATCATGATATTAATATGAATTATTATGATATCATAATAAGTTATTATGATATTAAACTATTCCAACTACTTTTATTTAATAAAAAAGTTTGCAGTCCTGGTTACTATGGCGAAAATTGCGATTCCACCTGCCATTGTAAAGACAGAACACCATGTCATAGAAATGGCACGTGTTTTGATGTTTGCCAACCTGGTTGGACAGGGGATAGCTGTGATGAAGTATCTGGTAAGTTCATTTTCATGCTATGATATCATAAACAAAAACAATTTAATTTGATGAATTTATTTGCCAATTTAATGAATAACCTTTATTCAAATACAATTCAAAAATGTGGTCATTTAATGCATTATTATTATTAAATAATAATAATAATAATAATAATAATAATAATACTACTACTACTACTAATAATAATAATAATATTTACAATGCATAATATATAATATAACAGATAATGTAATAATAATTTCATAACATCTATTAAATTATTTAATTTATGCAATTCACATATTATTGAATATTTTATTAATATAATAAGTTAAATTTTGACAACAAGAGCTAATTGGTCCATCCTTGGAACTCATTGGTTGTTATGAAGTGAAGCCAAGCATGGAATTCACAAGAATATGGCAGGCTTCATATTGTGCAAATCGCTGCAATTTTCATGATTTCACCTATTTTGGAATACGGGTATGATTGAAAATTTCAAATTAACTTGTTTTTATTTAACTTTTAAGGAAAGTTTAATCAGATTAAAAAATTACAATTTAATAATTCCTAAATTTAAAATTGGAAAACAAATTTTTTTTTAATTTTTGAATTATATTGATAATTATTAATATTAATGATAATTTTATTGAAACCCTTGCTCAGACAGAAGACTTAACTTGTTATTGCTTCGAAGAAAGTGAGGATCTTCAAGCAAGAAATTCATCAACAGATTGTAATTCTGGAATGAAAGTTTACTATGGTCGTGCTTTGATGAGTTGTTTTGATTTTTAATTTATTTTGTAGTTTAACTATATAGCAAAGATAAATTGAAATTTACGAGTTAAATTTAATCGATATTCAAATCAATTTAATAATGTTTTTAAAGTCTTATAAAAAAAACTTAAAGTTTGTAAACCTGGTACTTTTGGTGATTTCTGCTTGGACACGTGCCATTGCTTAAATGGGGGTTGCTGGAAGAACAATGGTACGTGCCGTTTTGAGGGATGTCAGGATGGTTGGAAGGGTCCTAGCTGTAACATCAGAGGTTAGCTTTTAGTGAAAATATTTTTTTTTTACACATTCTAATACAAGCACACCTTCCCTGGATTTGAGTTTGCAATGTTTTGGTAATTTTAAAGCTAGTGATTTTCTTTAATATTGTTGGATCCCTAGATCCAATAAATTGAATAATAATTAAAATTATATTGCCGATTAATTAATTTAATAATTAATTAAATTTAGTGGCAATATAATTTGAGAATTAATTAATTGGTGCTATTCAGACTCTTTGGTTATGCACTTCGACAAATGGATTTGTATCGGAAAGTAGAGCGAGAATTAGAGAAACAGCAGATTTCAAGACTTAATCAATTAAGCATTTAACATCTTCCAAGGCATCTGAAAACTTTCAATAAACCTGACCTTCTATAATTAGTTTGAGGACCCCGGGTTATTACATTGGTGTCAGGAGTGAGATTTAGAGTTAAAGGGTATCCAAAAGTAACTAAGGTAGAAGCTTGTTTAGTTGAAAAGTGAACGATGCCGCGGGTCTTGGATGAATTGTACGTGCCTCGATTGAGACAAGAATTGAGAGATCGTGGCCTGGACTGCAAAGGCACGAGAGCTGAGATACGGGAGCGACTTGGGGCATGGCTGACAGAGAATGGCCATGACCCGGAGGAATACGAATTCGAGTCCGAATCTAGTAAGTTTCTGAGAAAGTTAGCAGAGGACTCGAGGAGGACTATTAGGGGCGATTTGGAAAACACAGCGGTTCCATGTCAGGATGTCTCGTTGGCTTCGGGTGAAGACTCTGCCGAGAAGAGTCCTGTTGGTTCTTTTGAGGAGAGCAAAGTGGTGCTTCCATCTTGCAAAGAACAAGGAGAGGAACTCTGCAAAGAGGTTACCGAAGAACAAATCATGTCCGTTGTTCCAGGTACCGTTTCTGGCAGCATTGGGATGGAGTCATTAGAAGGCACATCCAACCACAGTGCGTGCGTGTCTCCAGAAACTCTGTGCTTGATGGCAGACTTAGAGAACTCGACGTTGGAGCCCATAGAGTTACCAGATCAGGTCGAGTCGTCAGCAGGGCCCAGAGAGCTCACGGAGGTTTTAGTGGAGCAAGTGGAACTTTCGGAGGAGCCTGTGGGATTGCCGGTGGATCATGTGGAGTTGTTGGTGCAGCCCGATGAGTTACTGATGAGTCACGTGGAGTTGCCGGTGGAGCGCACGGATTTGATGGTGGAACAAGTAGAGTCTACGGAACAGCCCATGGATTTACCAGCGGATGTTTCGGCTCCATTGGAAATAACAGAAGGGAGTGCTCGGGATTTCGGGAGAGTGCCTAGCAAGGAAAATGGAGCAGGTGATCCTGTAGAGAGTCTGAGATCTGGCGACATGGTGGAGCAAGAGGTTGAGCATAGAAATGGCGATGTTCCACGACTGAAACTTGCGGGACGCAGAAGTAAAAGGGGGGAAGCAGAAATCCCAGAAGATGGCAAAGCAAATGGATCTGGGATTTGCAGCCATGAGATTGTTGGAAGATCGGATCCTATTCCTAGAGTAAAAATGAAAATGGGAATAGATGTCTGTTCGGGACGAACAGATTTAAGGAGGGGGCAGTGTTGGATCCCTAGATCCAATAAATTGAATAATAATTAAAATTATATTGCCGATTAATTAATTTAATAACTAATTAAATTTAGTGGCAATATAATTTGAGAATTAATTAATTGGTGCTATTCAGACTCTTTGGTTATGCACTTCGACAAATGGATTTGTATCGGAAAGTAGAGCGAGAGTTAGAGAAACAGCAGATTTCAAGACTTAGACATTCGAGCATTTAACATCTTCCAAGGCATCTGAAAACTTTCAATAAACCTGACCTTCTATAATTAGTTTGAGGACCCCGGGTTATTACAATATAATATGATATAATACAATAGGTAATGCTTTCAGATATTAAGATTTATAATTAAAACAGCATTTAATACAATTTTATTTCCTAAATGTTAAAATTAACCTTAAAGATTGTAGCATCAACAATGGAGGTTGCAGTGAAGATTCGCACTGTCATGGTGAAGGAGATGAAACTTTCTGTGTTTGCAATGAAGGAATGGTGGATGTCTTGGTAACATGCAAAGGTCATTAAGAATCCACAATTTAAACAATTATTAACTTTAGCTGAATATAAATATAATCACTAAATTAGTTTAGTGATAAAGTTTTGGTAATAAAAGTGATAATTAATATTAATAAAGTAATAGAAGTAATAAATTAACTCATCTCAAGCTATTCTTTATTCTAACCGATTAGATTAAAAAATAATCGATTTTTTCTATTAAGACATCGATGAATGTATGTTGGGAACTTCCAAATGCGGAAACAATACAAATTGTACAAATACTCTTGGATCATACGAATGCAAATGTTTACCTGGATTCATAAGTTCTGATCCAATTTCCTGTGAAGGTAATTAGTAAAAGCTATTCATATTTCGTGTTAATTCATTACTTATTTATTTATTAACATTTAGAGTTACAATGTCTTAAAAGTTAAATTTCTTTTTTGTTAAAGATACAATTCAGAGATTTAATTCTAGATTTTTAAAAAATAAAAAAATACTTTCTGTGCAAAACTCTGAATTTTATAATATTCATAAAGTTTGACTTGACCTGTCCTAATAAGAAATGAACCAAACTTAACCTGCTTAACTTGTCCATCAAGATATTGATGAGTGCCAAACTAACAATGTATGCGATCCTGGTACAACAAGTGGTTGCCACAACAACATTGGATCGTTTGAATGCACCTGCAAGGAAGGTTTTCAATATGAAGATGGACAAAGTACAAATTGTCAAGGTTGTTAAAGAGTTTTAATGACATGTTACTTGTCAGGCACTAGTTAATAAATCAGTTTTTATGATTAAAATAATCGTAATGAGTTTTGTCAAAGTTTGTAAACTTCTTAAATTTTAGATATTTAATAATAGTATTAACTAATAAATCAATAGGAGCATCACTTGTAACCAATTAACATATTTCTTAAGACATTGATGAATGTTCCACCGATAATGGAGGTTGTGACTTGTTGACCACCAACTGCAACAACTCGATTGGCTCCTACGTTTGCGTTTGTAGAAATCCCCGTCACGCCCTTGCCTCTGGTCTCAAATCTTGTCAAGGTTGTTCTTGGATCATTTTGGATCAATTTATAATTAAAATTCTTAAATTAAGAATAACCCAATTATTATAAATAAATCTTGTTGGATTTTATTTATTTCAAGTGTTTTTAAAATCTGAAATTAAAATAACTTGAACGTTCAAAAAACTATTATTAAATCAAAATTATTGATAATTTCCCTTAAAACTCTATTTTCCAATTTAAACATGGTTTGCAAAAACTGCACTGGATAACCCAACACGGGCCTTTTCCACACCCCTTGATTTTGGTCCATTTTAATTGTAACGTTATTCCAGACAGCATGTACTACACAGAAACCAGTACTTTTCAAATTCAAATTTTTTGTACTGATAAAAGTTGGGAACAAAATTTGATTCCGATAACAAGTTTACTGGAGAGTCAAAAGTTTTTGTAAATAATAAATTTTTATTTAAAATAAAAGTTTTAAATAATTCCGAGCAAACATTTGCTTGTGAAATTAAAATCCATTTATGATATTAAATACATTTATGCCACAAATACCAACCAATCTTTCTAAATTTTTTGTCATTTTCTTACAAGTCCTTATGAATTATCATTTTTTAAAGATTATTAAGCAATTAATAATCTATCTCGTCTCCATCAACAAAATATTCTGATTACTAACAAAGATGGCACCTGACTCTACTTTTTTTTTTAAATTCTTTTAATTTGTTTTATTTTTATTTTTTTTAAGAAAATGATTCCAAGGCACTTTGGTGATGACGATGGTAATGATGATGATGATGACATTGAATTTCTATTTTTGGTACACCTTTCTCTCAGAGTCTTTAACCAATTATTAATTCATTTGAAGATTTTCAAAAGAATAGAATTAAAACTGAAAATCAAAACAGAATCAAAGTTTATGGATCAAATAAATTATTTTTATTATTAAATTATCTTTTCTTTTCACTTTTGCTCTCCTCTCAACACGACCTCTCAAATCTTCAGGCTTCTCGCTTTCCCAAAAACTTAGCAAAAAACCTTTCGCCATATCAAAAGTTACGCAGAGTTACTTATTCATTTTATGCAATTACCAATGGAATAATGGCAGGTGTTTCAACAAATTAAAGATAAATTAAGATAATTAATTAATAAATTTAGAGAAACTTATATTTCATCATCCTCTACTTTCTTGTGCACCTAAAAATAATGGTTTCATAATTTCATCTTCCAACTTACTCAAATGGTTTCTATAATTAGAAAACATATTTTCTTTGATTGTCTCAAATTCAGTATAATATATCTTAAAAATTCTGATAGAATATCCACGTAAAAATTTGAAATTCATCTCCAACTGAAGAATTTGCAATAAATTATAAAAAATTACTTTTAATGATTACAAATAACTTTGAATAATTGAATAATATCTTTTAGGTTTTAAAAATGATTTAAACAAAAAATAACCATTTTCCAGGGTAAGGTAAAAAATAATTGTTGTTATTATGCTTTTAATTCCAATAATAACCCACTTTGGATTATCAATTAATTGGTTACACTGACAATCTCTATCGAGTTGAAATAACCCAATGAAGAATCTTGGTGAGTCAAGAATTAACTTTCTAATAGAATAACAGTTAATTTAAATTTCCATTCATTTGTAGAGTTTAATTTTTAAATTTAACTTTTGGGAATTATGCAGTTCCCATTAATCTACTAGATTAATGGTACTTTCACATTTGCTTAACAAGCTTAATAGTGCTTAATAGCTATAATAGCTTCTAAGTAATATTTATAAATGCATTAAATTACATTTAATTTTTTGACTTAATTAACTTTATATTGGATGTTTATTTTATAGTTGCACTTTTGCGCAACCTGGACAGAAACTTTTAAATAAACTCTTTCTTCCTGTTGTGCGTCTTAGTTTTTGCGTTTCAGTGTTGCGGTTGATGTTATGGGAGGGCTTGACTACATGTGGAGTTTAATATGCTTGGCTTTTTTAGGATCAGGTTTGAATTTACTTGTTTAAAAGTGATTGGTAATTGAAGTTATGTAAAGTAATTATAGTCAAAGGAGTTGGCTTCAAATAGTTATAACTACATGTGGAGTTTAATTTGCTTGGCTTTTTTAGGATCAGGTTTGAATTTACTTGTTTAAAAGTGATAATTAAATTGGTAATTAAAGTTATGTACAGTAATTATATTCAAAGGAGTTAGCTTCCAACTGACTTATTTGATTCTTATGTCACAAAAACATCACATGTTATAATAATTTCATGTCATAAGAATTTTGTATGTCATAAGAACTTTCATATGTCCTAAAAATGTCATGTATCACAAGAATGTCATATGTCATAAGTCATAAGAATGACTTTGACAGATGTCAATGGTTTGACGAATTTGGCTTTCAAGAAGACTGCCATTAGTTCACCTCAGAGTGACCCCCAACATGATACGTCAAAAGCTATGGATGGTATCATTGGAGGTGATGATAGTAGTTGTTTCCAAACCTATGGAGCGAGAAATGGTTGGATGTCCGTGGATCTGGGAAGGAAGGTTCGCATTCAGAGGGTTGTTGTGCACGGAAGAGTGGATTGCTGTGGTGAGTTTTTGTCTATTGATCTCCAATGAAAATTCAAATTAATATTAATAATAGAAAACGTATTGATATTTAAAAACTAAATAAAGTTATTTATTTTTACATTTAATTCGTTTTATATTTAAAATTAAAAGCAATATTTTAAAGACATTTATATTCAATGATTTTAACAAATAACAAAAGTTTATGAGCAACCAGTTGGCCTAATTGGCCATTTATTTTTTATAAAATAAATAATAATAGCAAGAATATTGCCTTTAGTAAATAATTAATTACGGATTATTGAAACTTATTTTACCTTTTTTTTCTTTAACTTAGCTGATCGCTTGAACAACATGGCAATAAAAGTGTCCTTAAATGATTTAAATTCAAATGACAAACTGGAGGTTTGCAACTCGCACGGTGCTGTGAGAGACGGAGAGAAAATAAATGTTATCTGCCAAAATCAGTTTAAAGAGTATCGTTATGTCACTATTGCTGGACTTGAACAACCGCATTTTTATATTTGCGAGGTGGAAGTTTATGAACGAGGTGTGTTGGTTGCTGATTGATTTGCAACTGGGGAATTGAAGCCTACGATGTTGCAAACAAATGGACAGATTTAAGACTTTATTGTATATACAAATGTATAGTAAAAATGGATTTAAAATTTAATGAAACTTATAAAGAACAGATTTAAAAGTTTAAAATCTGCAGAACTGGATAGTTTTGGATGTTTTGGAGAATTGGACGTCATTCATAATGAAACTGAGTCTAACCTTGAATTGTGCCTTCTTAAATGTTACAATTTGAAAGCAACTTTTGCGGCATTAAAGGTTAAATAAATTCATTAAACTTTTAATTCAATTATTCTACAATTTATGATAATTTATGGTGATTTAAAGATAACATTTAATGATAAAATTCGTAATACCGGCATAAGTTGGGCAATTAAGATGCCATGCAATATTCTCATTTTATCGCTTTATAATTTAATGATGCACATCTTTTTATAGGCAGAAAATGTCTGCATCTGCAGCGATAAAGTTAGCAGAAGGAAGTATTCAAAAATATGTTCAGTTCAATGCCAGGGAAGTTCAAAACATTTCTGTGGAGGATCCAATGCTTTCTCTGTTTACACGGGTTTAGAAATTTTAGTGCAATTGCATTTTTAATTATTTACGCAGCCTTTCTAGGCATTGTATTACTAATAATATTTCCATAAGTAATTAAATTTTTGATAATTTAATAATGAAAATATGCTAAAATATTAGTTTGTAGTCCTGGTTACTATGGCAACCACTGTGATAAAGTTTGCCATTGTAAAGACAGAACACCATGTAATAGAAATGGCAAATGTGTTGATGTTTGTCAACCTGGTTGGACAGGAGATAAATGTGACATTATGCACGGTGAAACATTAAATTTGTTAATATTTTGAAAACATGATATTTTACTTTGAAATGTACTTCATTAATTAATTTAATTAATTGTTCATTTTCCATAATTGCGTTTTGTAAAGGCAACTCATTTCAATCCATCGGTTGCTTTTATGCAAACGCAGCTTTAGTAGGAAACAATGTGGAGGATGTCAAGGGTTGTGCAAAGTTCTGCACCTCCTACGATTTCAAATATTTTGGATTCTGGGTTCGAAATTTAATTTAAACATAAATTGCATAAAAATGAATTAAAAAATGCTTTTATGATTTTCGTGATATTTTACAAACTAAACAGAAATACCATGTTTCTTGTTACTGCTTGGAAGAAATGGAATATCTTCAATCGAAATATTATTGCTATTACAACATGGAACTACACCACAGTTTGTTTATCACAGGAATTTAAAATTTTAATTATTTAATTAATTAATTAAAATTAAAAATTAATAGATATGTTTCCATTTTAATGATGTTTTTTTATTAAAATCCAATTTAGAAATTAATTTAAACGTTGTTTATTTATTGGAAATTTAAGTAAAATTATTTTTTTGTAACTGTCCACACTATATGCAAATAAATAAATAAATAAATTAATTAACAAGTAAATATATAAATAAATAAATATATATATATTAATTAACAAATAAAAATATATGTATAAAAAGTGAATTAAAAATGCTTTAAATTAAAAATTTAAAAATATTTATATATACTGAGAATTAAATATAAATGCAGCTTGCCAACCTGGTACTTTCGGCGACTTTTGTCTGGACACTTGCAACTGTTTAAATGGCGGTTGCCATAAGGATACTGGCGTCTGCCACGTTGAAGGATGCAAAGATGGATGGAAGGGAACCAGTTGCAGTGTCAGGGGTGAGTTTTTATTTCAAGTGGGAGATTGAAGTTAATGTTTTTGATGGTTTTTGATTACAATTTTAAAACAAATTCATCAGTAATTGCTTTTTTTTGTTTGGTATTCGAATATTTGTTGATTTATTGATAATTTCTGTAATACATATATATATATATTTTTCTGCAACGCAGCCTGTTTTTCTAACTGTAATAGACTAAAATTATAAGAATTAAATTATTGAAGTAAAAATGTCCTTTAATTATTTTATTATGATCTATTTTATTATCTTTGCAAACAATTAAGCAAATAAAATATAAAAAAATAAATAAAAATTTTTTAAATAAAACATTAATGAGGATATATTGATAAAGCTAAAAACACATAATTAATAGATTACTTTTTTTCTAACTTTAAATTTAAAGATTGTTCTAACAAGAACGGAGGATGTGACAAGACCCATCAATGTCAGAATGATGGTATTCGTACATTCTGTTTGGAGTTAAGTTCCGGTGAAGGTAATTAATTATTAATAATAAAAGGTTAAGAAGGGCTTGGTTTATAATGACAGTTATGCGTTCACAAATAACTGTTATGGAGGATAGCTTTTGTGATATAAATGAGTGTGATGTTATCCGGATGTAGTGATACAATAGGATATAAGTTCTGGATATAATGATATTAAAATTGTAATATAAAGAAGGACCACGTTTGGTGCGAGTGGTATTAATTATGATTTTTAGGGTTATTTTCTTAGAAATTTTTCATTTAAGTTTAAATTGCATCGGAAAAGTTTTAAATTAAACAAACATTGCTTTCTATTTTAAAAATTTCCATTTTAAATTTAAAAAAAATGTATCTCGAGGATGTTATAACAACAAAAACAATATATAATAATAACAACAACAACAATAATAATAACAACATCAACAACAAAACCATTCACAAAGTGAGTAACATTAAGTTCATTCCAATCAGATATTGACGAATGTGAGATGAATTTGTGTGATGTTGGTTCAACTGATTGTCACAACAACATTGGATCGTTTGAATGCACGTGCAAGGAAGGTTTTCAACATGACAGTAAAAATGACAGAAGTTGTCAAGGTTGGTTGGTTGGTTGGTTGGTAGAGATATTAAACAAGTTTATTGCATTAACTTTCATTCAATATATGTTGTTCTATAATAATTAATAGTTCTCGTTAAATAATAATAGTAATAATAAGTAATAATAATAGTAATAATAATATTAATAATAAGTAATAATAATAATAGTAATAATAAGTAATAATAATAGTAATAATAATATTAATAATAAGTAGTAATAATAGTAATAATAATATTATTAATAAGTAATAATAATAGTATAATAATTATTATTATAATGAAGTTGCTAATTATTTAAGACATTGATGAATGTTCCATCAACAATGGAGGTTGCAACTTGACAACCACCAACTGCAGCAACACGATTGGTTCCTTTGAATGCATTCGAAGTGATGCTGACGATACCATCTACACTAATCTCATGATTTATTCAGGTGTTAAATTTAATTAATAGAAATTTATTAATATAATTATTTGTTTTAATTTATTAATTAATTTTAATTTCTCTAAATTTGGTGAACTGTTAAAAGTTAAAATACAAAGTTAAAATATGTTTGTCAATCACGCAACAAAACGAAAATTTCTTTTAAAAAGAAAAAGAACCTTTGAATTTTTAATTTTTAGAAATTTTATGACATCAAAATTTTTCAATTTTTAAAACTTAATTCACAGAAAATAATTTTTTTTATGACTTCTCATTCCACGAATATTAAATATAATTATACAAAATACCACAGAATGAATATCCTAAATATTCTCCTCCAAAACTTCAAAAATTTCATAATTTCATTTTAATTCAGAAAATAATGGATTTATGATAAATTGATGGTTGGGCACAATTTATCCTAAAGTTTTAAGCATTATTAATATTTATTATTAAAAATTATTTGCGTTTATTTCACAAGAAATAAAATACATTTCCAAAAGTTGAATCTGGTTCCGGCTTTATTTGGGTCAAGTAGGAACCACTGTAACGTGGTACTTACATGGTAAGTACACGGCAAGTACTAACTGTACTTGGAACTTTTGTAAATTTCGTTAAGAAATTTGTAATTTTGCCTTTTTACAAGTGAACTGACAGGAAATGTTTGAAAGATGAAACCTAGTCTTGGAAAACAAATACTTTCTTCTCCACTTCTTCAATACTTCAACTTTGCTGACTTTGGAACATCAATTTTTGAATACGTTGACATATATTTTTTTATAAACATTTTCATGCAATTAATTTTATCTTTTGTAATTTATGCGTGGGAAAATTATAAATATTTTTCTAGATAAGCGTTTGAATGTTGTTATTATATGCATTTATTCCAATAAAAACCAATTTGAATCATCAATTAATTTGTTAATTTATTTATTTTAAGAAATATAATTTAAAAGTTACTTCAAACTCTGATAACTCTGGTGAAATAATATAACTGAAGAATTTTGGTGAATTAATTGAATTAATACGATAACAGTTAATTCATCCATTTTCATCCAATTTTCCATCCATTCGTAAAGTTTTAGGTTTCTGAATTAGAAATTATTAATTAGAAATTAAACAGCTTCGATGAATAAAATTATGTTTGGTGCAACTTTTGCTTTTGGCAATAATATTTGACAAATTAAAAAGAAATACCATGCTTCCCATTATTGCTATAAATATTTTCCAGTTTTAATGAGGTCACTTCACTAAATTTTAATTTTAAAATTATTTAAAACAATTATTTATTGTTTGGAAGGGTAAATCAAAATTGTAGATTAAAATAAGAAAATAAATAAGCGAACAAATGGATAAAAATGTAATAAATTTATTAAATTAAATATAGATGTAAATTCAGCTTTTTGACTTGAAACATTTGGTGACCTTTGCTTGGACAAATTCAAATGTTTAATAGGAGGTTGTTGGAAGTTTGCAGGTTTTGAGATTGTTGGAAAGAATCCAATTTGGATCAAGTGAAAGTCATAGAGTGAAAAGTCTATTGCATTATAATTCTTAAAATAGCAATTAAATCGGAACTATACAGATGACAGTTTGAATAGGACAAGATCAAATTACATAAACCACCACAGATCCTATCACTTCGACCCTTCCTAAACCCCTTCCAAATCATACCTTTCATCCTTCTCAGCCACGTTTGATCCACTCGACGTCAGAGGAGAGGATGACAAGCTCGTCATGGATGGCCAGGTTTAGGTTGTCAAGCTTGACATTCTCCTTGACGTCAAGGCAATCACCAACTTCAAGGGCTTCCCATCTATCCCCGTAAGAAAGAGGTCTGCCAAGCCGTTTAAATCTTCATAGTTGATCTCCAGTGAATGGTCAAAGAAGTGCACGCGTTTGAGATCCAACTCCAGATTCTCGTGGTCAGGCTCCAATTTCACCAATAAAGATGTAGATGAGATATATTTGTAAAAGTAAATACTTTTAAAATTGAATAAACCTTTTTTTCGAAAAAAATTTATCAAATTTAAGTTATCTTATTTATGTTCCCTAGGTGGCAGAAAACTTTGTTATACGGAAGTGGCCATGCACTTAACTAAATATTTTCAAAGCAATCGATTGACATATTATTATCCAAAAGACATAAGTTTGTCAAATTTCAACAAGTTTGATCGTAAGGAAAGTATAATATAATATAATGTAATTTAATGTAATGTAATGTAATGTAATGTAATGTAATGTAATGTAATGTAATATAATGTAATATAATATAATATAATATAATATAATATAATATAATATAATATAATATAATATAATATAATATAATATAATATAATATAATATAATATAATATAATATAATATAATATAATATAATATAATATAATATAATATAATATAATATAATATAATATAATATAATATAATGTAAATTCCAATTCATGATAATAAAACTATTATTAAAAACTACCAAACTATTGTAATAACCCTGGGTCCTCAAACTAAATAAATGGAAGGTCAGGTTTATTGAAAGTGTTCAGATGGCTTGGAAGATGTACAATGCTCAATTGTCTAAGTCTTGGATCTGCTGTTTCTTTTACTCTCGCTCTGCTTTTCTAGATTTCTCTATTTGTCGAGGTTCACAACTAAAGACTCTGAATAGTACCCTGAACATAAATTATGGGTACTAATTCATTAATTAATTAGCAATATAATTTTCATTATTCCGTAATTATCTGGATCCAGGGATCCAACAATATTGAGGTTTTCTGCAAGATATGGAAATTATGTTTGTTCGTGGTGATTGTTGATTTTAATACAAAAGTTTAGGATTCTAACAAAGAATTCAACTGTGTTTAATGTCTAATAATTCCATGTAATAATAACGCCTTCATTAAATAATTAGTTAACAATTCGAAAGTTGTTTTACTTTCATTCATGTGTTTTCTAAATAACCTGCTGTTAATTACGTTTTGTTTGTTGGTTGTACTGAGAAAGTGTTTGTCTAATTTATGATAAAAAGATTATCCTAGTAAAACTTATTTTTTTGTTTCTGAATTGTAAATAGAAACCTGGTGGTACGATTACGTTCTTAAGTTAATTCATGCATAATTGAGTTCGTTATAAATTTATCGTTTTACATCCTGTTTTCGTCTTATGTAAACCTCTCTATATTCGAACTGATATTATAATTTCGACCATGCTCAGGTTCCTTCTATTTTGGATATGTGTGGATGCAGGCGAGTTATTCTATTTGTTTGAAATGCAATTATTAAAAATTAAAGCAATTACAAATTAAATTAAGAAAAATAATAATTATTATTATTAATGATATGTTATTCCTCGAACGATAACAGAATTAAAGAACTTCGGATGCTTCAAGGACGTGGTGGAAACCAATCACAGTGAAACTGATTCTAATCTCGACTCATGTCTTCACAAATGTTACAATTTGTCGACAACTTTTGCTGCTTTTAAGGTTTCGAAATGTTTTTAATTTGTATTAAATAAATTAGTATCAATAAATTAAGATAAATTCGTTTTTTTAATTTCCGTATAAATATAGTTGTATGGGAAATAGAGTTAAAAAATGATTGCAAATGGAACTTAAATGCTACTTAAGGTGTATTATTTGATAAACTTTTGAAAAGGATAGCGAGACCTGCGTCTGCAGTGACAAAGTTAGCAAAAGGAAGTCTTCAAAATCGTGTGACATTCGATGCCAGGGAAGTTCAAAACATTTCTGTGGAGGATCCAATGCTTTCTCTGTTTACACGGGTTTAGAGTTTTGAGTTTTATGTTCAATTGCATTTTTAATTATTTAAGCAACCTTTATAAATATTGTATTAATAATAACATTTCTATAACTATCTATTTAATAATTGAAATACGCTAAAATGTTAGTTTGTAGTCCTGGTTACTATGGCAATCACTGCGATAAAGTTTGTTATTGTAAAGACAGAACACCATGTAATAGAAATGGCAAATGTTTTGATGTTTGTCAACCTGGTTGGACAGGAGATAAATGTGACATGATGGATGGTAAGTTCAAAAAGTTGTTTAGCTTTCCTGTTAAAGATATCTTGAAATTTTTAATTTTATTTATTAATTTATATACTTATTTCTTTTATAAGATGATAACTTGTTTCAACTCATTGGTTGCTTTGAAGAAAAGTCATCCATGGCATTCCGTTCAATATATAATCAAATAAATTGTGCAAAGCAGTGCATTGAGAATGACTTCAAGTACTTTGGATTCAAGGTGCAAAGTTGACTTTATTTTTGATTAAAAATAAATTTAAATTAAAAGCGAATGATTTTATATTTCATTCATTTTAGTCTTCCATGAGAATATTTTTTTAATAATTCAGGAGAATTATTATTGCCGTTGTCTTGAAGGGAAGGAACACCTTAAATTAAGAAATTGCGATCGTTATGCACTTTATTTGTACGACGGTATGTTGAATTCAGTTTATTTTAATTTTTAAATTTTAATGTTTTTCATCATTTGCTGAGAAATTAGCGCCACAAAATATCGTGTTTTCTTTAGTCACGCGTTTTAAACAAAAAATTTAAAACAATTCCCAACATGAAGTCTGCAGACCTGGTTCGTTTGGTGACTTTTGTTTGGGCACGTGCCATTGTTTAAATGGAAGTTGTTGGAAGGATAATGGTACGTGCCAAAGAGAGGGATGTCAGGAAGGATGGAAAGGACCCAGTTGTAGCATCAGAGGTTGGTTAATTGGAATTTCAACGGAATTTGAAACTTTTATTCGTTACCATCTTTCTGATTTTACTTTTTATACTAAGGCTTCAACTTAAAAACTTTGAATTTGCAAAATATAAATTAGCAAGAATTGCTGGATAAAGAACTTTATTATAAATAAAATCTGAAATAATTGATTTTCCCATAAAGATTGCAGCGTCAATAATGGAGGTTGTGGAGAACATTCCAAGTGTCAAGAAGATGACGGAGGTCCATTTTGTTTCTGCGATGAAGGAGGGTACAATGAATTCAGGTCATGTGAAGGTAATCAATTGCAATGACATAATAATGCCACTTGAATTAACCATAACGTAACAAAGATTTACCTAATCATATATAATCTGAAACCAATGATAAAAATGATTAGAAAAGTCGGTAAACCACAATGTAGGTCTGTTAACCATATCTTGAAATAGAACTCTTTTTCGGATTTAGTTTAAATCATTTGCTCATCCAGTCTGCGCATCAAAAAAAATATTATTATTATAATTTGAAATCAAATCAATAAATAGTTGTTTTTATTTTTATACACGTTATTAGATGATTTGATATAATTTCTGGAAAATAATTAATGGGCTTTAATCATTTTTAATGGAGACATCGATGAATGTTTGTTGGGAACTTCTAAATGTGAAAACAATTCTCAATGTTTGAATATTCCTGGATCATACGAATGTAACTGTTCAATTGGATTCAAAAATATTGATCCAATATCCTGTGAAGGTATTTCATTTTATTTAACATAACTAATTATTGATAAAGATGTGAAATTCGTAAATTTATAACTTACACAATTAATATTGATACATACAATAACAAGGGTAATTTTTATATTTTGTGATTTATTAAAACAAAAATAATAAAAAAGAATGTTTTTTCGATGATAAGAATGCATGAAAAATAAAAAAAAATTTAACTGAACAGATGTTGACGAATGTGAGATGAATTTGTGCGATGTTGTTTCAACTGATTGTCACAACAACATTGGATCGTTTAAATGCACGTGCAAGGAAGGTTTCCAACCTGAAAATGGACAAGTTACAAGTTGTCAAGGTCGGTCAACTTGTCAACAAATAAATTTTGTATTGGTTAATTAATTAATATGTATTTAATCAACGTATTTCTTAAGACATCGATGAATGTTCCACCAACAATGGAGGTTGTGACTTGTTGACCACTAACTGCAGCAACACGATTGGCTCCTTTGAATGCATTTGTAAAGATGATCATCATGTCCTCAACACAAGATTTAAATTCTGCCAAGGTTTCATAGTTTATTTTGTTGATTCTTGAATCATTATCAACTCAAAAGCTATTTAGTTATTATGTCAAAATTTTAGATCAATATTTTACAAATGGAAGAAAATTTCCAAATCTCTCCATTTTTACAACCCTTATTATTCTCAATACTTTTCAATCACTTGATAAAATGTATGATATCATATACACATGATATCGTGACTGTTATCAGAAATAATCCATTTTTCTCAGAAAACAAACATGTTTTTATTTATCTACTTGAAAATTACTCCGAAATTAAATATTTTCAAAAAATCCAAAAAATATTTCTGGAAATCATTGGCCACTTTCTAATATCGTCTCAACCTTCGTAGTTTATTAAATTTTAAAAGTTTGATAATTTTAAATAATTAATTGTTTAATTGTTTACAAAATTTATTTTATTCTAAAAATTAATACATTTATAAAAATTATATCCGCGATATTTTGTGATTAAAGTTTGGTATTGGATCACAAAAATAGGAGTTCCAAAATCGAAGCTCTTTCTAATGTGCCATTAGAACATTTTATTCTGAAACGCTAAGCTGCATAATCAGACTAACCGAAGACTCTGTATAGTAGCCCTAATTTTATATCGCCATATAATTTTAAATAATTCTTTGGGTCATATAATTTTAGGGTTATAACAATACTTTTCAATCGCATAATAAAGTGGAAGATATCAGAAATAAGGAATTTTATTCAAATCATAACCAGATATTTTTATTCTTCTTTTTATTGCTGCAAAATCCAAAATTTTTTGAACGAAAACACAACACTTGAATCCGAAAAAATCTTACCCTTAAGGCAATTTTACCCTTTTTATACAATTTTTGCCATAAATAAAAACGTAAATAAAAATTTCGTTGGAATAATATTAATTTTATTCTCAAATTTAATATGTTTATAAAGTTCGTACACATAATGTTTTTGTGGTCATAGCTGAATTGAAATACAGATTCAGTGTAATATTTAGCATTACAATATTGCCTTAATTTTACCAAAAAATATCACGAAGGAAATCCTCCCACTTTTACCAATTTGCTTTTGCTCAATTACAAAACCATAAATAAAAACAAGATTATATTTATTTTCGAATGTCAGATAAATTTGTTTCCTAATAATTATTGAACTCATAGTCATTTCCACTTTATCGGCTTACTTTTGGACATCGTTGAAAAGGTTGGCGAATTTGTAGTTTGGTTTTATTTATTTAAATTGATTTTTTTATTAATAATAACAACATTAATGTTAGTAACCCCCAACGTGGAGACACTTCTCATATTTCATAGCATCAGATTTTGAGGTTTGGACTTTATTTGATTTGATTTTTTATTGGACAAAAATTATTTGGGAACAAATTTAGAACTTTGATCACAGGCCTTGAAAATGTCCAAGATTCAGTTGCAAAGATTGAGAACAACAAGGCAAAAATGAAAAACAAAATCATAATTTAACAAAGAACGATGTAAACTCGGTGATGAAAGAACTTTTATCAAAGCTTCTCACATACGTTTATGATAGGAAATCATAGAAAAAAAATGAATTTGTTCATGTTAATTTCAATTGTAATTGAAAAAAAAATTGCCAGAAAATCTTCGAAAGAAACATTTGAACAAAAGTGGACTTTTCAGGAAAAACACCTGCTCAAGTAATCCATCCCCGATTTGTTAATTTGAGGAATTCATCTTTGAACACTTTGACATTTTGGAATCATTTTCATTTAATTAATTGGAACAATTAATCAATTTCGTCTTTTATGATTTTCGCGTGGAAACTTACTCACGAATGATAAGAACTAAATTCAATGAAGTGAACGCAGTAAATTAAAAACAGGTGCCAGTAAAATTTACAACTCAATCATGATTGTGGTGGGTCGATCTAATTCTGATAATTGAGTACCAAATCAGTAAAAATGAACAAAAGTTGTTATATTAACACTTTTATTTATGGGAGTTGCATATCGTTCTAGTCATTTTAAGCTTTAGAATTTGTAAGACTGTGTAATTTTTTTCTCAATGTTTGTAATTCGTAACTTTATCTAGACAACGAACGAACGAATATCCGTAATTTAGAGATTTACTCGAAACAGCCACTTATCAACTGCTCCCTACAGCTATTTGACAACTTCCGCGTCCTTACAATTAAAACAAAACACTTTGAACATTCGCTAACAACTCTTATTTAAAGTTTCGTAAGGTTACTGAAAATAGACGGAAGAAATCATTTATAAACTTTTTCTAAACGTGAGATTTGCGGTCTGATTACCAAAACTGCATAAGAAAATATATTAATAACCAAAAAAGGCATCGTTTCTAAATTGAAGACTCGCATAATTACAGCAGCAAATAGTGGAAGCATATTTACAACAAATGTTGTCCTTAGGTCCTTTAAATTATCACAGAGCTGTGAATCATTTCAAGTAATTGCGCAATTATTTCGTTTTGCTAATGCTTAAAAGCTCTATTAAGTTTCAGCTGACAAATTATAAAAATAAAATCACATCACATTGCATTGCGCTGTTATAATAATATCCTCAATCGCTGTGTATGACGATGCCGCTGATGATGATGATAATGAACTTCTTTAAAATCAGTTTTTCCCAATAAAAAGAAATGCATCCAGAAAATACGAAATACAATTAATTAACAAAAACCTTGATAAAAAAAAACCCAAAAAACCCTGCACTCCTCGAAGTAATTAAAATTTCTTATTTTACATCCTGATTCCTTTGAATTTAAACCTCTCTGCAGAAGACGCAAAGATTTTGACCATGCTCAGGCTCCTTATCTTTTGGATATTTCTGAATGCAGGCAAGTGTTTCTGTTTGTTTACAAAAATTTATTATTGAGAATCAAATACATGGTTAATGAGTTAAGTAGTCGGTCACAAAGTTAATCCGAAAGAAGTTGGAGCAGTATTTAACGATTATTTATTATTTAATTATTAATTACCTAGAAATAAACGGATTGACTAACTTGGCCTTGAACAAGTCCACTTACAGTTCAACTCCGTACAGCAAAGATCATGAAAGTTGGAAAGCTGTTGATGACATCATTGGTGATGGTGATGGCAGTTGTTTTTATGCTGGTACAACCAAAGGATATTTATCTGTTGATTTGGGAAAAAAGTATCGCATTGAGAGGGTGGTCGTGCATGGAAGGATTGATCGTTATGGTATGTTTTTATTTAAAAATTTTTGGTAAATTATCTTATCCATGGCCAATAGTGAATGATTAATTAAATATCTTTCGGCAATTCAAAATTTACCTTTGTATTGTATTTACTTCTATAGACGCCGTTGAAATAATAATTATGATTTTTTTGCAAACTTTAAAACGATGTTCGTGATTCAATTTTGCATTTCATGAAGAGAATGAATGTACTATTCAATGCAGTATAATTATCGACCTCTGAGGAATTCCATATATTTTGTTATCATTTCAATGAAGGTGACAAGTTGAACAACATGAATATCGAAGTGTCACCGTATGATGTCCTTAATTACGAAGATGTCGATGTTTGCAATAAATATGGAGTTGTGAAGAATGGTGAAAAGATGAATTTCATCTGCAAAAACCAATTTAAAGAAAATCAATTTGTATTTGTCAAAGAACATCCATACTCACATTTTTACATCTGTGAAATCAAAGTCTACGAGAGAGGTAATTTGATGATATTACAAGAATATTATAATAATAAATAAATAAATATACGACAACTTTTCAATTCATATTATTCATTTAATTTCATGTTAAATATGTAAAGAGAATGTTTAACTTTCATTAAGAAATTAATTCTTAAAATAGCAAAGTTTTGACTGTTTTTTCAAATTTTGGACACGTTATAACAAATTACTTCTTGTTAATATCATGCAATAACAAAAATAAATCAAAATAATAATGATTAAACTTTGAATATACTTTTTATTCCACAAACAATACATTTTGATTATATTTATATAATTATTTTATATATGATTAATAAATTATTATTACTTATTAAATTAAATAAATTACAAATAAACACAGAAATAATGAACTTCGGATGCTTCGAGGACGTGGTGGAAACCATTCATAGTGAAACTGATTCTAATCTCGACTCATGTCTTCACAAATGTTACAATTTGTCGACAACTTTTGCTGCTTTTAAGGTTCGAAATATTTTTAATTTGTGGCAATTAAATTAAAATATTAAAAATATGAAAAGTTCATTATAACGTCTGCTTAAATTATTTACAAATTTGCAGATGCCTATTAAAATCAACATTTAATTTGTTTTACTAAATAATACTAAATTATAAAATATATAAAAAATAACTCATAAAATTACTTAATTTCCTGTAATTAAAAAAAATTGATCGGTTGAATTGATATTTTTATTCAAAAGGATGGAAATACGTGCGTCTGCAGTGACAAAGTTAGCAAAAGGAAGTCTTCAAAATCGTGTGACATTCAATGCCAGGGAAGTTCAAAACATTTCTGTGGAGGATTCAATGCTTTCTCTGTTTACACGGGTTCAGAATTTTGATTTTAATTGCATTTTTAATTATTAATTAATGAATCTTTCTAAATAAACTGGATTTCTAACTATTTTATAATTAAAATAAGATAAAATATTAGTTTGTAGTCCTGGTTACTATGGCAACCATTGCGATAAAGTTTGTCATTGTAAAGACAGAACACCATGTAATAGAAATGGCGAATGTTTTGATGTTTGTCAACCTGGTTGGACAGGAGATAAATGTGACATGATGGAGAGTAAGTTCAGAAAGTTGTTTAGCTTTGCTGTTAAATATTTCTTGAAATTTTAATTAAATTATTTCTTAATATATTTATTTCCTTTATAAGATGGCAAATTGTTTCTACCCGTTGGCTGCTTTGAAAAAATATCATCCATGGAACTCAGTGGAATATACGATGAAATAAATTGTGCAAAGCAGTGCATTAAGTATGACTTCAAGTATTTTGGATTCAAGGTGCAACGTTGATTTTATTTTCTTTTTAAACTAAATTTAAAATAAAAAAAGAATGATTTTATGTTTCATATATTTTAATCTACAAACGAATATTTTCTTAGAACAATTATTATTGCTATTGTCTTGAAGAGAAGGAACACCTTAAATTAAATTACTGCGATCGTCATGCACTTTACTTGTACGACGGTATGTTGAATTCAGTTTATATATATTTATATACTTCTACTTTTTAATTTTTATACTTTTTACAAATTATCTTCGGATAATAAGGATACTATTTCAATATAGGAATTAAAAAATTAAGATTTTATTTCTCGTAAAATATTTTTAACTGTTCAAAAATCATGACAAAAATTTTCAAAAACTTAACACAATAATATACTTGTAAAAAATGAAATCAATTTTTAAAATGAAGTTTGCAGACCTGGTTCGTTTGGTGACTTTTGTTTGGACACGTGTCATTGTTTAATTGGAAGTTGTTGGAAGGATAATGGTATGTGCCAAATAGAGCGATGTCAGTATGGATGGAAAGGACCTAGTTGTAATATCAGAGGTTGGTTGATATTTTTAAGAAAATATATTTTGAAAACCTTCTATTTAATATGGTATTACTGAACACAAAAGGGTTAGAATATCAAAATATCGTTCAACAATTTTTTTACAATAAAAATCGAAAGTAATCGAAATAATTCTCCAATAAAGATTGCATCGTCAACAATGGAGATTGTGGAGAACATTCCAAGTGTCAAGAAGATGACGGAGGTCCATTTTGTTTCTGCGATGAAGGAGGGTACAATGAATTGAGGTCATGTGAAGGTAGCGTTTGTCATTAAATAATATTATTTGTTAATTAGCTACCCTGTGGCTTCAGGGCTGAGTAATTATCCATCCAAAATTATATAATTTGTAAAAATCTATTGACCATGTACGTGGCCTAATTGTAATCAGGTAAAAGGTGTCAAAAATTTGCATTTTTGAATCTTTAAATATTTCATTCTAATATCAATTCAAAGAAGTACTAACATTATTTATTTACATTTTTTATATTAATGAATGATATTAGACTGCTTTTTTCTTTGTTTAATATTTTCTAATGAAGACATCGATGAATGTTCGTGGAGAAGTTCCAAATGTGGAAACAATTCCGAATGTTTGAACATTCCTGGATCCTTCGAATGTAAATGTTCACCTGGATTCAAAAATATAGATCCGATTTCTTGTGAAGGTAATTTGTATTATACAATACAAATAACTAATAAAAATATATTTAATTATTAAATATATTGCTTTTGTAAATAATACAGAAAAATAATATAATAGATATTGCTTTTTGATATTTTATAAAAAATTAAATATTAGAAACAATTACTTTCTAATTTAAAAAAAAAATTAAGAAAAATAATAGCAAATAATTGAACAGATATTGACGAATGTGAGATGAATTTGTGCGATGTTGTTTCAACCGATTGTCACAACAACATTGGATCGTTTGAATGTAAGTGCAAGGAAGGTTTCCATTCTGAAGATGGACAAGTTACAAGTTGTCAAGGTTGGTCAACTTGTCAGCAAATAAACTTTATATTGGTTAATTAATCAATATGTATTTAATCAACGTATTTCTTAAGACATCGATGAATGTTCCACCAACAATGGAGGTTGTGACTTGTTGACCACCAACTGCAGCAACACGATTGGCTCCTTTGAATGCATTTGTAAAGATGATCATCATGTCCTCAACACAAGATTGAAATTCTGCCAAGGTTTTACAATTTGTTTTTTAAATTTTAAAGTTATTTTTAACTCGATTGTTTTTTTTTATTATAGCTTTTGAGTTATTATTTTATTATTAATCGAGTTGTCATAAATGTTCCCATCCTACTCGGCAATTGTCATTACTTTTAATCGCATCATGAACTATACTTTTGCCAAAATAATAAATTTTTAATCAACTTTTGTTATTATTATTTATTTTTACTATTATTATTATTATTATTATTATTTTCAAATCACAACCGGATGTTTCTATTCATTCACTCAATGTCAAGTCCAAATCCAAAGTCATCGAAAATTCCAACGTAATATTATTTTATTAATTTATTTTTATTAATTTTATTTGATTAATAATATTAATAATAATGATAAAAATAGGAGTTGAAAAACAAAACGAATCAGAAGATGTTTAAAGAAAATAAGTTTATACAGTTATTAAATATTGATAGTTGAAGAAATAGATTTAAATTTTGCCAAGGTTTCATAATTTATTTTGTTGATTCTGGAATCGTTATGAAATCAAGAGCTTTTAAGTTAATAGGACATTTAGACCGATGTTTTATAAATAATCAAAATTCCAAACCCTCCGTTTTTAGAATCTCAATACTTTTTAAGTACCTGCTAAAGTATATGATATCAAACTTACAATAAGCCATAACTGACATCCATTTTTTCTCAGAATACAAACATATGTTTTCATTTATCTGCTCAAAAATTACTCCGAAATTTAATATTTTTAATGAAAAAGCCAATTTTTTAATCCAAAACACATTTCTGGAACTCATGGGCAACCTTCGTAGAGCATTAAATTTAAAATATTTGAATATCTCAAATAATTGTTTCAAAATTAATTTTATTCTAAAAATGAATATATTTACAAAAATTGTATCAACGGTTTTTTATTATTAAAATTTAGTATTGGATCAGAAATTTAATTTGAAGTATGGCTTAATAATGATGCAATATTACCAAAAAAGACAGCCCAATGTTATGTTCTCCTATTTCCATTAGAATATTATATGCTGAATCACTCAATCGTTATAAAATATATATTATCTATAATAATTGTTAATAATTTCATACTTTATCTTTAAATATCAGGTAAGTTATTTTATATTAAACAATTATTAACGCATCGTAACTTCTAACTTACTAATCCCATCAACTCGCTTTTGGACATCGTTTGAAAAAGGTTAGCAAATTTATGAGTTTTTTTTTTAATTTAATTTTTTAACCAAATAACTATAACTATATATCAATATATTTTAATGAAGTTATTAAATAATTATAATGACGGCGTTATGGTTATTTTATTCATTTATTTGTATTTTTACTACCGCCTCTAGGGAGAAGGAGTTCAAAACCTAACGAACCAGAAAGCGGAGAAAATCCCAACCAAAATTCAACATTTTTGACTAAATAGATACAAAGAATTTTGTTGTTTTTTTGCCGGCAAACCAAAGTATTTCATCGCTGTTAGCTCAGGATTCATCCAAGACCTGAAAGGCCAAAAGGAACATTATGAAAATTGACATAATAATAACAATAACATTAATAATAATATTTAATTTTATTTATTAAATATGTTAAATAATATATATAATACATTATATAATTATATATATTGTATATATTAAATAATATGTAATAATAAAATATTATTATTATTATTATTGTTATTTTTACTATTATGATCAATAGTTAGCGCTTATAATGGAACCTAAGCCCACAAGGGTGAAATTATGTTTTAAAATTGAAATTAAATTATGAAACAGCTGTTTAAAAATAATTGCGTTTAGAACTCATAATTTCAGTTACAAATTTCCTTCTTTCTTTTTCTATGTGAGAAGAAAACTATCAGGAAGTTATTGAATGATGGAACATTAGAGGCAAAAGTGGAGTTTTCAGAAAACTTTCTGATTCATTTGGTCATCCAGATTTTCAAGATTTGGAACATCAAACTTTGGAGAACATTTTTGTGACATTTTCGTCTCATGTACGCTGTTCCCAATTATCGAAGATATCAGTCGAACTATTAACTTGAAATCATTCCCTTTGCTTTCTAAATATTAATATAATATTATATTATAATATTAATAAAATATTTAACAGATTTCTAAGAAATGTTGTTCATCGAAACGGGACGATTTAAACAAATAATTCAAGGAACGACCTTAATTAAGCTCATGTTTCTGCTGACAGACTGACCTTAAAATTAATGGACAAATCACTGTCGAACCTCGAACAGTTAAATGATTATTGAAATAACACTATAGAGTAAGTATAGTTTGAATAAAATTTTAAAGAACAAATTTGAAATGGCAATGGACTGGATTTGTTTGTTAATCGAAGGTGGAATTATGGAGTATAATCTAAGATCACAACATCTCATAGAAGGAGATTATGTTAATTACAATTGTTATTTGGCATTACAACACCATAAAGTATTTTTAATAATGACATTTTTAGCTTTACAGAGCACATCATTATTTATGACTCACCACAGTACGTTTACTCCTGTAAGTATTTATATCGCATTTGCTTCGCTATATTGCGTTTTCTACGAAATAATTTAAGAGATACGTCCATACGGACATTTTTTTAACAAAAAAACATATAATTAATTAATTATTTTAATCCAATATAATCTATTATTTCGTATCCTGATTCCACCTTATTTAAATTACTCTGCATTTGAGGGAATGTTATAACTTTAGCCATGACCAGGCTCCTTATTTTCTGGCTATTAATTGCAGAGGGTGAGTATTCCAAGTTATAAATGTTGATATCAAAATATCTAGAATGAGTTCATGAGTTTTGTAGTTTAATTAGAAATTAATTCGACAGAAATTAGCCGATTGATTTAACGATATACAATTTATTATATAAAGATTAATTCTCTAGAAATAAGGGCGCTGACTACCCTGGACCTCAACAAATCCACTTTCAGTTTTCCTTCATCTGATGAAAATGATAAACATGGTAGTTGGGAAGTTCCTGATGTCTTCGCTGGTTCTTTTAATTATGTTACAACCAGGAATAGAATTTCATCTGCTGATTTGGAAGAAAAGCATCGCATTAAGAGGGTAGTTCTGCAAGGAAGGATTGATCGTTATGGTCAGTTTCTCCATACGGAATGTTAATGTGTTGTACTATCTATAATTATTGGAACGATAAATTACATGAGAGACAAAGAATTTGGAATTACAAAATGCACCTTTTATATTAAATTGTAAATTACACAATTACTTTTAAGATAATAATGCTATCCTAGAGGGTTAATATTAAAAACACATTAAATATTACAACTTTCAAATTGTTAAATTTCAGTGTTTCGATGAATAGAACACAAACAAATTCATTCTTAATTGGTAAAATAGGAACATATCACCTTACCTCAATTTTTTAACTTTGCATACATTGTAAGAACTTATTTTGAACTAGCATTAAGCAATAACAAAAATAGATTAATAAAAATAATTATGATTAAGAGATGGAAAATTTTATTATTCCTCAGAATTAAAGATCTTTGGATGCTTCGAGCACGTGGTCACAATTCAAATTGAAACTGATTCTAATCTCAACTCATGTCTTAGCAAATGTTCCTATTCGACGACAACTTTTGCTGTTATTAAGGTACCAAAATGTATTAAATATATGTCAAATATATTGTTGACATATATTTAACAGTTAAAATAATTAAAATTATTTAACATGGATTTTGTTATTAAACTCTTCACTATTAACTGATAAACTTGCAATTATTATTACATAAGGCATGGGCGAACCCCTCGCCTGAACAAAATCATAAAACTTTCAACAAAAACTAACGAACTATGTACATCGCTCAATGAAAATGCTAATATCATCTAATCTAATCAATTGGTTAATAAAATTAATAATCTTTTTTTAAAAAAAGGATGGAAAGACCTGCATCTGCAGTGACAAAGTTAGCAGAAGGAAGTCCTTAAAATCGTGTGACATTCAATGCCAGGGAAGTTCAAAACATTTCTGTGGAGGATTCAATGCTTTCTCTGTTTACACGGGTTTGAAGTTTTAAGATTACGTTTGTCAATTCTATCATTTGCTTTTAATAACATGTCTTACGAAATTATCGCTTTCCTCTGAGACCAAGAAATCCTTACGTGTTCAAAATACTGCTTTGATCGCTACAAACTATTTCTAAAAGGCGACATTTCTCGTGCATAAGCTAAACTGATGTGGAGCAATCGTAACACTCGTTATTACTAATCAATTTAATGTAATTCGGTAGTAGTATTAATTAACATAATAAAGTATTAACTAATATTTCGTTAATCATGCAAAATGTATTTATTTAATTTAATAGAATAAAAATGATAAAATAACAGTTTGTAGTCCTGGATATTACGGCGACCACTGCGATAAAGTTTGTCACTGTAAAGACAGAACACCATGTAATAGAAATGGCAAATGTTTTGATGTTTGTCAACCTGGTTGGACAGGAGATAAATGTGACATAATGGAGAGTGAGTTAGAAAACTTGTTCAGTTTTCTAGTTAAATATTTCTCGCAGTTTTTAATTTGATTTATTTATCATTTATTTATTGTAATTATTTATTTATTTTCCAAGGTGATCGCGTGTTTGAATACGTTGGTTGTTTTGAAAAGACATCCATTGAGTTCAACGATGCAAGTTATCCAAGAAAGTGTGCAAATTACTGCATCACATTCGACTTTAAATACTTTGGATGGGTGAGGTTGAAAATTATCGAACTTCGAAGATATGCTTACTGACGTACAATCCAGATTTATACGAACACTTCATGATTATACTAATTTTATTATTTTAGGACAATTATTATAATTGCTATTGCTATGAGAAAGAAACTTTGGAGTCCAGAATTTGTGACATTTTGGCAGTAAATGTATATGACGGTACTTTGACTTCAGTTTATTATCTTGTTTCGTGCTTATATGTAATGTTCTATTTGAATTACATGAATTATATGTAAACCATACAATATATCCATACAATACCATATATATCTTGCATAGCATTTGATAAAACATGAGATCTAGTATATGATAGTAGTAATAATAATAATAATAATTACATATTTAATAAATTTATGATAAAATAAAATTTATTAATTAATTCTTATTTTTATTAAAAATTTATTAACAAATTTAAAATAATTTTCAACATAAAGTTTGCAAATCTGGATCGTTTGATGACTTTTGCTTGAGCATGTGTCATTGTTCAACTGGAGGCTGTCGGAATGATAATGACTCGTGTCAAGTAAGGGGGTGTCAAGATGGATGGAAAGGGCCTCGTTGTAACATCAGAGGTTGTTTGTTTTTGTAGAAAATTATTTTTTTTCAATTTATTCCTTCTATATGACCTTAACTTTCTCCTTGATTATAAAGAGCTTAAACTTAAAAATTAATATTAAAATTTTAAATGTAAAATGGCGATAGTTCTTTCACTTAAGAATTTTAGAATACAATTCCAAAACTAGTTCATTCTCCTACAAAGATTGCAGCGTCAACAATGGAGGTTGTCGAGAACAAGTCAAGTGTCAAGAAGATGACGGAGGTGCATTTTGTTTCTGCGATGAAGAAGGCTATTATGAATTGGGATCGTGTGAAGGTAAACAATCGCAATAATAAATCAATGCAATAAATCAAATCAACCTGATTAGATCAAAATAGAGATAAAATAATTACACGTAATCTGAAAATTATTACTAAAATAATAAATTGTTTAGAAATCGTAGGTCCTAGTTATATGCCTACTAGATAAATTACATGACTGTTTTAGATATAATTTAATGTCTCTATTTATCCACAAAAATCGAAAGTATCGCAGCAGTTATAAGGTAATTAATATTAATTATTAAGCGTCATTAATGGATTAAGTATCTAATTATCGACCCAGTAATAATTTAAGATGATCAATTGCTAATGATTTGCTTGCTTTTTGGTTGTTGATTAAATATATTATTAATATTATAATATTATAATTGCGAGCAGGTCAAAATAATTCGATAATATAATAACACAAACTTGCATTGATGTATTTTTTCAATCAAGTATGTTTTCATTAGCATATGATTTCATTTAATTTATTTTAATGTTATATGTAAATTAATGCTCAATATAAATTATGATGAAATTCCATAATTTCTTATTAATTTAATTTGTTTATGTATAATAATAATAATTAATACATCAATTGTTTGATGAAGACATCGATGAATGTTCAATCAACAATGGAGGTTGCGACATTGTTACCACAAACTGCAGCAATTCGAATGGCTCCTTTGAATGCATTTGTAAAGATGATCATCATGTCTTCAATGCAAGATTGAAATTCTGCCAAGGTTTAACAATATATTTTGTTAATTTTTAATAATCATTCTCAACTCAAAATCTTTTTGATTATCATGCCACCTTTTTTTTATCGATACTCGAGAGGCTCAAATGTTAGGTTTCACGACATCCAACTTTTAAATGGAGTGATAAATTTAATGTAAATACATGTTATCATGTATCATAACAAAAATAATCAAATTGTAATTAACTTTAGTGATTATATTTGATTATTATTATTATATCTTAATGATGCAAACCATTGATATCCCTGGCCTAACAAATAGTGTACTGAAAGATAGAAAAACAATCAGTCAAAAAATATCCTCCTAATTTTTAAAGACCCCAGCATGGAATATCAAGGGGATAATTAAGTAACAACATAAAATGTTTTTGCACAACATACCAAATTATTATTATTATTATTATTATTATTATTATTATTATTATTATTATTACTATTATTATTATTATTATTATTATTATTATTATTATTATTATTATTATTATTACACATTTCAAATAACAACCAGGCGATTTTATTGATTTCATCAAAAACTTACCCAATAATTCAAGATTGAAAATCATCCAAAAACCCAACATACAAGTCCGAAAAAAACATTTTAACACAGAGGCGACTTTCCGGCATCGATTGTTTTTTTAAATTTTCCCCCAAAAAGACGAAAAGAGACCAAAATTTTAAATAATTGATAATTAAATTAAATCAGTATTTTGTTTTATTTGAATAATATTATAAATAATGTTATAGTTATTGCAACTGCAATTACCCTTAATTATCAGATAAATTTGTTTCCTAATAAATTTTAAATGTATAGCAAAATTTCCATCCTTAATCTTATCGAATCAATTTTGGACATCGTTGAAAAGGTTAGCGAATTTTATTGTATAATTTGTTATTTCACAAGTAAATTTGAATGACTACTATTTTTATTAACATGTATTAATGACTTTGTTAAATAATAATAATATTGATAATGATAAAAATGTACTCAAAAGCAGAACGAATCAGAGGGTGTTTAACGAAAATAAGTTTAAACAATTGTTAAATACTGATATTTGAAGAAATAGGAGACCAATTTGGAAGTCTTTATAATTAAAATCCATATCTGGTGAGTCAAATATTGTTTTCAACCTTAAATTTTAACTCAAATATTATCATTCGTCATTCACAACATTATCAAATGAAGTCATATGATGATTTTACCAGCACTCGTTTCATATCACTGATCTTTGAAGTTTACCATTGCAAAACAACTCATGGATTGAAGTCCATCGGAACAAACTTTAGTTTGATTAAGTTCCAAAAACAATAGAAGATAAAAACATTTGCATTAAAATAGTTTAATAAAGCGTGACCGAGCCTCTAGTGCAACACCATGCATTACAGCCATCTGTATAAAGGGCAGGACATATTTATCTAATTGTTTTCAGCTGTCGTTGAGATAAAAATGCACATAATAGTCCATCTCCATAGCGATGTTGTTCTGTTTGCAACGTAAATTCATCAACAAAAGTTATTTGGGGTTCGTTTTGATAAAGAAAAATGGGGGAATACAGACACAAGGCTGTTCTCGGTTTGTCGATTGCTCAAATTGTAATCGGATTTCTCTGCATTTTGCTGATGTCTCTTTATATGAAACTGGACATGTTCTGCGAATTGAGAAACTGCATTATGGGATACGGAATCCAAGCTGGAACTCTGGTTAAGATTTTAAATTAATTTTAAATTTGCTTTGTTTAATTAACAATTTCAAAACCAATGAAATTATTAAAAATGTATTTATAATTAACTTGGCAAATGTGGGCATTAATTCTTATTACTACATCAGTTCATCGTTCAAAAACTAATTATGATTTGAAAACTTATTACGTTATCTAAGTTTTTTTCGAAAATTTATTTGGCTGTATTAGTAGTTGAATGTGTTTTTATCAGATATTTTAACGTTAGGACATATTTTCATTTACAGTATTGCATCTCTGGTGCTCTGGGGTGTTTTTCATCGAAGTTTAGGACTAATAAATATTTGGTAAAACAATTTTCGAGAACATTTATTAATTTTAAATTCTAAATTTAATAATAATAATTTCGCATTTTAACATTTTCAACAGTTTTCTAAAATAACACTTTAACTTCGGCAGACTATTGTATAGATAAATTTCCATGCCATGCTTTGTAAAACGCCAAAGAGCTCAATGTTTTGTGACTGAGAGAATTATTAAAATAATTATTGCTAAATTAACTGTAAAAGGGTTCAGAAGAAAACATTAATAATCCTATCGTCCTTTGCATATCTTGTTTGCTACTAACTGGTGCTTCTAATTTGCAGATTACAGCAACCTTGGTGATGAATATCATAGCTGCTAATTTTGTTGTTATCCCTTTAACGTTCGGATTTCTGGATTTACTGGACATAATCATGAGATCTGGATATGGGGTTATTTTTAGTTTAAAGTGTGACAAATTGGATTCATTGGAATTATTATTATCACCCGTAACCATGCTTCGCTAATGTTTTTCATGAGTTTAAAATTCTACAAAATAATGAAACTAAAACTAAATTTAAAAGAGCCAAATAATATCGAAATAGAGGAAAACGAATTTTATTCTCACCTCAACAGATGGCTTTTGTGGTGCCCATCATGGTTCTGAGCGTCATTGAAACAGTAATTGCCATCACAACTTCGGTTTTTTGCTGCAAACATCTCTCGTAAGTTGAATAAGATCAATCATCTGAAGGCGATTATTAATCAGATTAAACGATTAATCGATATTAAATGTAATAAGAATATTAATAATTATTATTGATTTTTGTTTGATAATAATAGTATTATATTTTGTTTTAAAATATTTATTACCGTTAAAATTACTATTATCATTATTGTTATTACTATACAATAAAAATAATGGTATTATTTAAAAATGATGGTTATTTACAAGGACATCTAAAATTAAATGAATATTTTTTTAACTCCATTTTTTCACCACAAGCAAGGCGGCCTAGATCACGGTATGTATGATTCAAGAAGCCAACAATTTGCAATTGTATCCGGAGATCCATATCAAGGTTTGCCATCAGCTCTTAAGGTTCCACAATCGCCTGCAAGACTAAAATAGTCAATAATAATAGTAATAATAATAATAATAACTTATGTATTTAATAGTATAATTAAAATTGATCTAGTGCTATAACTGTAACATTTCCACAAAATTCTGATTGGTCCAATCAACCGTCACCACTTTTCAATGATCCTGCAAAGGATGGCAAATATAACCAACTCAACTGAATTTCTCGAAACAAAGCCCTTCAAACAATAAAGTGAAAATGATGTCTGTGCCATGTTTAAGACTCGAAATAAAAATGATTAGAAGATGAAGGTCCTAGTTACTGAGTTACTAATGGTTACTAATCACTGCAGTTTAATCGTTTCAAGAACTTGGTGGTTTTCGGAACTGATCAGCAATACATTAAGGAAATATAGGAAATATAGAAATTACAATGATTAAATTGAGTAACATAATTTATATCGTGTATTTGATGCTGAGATGGATAGACATATTAAAATTGGTTAATCAGACGTGAATAGATTTATAAGAACATTTCTAAAGTATTTTACGTTCAGGAAATCGTTTTAGTTGTTATCAGTTTTTTTATCTTAAAACTTTACCACCTTAAAATATCCATCAAAATTTGTTATTTAAAAATTTATACATTAACAACCGGTTGTTGCCTTTTTTTTTAATTTTTCTGGTTTCAGATCAAAACAACTTAACTTTTGTTTACAAGTAGCTATCGCGTCGGTTGAATATTGGTTGGAGGTGTATTTTTTAATTCTCGTTCAACATGTATTTTCCGCCAGTTCACTGTGAGTTTATTTTAAATTATGACATTACCATTAAAGTTACCTGAAACTTGAATTTAAAAACAAATTGAGTTTAATGGCACTATTACAACTTTAATCTATCCATGACTGAATCGCCCAAATTATCAACAATTATTCGACACTGTAATTCCGCCCAACCCTCCAAACATCCAGTTAATCGTTTTCATTTATTTATATATTTACTTTCTCCAAGGAGACAAATTTTGATATATGACTTATTTTAGGTATATCTGGCAAAACAAATCAAAACCTAAGAACAGCTTGTAAACGTTGTGGTTATGGTAAGTGATTAATTTTATTTGCATGCAAACATTTTCTTAAATTTATTCAGATATCAAAAAGTAAACAATAGTTTTGACTTCTTAAAGTGATAACCTCTACATCAGTTTAAAATCTAAACATCATCATATCAGCTAAAAACAGCTATATCTAAAAATAAACTCTTATCAAAATTCAAGAATGACTGATTTAAAACCTCTTGTTTGTATAATTTTTCATTTAAAAAGCATTGTCAGAAATATGATGTGCAGAGCAAAGCATTAACGAATACTCTGTCATCAGTACCAATGTCATTAAGTTAAATATATTTCATATCAAATATAATTGCAGTTATATAAATATAATAATATACAAATGCAATATGTAATGGTAATAATTATTAATAACAATTAATATTATTATATTATAATAATTAATAATATTATAATAATAATAATCTTTAATTCAATCCAGGGGGCCACTTGACATTCCAGTGTCGAAACTTTCTGAAAACGGATCCAAGCAAAGACGTCGTTTTGGATGTCAGCAGCACCAGCTCTGAGTCGAGCGAAGAAGAACAAGAAGCAGTGCCTTCTAAGGTCAAAGGTTAGATGGTGGTGATGATGATGATGATGATAGTGATGATAATAACAATAGTTATGTTTAATTGTGATTATTATTTTAATTGATAATTATGTAAATTAAGAGCCTTCAGAATATTATTTAGAATTATGGCCTGCAATTCTAAATAATAACTCATTTATAACTTTTGCTAAATGCTTAATTAATCAATTTGAAAATTATTGAAATCATTTCCAGATTTAGAAGCTTTTCAATGTTTGATGAAATTCATGGTCATTACTTATTATTATTATTATTGTTATTATTATTAAATTAATTTTAATGTCTTTTGAATTTTTAACTTTTTAATTGAGCAGAGGTCCAGTCGGAAGTTCCTGACAAGAAGTTGAAGAAGGAACGAAAGACAGAAAAAGTGAAGAAGGAGAAAAAAGAGAAGAAGAGAAAGTAATCAATTAATTAATTATTTTGTTAATTAATTGTTTTAGGCAAAGTTTAATTCAAAATCAATTTTGGATTATTATTTTTATTGGTAGCTTTGAGTAGCTCAGGTGATTGGCTTTGTGCTGCTAATAACTATAGGGTTGTGTTTCGGCCATGACCTACTGTGATACTATCTCAAGAATTTATCATTGTTTATAAAAACAAATTAAGACATTAAACAAGAAATGTTATTAATTCGCTCGAAATCAAGTCAAGAAATTTGACTCAATGGAGCCCAAAAAGACATCAAACCATGTTTGAGTTCTGATGATTTGGAATGCATTTATTAATTATAATATTATAAACCATTTTTAATATTTTTCTTAAATCCAATTCAATCGGAACACAACAAGGAATAGGAATTTAAAACAAGAAATTTGGGAATTTTTAATTAATTATAAAATATCAATTAACTCAAAGGAAACGCAAGCGCGCACCGTCGCAGAGCGGCTCCTCGGACGAGGATGAATCCCCAGTGAGGAAGAAGAAGAGGAAGACGACGACGACGAGGAGGTCGTCCGACAGTTGCGAGAGGTCGAAGGAATCAAAAAAGAAAAAGAAGCATCGCAGGAAGGAAGAACACAAGAAGGAGAAACAAAGAAACAAACACAGAACCGATGATGATGATGATGCCATTACTGGTTCCGCTGATAACGTTAAAGTCGTTTGTAAACGTTGATTTAAAATGTTTTTGTTTTCTTTTTTTTTCAAAATGTGTTTTTTTTTTACTTTTTAACTGACAGTTATTATAATTAAATAAGATTAAAAATTATTTAATTTGTTACAATTAAATAGGATAAAAAAATTATTTGACTTGTTATCGTATAAATGTTGAAATATCTAAAATGTCGTCTTGTTTGTTAAGCAAGGTATAGCAGTAGTTCCATTTACTTTTGAGGTATTCTGGGAGTAACAATGCTCCAGCCAGCTAGACTTGCCATCATTCAGCTATAGACTGACTACTAGCTGGCTAGCCACAAGTTAGCTTCCAATTTTTAACTTAACACCTCGTTTTAGATTATCGAGTGTAAGATATTAGTGCAAAAAGTAATATCTTTGAAAGGAGACAATTTGCTTATTACGGAATTTTTGGAAATGACCTGGATTATTTTTGGTTTGTGGATTATTTACATCTGTTTGTTGTAGCTTTGCTTCAATTTTGAGTCTTGAAATCCTCGATTAATGTTCATTAAGGCTCTTTGATTAACGTCAAAGTCTCAGACTGTTGCTAATTGTTGGGTCTATGATCTAAGATCTTAAATTACTTGCTATATAAATATTTGTAAATATTTGATTTGTTAGTGAGCGATGTATATAAGTTCGTTAGTTATGTTAAGCTTTTGTTGAAAGCTTTGTGATTTTGTTCAGGCGAGGGGTTCGCCCGTGCCTTATGTAATAATAATAATAATAATAATATAATTAAGGACTACTTTCGGAATTGGAGATACTAAGCTGTTTTATTATGAAATTATGTTATCATACACGTTATCATTATCCATAACAAAAAGGCAACTAGAACACCATTAATAAGGGTATTGATGCCTGCAGATTTCCCTAAATGTTTGTCTCATTATTCCAGGCTTTTATTCAAAATCGTCTACAAACCTGCAGGAAAATCGCGTAAAATTTGTTATAATAATTGACGAGAAAATAATTATTAATAGTTAATTATTTATTAATAGTTATAATAAATAGTTATTATGCTTCCAGAATAATTTCTGGCGAACATCTTCAACGTTATTGCATGATTGCAATGCCTAAAAAAGCCATTAATATCAATTATTATCGACATTACCTGGAACGCAAGTCAGTCAGAATTTTTGATATTATAATATAAAAATATTACTAATATTATTATTGTTGTTATTATAGTAATGATATTTTAATGTAATTTTTAAAGTAATGATAAAGTAATGTAATTTTATAATAATAATATAACATTAAGATGGCTATTACTTTTATTACTATTATTGTTGTTGTTGTTGTTATTAGCAAATTGTTTTTATTTATAATTTGACCCGATCGTGCCGACGTGGCCTGAGAGACATCTGTCGGAATCGGTGATGCGTGACGAAATCTTTCTGGCGGGACATTGTGTTTCTAAATAATCGAGTTGAGTTCACAACTTGCAAATGAATTGTTGGAGGTTGTTGTAATACGTTGTTGTTGTTGTTCTTCTTCTTATATCGTTGCTGTTATTGTTGTTATATTATATTTTATTATATCGGTTCGATTTTAATTTTTAATTAAGATTTTATTTTAATTCATTGCCGAAGTTTTTGAATGCAGGAGAGACATTGAAAGATGTTCAGATCGAGGTTGGAGCTCAATTTCAGCTATAGGAGTGATTGAGTGAATCAGTGAAAGAACGAATGCTCGAGTGAACTGATAAATATGTGATAATTGTGAATAATTTAGTGAGTTAATAAGTTCTCGCATTTGTTTATAAAAGCAATCACTTAGGATGGACTTAATGAAAGTTATGCATATAATATAGGTAACTGAACAGATATAACATATAACGAATGAATGAATTTATGAAGGAAGGAAGGAACAGACAGATGGGTGAATGATTAAATGAATGAATGCGCTGTGGAATTCAAGAGGAGATGTTGAGTATCAACTTCCACTTTGAAAGTTCAACCGATTGATGCTTCAATCGGATGATGTTTCAATCAAAGCCTTCTTGTTGTCTTAAACTCGTTTGCAAATAAATCATTTTAATTTAACGCCTGAGAACTTGGATCAACAGCAACTGACACGGACTCACGATATTATGATATGGTTTCGCTTTGAACGATTCTTTGATTTTATGTATAAATGTTCCTAAAATAATTTTATATTTTATTATTTTTAATATTTTATTAATAAATAATTTTATTTTCTAAAAGCAAAATCTAAAAAGTCTTTCTATAAAAAAAAGATCTTTCTGAAGTTTGAACGAATGAACGATTCAGAATGAATAAATGAAGACAGCCTCACCTGCACCACAATACATTTATAGGGTCACGTGTCACTGTGCATCTGTTCAATCAGTATCAACCCTTTCAATCGACTGGTTCAATCAAATCATTCAATCAATCAAATGATCGACTTAAAGCGTTAAATAAACGCATAGCAATCAATTATGATTATTGTCCAAAGAACATTTTCATCACGTCATAGACTACTCTCACAATCTCTTTAAAATTAATTTATTTTCAAAATGAAAAATATTTATAAAAAAATTTATTTAAAATTTAAAAAAGACATTCCAGGCAGAATTCCGAGCTCCACCAACGCAGTAAAAGCGATTCCGGTTTGTCTTCAAATCTCTACCTACTTCCTGACCAGTTGCCAAATCAAAAACAGAACTCGAAACAAAAGCGACCTCTGGTGCTCCTCGAGAAATTCAAAAATTTTCTAAAATCTTCGGAGAATCTTCAAACAACGACGTTAGACAAAAGAAACACAAGCGTCAAACAACAACAGCAACAACAACATCAACATCGTTACAACAACAACAATAGCATCAACAACTACGACGACGACCACAAGTCATCACGGAACCATCTTCACAAAAGCAGGACCAGCCACCCTGCCACTTTGGTCGAAAGGATCTTCAAAAGCTTGAAAAGCAGTCGAACTCAGTCCACCTTTTGTCTCAACGACAGGCACACGTACGAAGCGGAAGTCAAACCAATGCAAGACCAACTCCTCCAACCGATGAATCGCAATGTCTTCGCTCCACCAGAACATGGCAACTCAGCAGATCTCAGACTAAAAATATCCACCAATCACACCGGAGTTCTTGGCCATGCTCCCAGTCGTTCTACAGCGGTTAATCAGAATTTAAAAAGCAAAACATTCGTTCTAATTGGTTCGCCGAGAAGGAAGCCACGCCTCCAAACCCCCAGGGCAAGAGCGGTATTTCCTAGCTGGGACGAAGGTCAAGACACTCTGGTCTTAGGCATGCCGGGCACAGAAAACATGGCGGACAGGCATGCGCTACATAAATGTCGGCGCTGGAGAAGCAGACGCCTGAGGAATGCCAAAGTTCGGAGGAGACTCAGTTTTGGCGATGAAGTGGTTGTTAGGACTGAAGGTTGTTTGAATGAAAGTCAGGTGTTACTCTATCATTTCCCAGTGGCTGTTTGATGATGATGATGATGATAATGATGATGATGATGGTAATAATAATAATAATGTTATTAATAATAAATTATAATTATAACAGTTAATATTTAATTTTACCTCACTTCAATAATAAATTAATTGTGCCACACGAGCATGATTTTAACGTCACTTGTTTTAACAATGTTGTTAATTTATGTATTAAATATAATTAACCATAGTCTTTTGCCGTTATTATTATTATTATTATTATTATTATTATTATTATTATTATTATTGTTGTTGTTGTTGTTGTTGTTGTTATTATTATTATTATTATTATCTTTCCAAGCTTCTAATCCATTTTGTCTCCAAAGGTTCAGTCTAAAAATTTAATTCAAGAAAAAAGAAATTTTGCATCAAAAAGCGAAAAAAATTCTTCCATGAGAAATTTTTTAATGCTTTCATGTGGACGGCCGTTGGAAAATGAATGGATGACTAGAGGAGGGATAAAGGCGACGGACTGACGGACGGACGGACAGACAGAGTGATGGATGGATGGGCGTGGAAAATAGAAGACAGGAGGACGGACGTACGTACGTACGGATGGATGGATGGATGGATGCACGGTGCGGACGAATGAATGAAGCATTTTTAGGACCAAATGGGTAACAGTGAGCAGCTGAAATCAATAATTGTGCTTAGTGGTGCCTGAATTTCTCAATGAAGCGTTTGGAAGGCTTGGGTCTGGGAATATTTTATGAACCTCTAAAATGCCTTTAGCGCCGTATAAGACATGGCGTGTCCCTGAGTCCTTGATAGGCCGGCGCCCACCCCTGCCTCCTCTTCTTTCTCCTCCTCCTCATCATCGTCTTCGTCGTCGTCATCTTCTTCCTCATCCTAAAGTATGGCTGCATTTGTTCGGTTGTGTTTCTAATCAGTGAAGCATGTTCAAACTTACTACCGATGTTTGCCTTTGTTCCTTTCGCTCAGTCGCTTTCTGCGGTTCGACGTTTATTTTTATTTTTATTGTTTGTTTTTGTTTTAAAAATATGAAAATTAAAAGAAAAAAACATTAATAATTTGTCCGCTGTTCATTAATATATTTAACATAATAATATTAAAAAAAAATTAATAATAATAATTATAATTATTATTATCTATTTAATTAATCTAATATGAAAGAAAGATGTTATCGTAAATATGAATATTTATGGCATTAACACTAATGTCTTTGATGATGATGACGACGACGATGATGATGGTGATGATGATGATGATGATTACGTCATACGTCATCGAGGGAAACGTCACGGTCGATAGAATTTTCCACGAAAGTCTTTTTATTGAAAAGTGGATAAAATTGACGTTTGCCGTCTTTTTAATGGTTAATTAAGATGAAAAACTTTGTTTTTACGAGATTAATTAAAAATAATATTTTTTATAAATAATGATTATTTTTGTATTTTATTTTTAAAATAATAAAACATGATATTTTAAAAATAATTCTCCGAATAATTCTAACATTTTATGTTTTTGAAGCCTAATGAAATTCTTTCATCTTTTTTTTTTTATTTTATTATTTCTTTAGATTTTTTCCTAACTTCAGTCGTATGGTTTCTTGTCAGCTCGGGGTTAGACTCTGAGATGCCTTGCCAATGGCAGGAATTGAACCCACGCAGTGACGAACAAACCACACTATCACGTTCCCTTTCATCTTTCAACTTGGTTGGCTTCCCTTAAGACTGAAGACGGCTCTCTTTGAACGTCTTTGAAATTTTGAAATTTTTCAATTAAAATATTATTTTAAAAAATAACAATAAAAAAACAAAAACAAGCTCCAAAAAGATTGACTTTTTAAAAGCCGAAAACAGTACGCAATTACAATCTTGAAATTTTGAAATCAAATTGAAAAAATCAAATAAAATAAAAAAATAAAATAAAAACTTGAAAAACATGGATTTTAAAAATCTACGAGTCTGATACAAGAACAAAAACACTTTACTTTTCGAGCCTAAAAATCTCCATCATCATCATCATCATCGGCTGAGAAGAAATGAAGAATTAAATACTAATTAAGAAAATAAACCAGTCTTAAGCAACCCTAATGATATCGATATCATAATCGCTCGCAGGTTTTTATCATCATCATCATCATCATCATCATCATCATCGTTATCATTAACATCACTTGCTCAACAATGTAGATGAGATCATTTCAGGTAACCGCTACTATTGCAACATATTCCTTTATTATCATTCCCTATCATAATCATAATCATCATCATCATCATCACGGTCATCATTATCACTATCACTATCATCATCAGCAGCAACAACAGCAGCATCGTTATCATAACCATCGTCGTTATGACAATCAAGTCAATGTAATCGAATTGATCTCGACACGAAATGGAACGCATCGAAGGTATGGAGAGAGAGAAAAAAATCATCATCATCATCATCATCATCACCATCATCATCCTTCTCCTCCTCCTCATCATCATCATCATCACCAACATCATCATTATTGATGGTATCACCACCATCATAACCATCATCGCCGTCGTGGTCGCCACGTCATCGACCCAAGGGTAGCCGGTTCGAACCCCAGCCCATCGCCCCAACCCACTTCACTCCATATACATTCGTATCCAGCTCGTCCGTCTAGGACTTGTTCATGTACTGAGAGTAGTTCTTGTAGGCCTCTATGTTGCCCTTGAGGTAATCAGAGCATGGCCCGAGTACCCTCTCGAAGCGTGCCCTATCCAGCTTAACGCACTTCATGTTGCTGGAAGCCTGCACGGTGGCCGCACGTGGACAACTCAGCAACAAGGCGATCTCACCTGGAACGATCGATAAGAGGTGTCTTTTCGTTCATTTATGTGGCGCTTCATTAAGGGTTATGGTGGGGTGAAGTGGGGTGAGGAAGAGAAGAGGTCATTGGTTGAGGTCAGATAATTCTTTTTTTTTTAATATGTGTGACTGTGTGCGTGTGCGTGCATGTGTGTCTGTGAGTGATTTTTTTTATTGGATTATTTGTAAAAAAAAAAGGGTGTTAATGCGTTAAATACGACCATTTTTATTCCTAATTTGTATAAAATTGATTAAATTCATTAATTTAAATTATAACTTAAATAATTACACAAAATAATTTATTTATTTTTTTATAAAAATGCTTTATCGTCATGGATTTAAACCAAAATACTTAAACATAGTAAAAATAAAACATTATTTTATTTTAAATTAAGAATAATTCACAATAATCTAATACAAATTATAAACTGTAAAAACCAAACAATACGCTTTGAGATCATGAATAATTCAGAGATGCATAAATTAAAAATGCTCTTTAAATGACAATCGAAGATTTATGACAACACATGAGATTCCACGGCAACCAAAGAAATTCCACCCACCAAAATAATCCGAAGGACCCAACTTGCCGACTTCCACCTGTTCGTCTGAGTTTGGATTCTTCTGGAGGACCCTGGCCTCTCCCTGTGGGGTGGTTGGGTGGGTGGATGGTACGTTGGTGAGTGGGTAGAATCGATTGACAGACAGACATGCAGTAATTATTTTAAGTATTTTATTTTTAAATTGCATGCTTTGATAATTAAATTAGCAGATTAGTGATTCCTTAAGTGATAGGTTGGTATGGATATATACATACAGTTTGAGATGTACAGATGAAGATGTTTAAGGCAAATATGGTCGGTTATAAAGACAAATATAAATATAAATATAATTATAAATATAATAAAATAATAATATAATTTAAATAAAATAATTTTATTTATATTTTTAACACCCAGATGTTCGCGACATTTTCGTAAAAAACCATTTTTAAACATAATAATCGAAATTGTTATTTATAATAATTTATAATTCAATTCAATAATTCATGATAAACAATTCAATTTGAAAAACAATTTTATTTGATTGCTGCATGATTGATCGTCCAACTTTCCCGAGTTGACCTCTTTTGATCTCTTTTGACCTTACCTGACCTATTTTAGTGCTTTGGGTCATCACGTTATTTTTAAAATAACGAATTTCTTGTTCAGTTATTGAGCATATGTAAAAGCGATTCTCAATGAATGAACAAGAATGATGATTAATAATCTATGAATGTTAACTTATTTATTTATTAATTAATTCGTTCATTCATTCGTTCATTCGTTCGTTCGTTTATTCATTCATTCATTCATTCATTCATTCATTCATTCATTCATTCATTCATTCATTCATTCATTCATTCATTCATTCATTCATTCATTCATTCATTCATTCATTCATTCATTCATTCATTCATTCATTCATTCATTCATTCATTCATTCATTCATTCATTCATTCATTCATTCATTCATTCATTCATTCATTCATTCATTCATTCATTCATTCATTCATTCATTCATTCATTCATTCATTCATTCATTCATTCATTCATTCATTCATTCATTCATTCATTCATTCATTCATTCATTCATTCATTCATTCATTCATTCATTCATTCATTCATTCATTCATTCATTCATTCATTCATTCATTCATTCATTCATTCATTCATTCATTCATTCATTCATTCATTCATTCATTCATTCATTCATTCATTCATTCATTCATTCATTCATTCATTCATTCATTCATTCATTCATTCATTCATTCATTCATTCATTCATTCATTCATTCATTCATTCATTCATTCATTCATTCATTCATTCATTCATTCATTCATTCATTCATTCATTCATTCATTCATTCATTCATTCATTCATTCATTCATTCATTCATTCATTCATTCATTCATTCATTCATTCATTCATTCATTCATTCATTCATTCATTCAT